>CAAE01015007.1:162127-189866 GCA_000180735.1 Tetraodon nigroviridis | reverse complement strand
CTGCTGTCTTGCTTTGCCTTTTTTCTCAATCAATAGAAATTTTAAAATGTGCTTCGCAGCAGCAAAATGGGACGCAGCCTGATGTCACTTCCCAAATTCAGTTAGCAGGACAGCGAGCACTTATTGTAATGAGGCTGCACATCAAATGCAGCACAGCAGCAGCAGCAGCAGCACCTGACCATGCCTATAAGTGTCTGCGCGTGTGTGTGACCCCAGAAACCTGCTGTTTACATGTGGTTCCAGGCTAGAGGGGTTTCATTACAGCGCTACAGCTGTTAGATGCTAATAAACCTTTTATTTATCTACAGTGATGAAACATTCCTTCCTCTGCGGTCGTACTATTGGATTTCTGCTTATATATGTGTGTGTGTGTAGGTGTGTGAACGGCAAGAAATAGGAAGCAACATTTGGCATTGGAAACAGAAAGCTTCATGACTGAGAACAACTTCTGATGATATGCAGAGTTAGCAGAAACCAACCCTTTTATTGATCGTCAGCTTTGATTGTTCAGCGTTGATGAAGAGATCCACAGTGTTTCCTTTTTGATGTTTGACGTACGCGCATCGAACACTGCTTTTTTTTTTATCAGCTTTCTTTTATTTCCTGTCTTCTGGTGCCACGCACGGAAGACGACGCTCTGTTGTTTTTACGTCTTTGGTCGATGAATCACACAGGGGTCTGGCCTGGGGGGCTCTCAGGTTCACACTGTTACAGGCAGGCAATCAAATAAGGAAAGTGGGTGATTAAAAGGTCCTTTCCTGCTGCTGTCTGTGTGCTGCAGCAAAGGCTGCTTTATTGGTACAGATGATTCTCCCTGCTCCTCGTGCGCAAAATGAAATGATCAGTTAGATACAATAGGCCCTTTTTTTTTTAACCACGGGGAAAATGGTGCGACATATGCCACATACGCTGTTAAACATATCACCTGGTGCTGCAGCTGCTTAAAAAAGCACAGATGTTCACTGTTAGGAGACGCTCTTCGCACTTCCCCCTCACCTTGATGAACGGTGCCTCCCCTGACGGGGCGTGAAACGGCCAGGCGAGCGTAATGGCTCCCGACGTTCCGCTGGTTTGTGTAATGTGCTCTTCATGCAGCCGGTGCCTAATGCCTTCATGTAAAGGTCAAAAGAACAAATGTTCTTGGTAACGTGCCCAAACGCTGCCGGTGCGTTTCACCCACGCACAGCGGCAGTGCTCAGTCACGGCCGGTAGACGCTGCAGAGGAGAGGCTGATGCTCTTGTTTTGACTTAAATTCCGTGGCCAACAGTTAACAAGAGGGATGTGCGCCCCTCCCACCACCCCCTTTCATCCATCCTCACAGTGCATTCACCTCCGTCACCCTCCCGATTGTACCTGACAGTCCTCCTTCTCATCGGCGCAGATGACAGAGTGTTTCTCCTGCGCCTCCAGAGGCTCATCGCTCACGCACGGACGGCCCCGATCACAGTCCGGAGCAGATATGAGACCAGGGAGGAGATCTGTCACCACTTCCTTTCTACCTGGACCTCATTTTTCTCCTCTCGGAGAGGCGAGCGCGTAGTGTCTTTTCCTGGTAAATGTGATTTATTTGCTAAGAGGTTGCTTAGTGGTGGTCAGCATGGCTCTGCAGGCGGCCGCCTGGTGCAGAGCAGCCAGCCTACACCGCTCTGCACCAGGAGACAGCTCCCATCAGCTTTAATGAGAATCTGGTGTTCTTTTTTAATTAAAATGTTTATACCTTTAGCCTAAAATAAAAGAAATGGCCACACACCAGCATAACAGTGTAATGTATTAAATTCATCTATGCTCGGTTTTTATTCTCATTTCTTTTCTCTGGTCTTATAATAGGAAAAAACATTTGGCCACATCATTTTACATCACGAGTTAATTATGAGACATTGTAGGCAGCGAAGGCGGAGACGACGCCTTTAGCCACACATTTCACTAGGTGTCATTAACACAGCTCAGCTGCTCAGCAGAAATGAATTCACTCCCCGTCAGTTCTGTTTCATTTCCTTTAATTGTGTATATTGGTTTTTGTTCCACTACCTCAACTTTTTTACATTAATCACTCATGAATGGATTTCCTTCATTCCCGTATAGCTTTTTATTGGGGAGCAATCAGAAAACCATGGTGTCAGAGTGAGATTAGTCTAGTCCACCGATATAATCGTTGATGAAAGGGCAGGGCGAGGGCGCTGGTTTCGACATCGGCACTCGTTACCCCTGTCTTCGCAGAAGCTTGCTCGGGAAACCACGACACGATTCCCTCTCGCTGTCTGTTTACGTGGTTTCCAACAGCTGTGGCCAAAAGCGGGCTCAGTGTCAGCGGCAGTCACAGCGTTGAGTCACGGACACGCTGAAGTGGTCCGTCCCAGACCGTGCTGAGTCACCTTTTCAGATGGGGTGTGTTTTAAGGGAATTGGGCCTGAGAAAGGTTAGCAGGGTTCAGGTTTTAACCTAATCTCCATCCGGTCTGGTGGAGGAAAAACTGCTGAGGCCAGGCCTCTGCTGGAGCTTCAAATCTGACTGCAGCCGTGGGAGGTGTGGACGCCGCCTGTGCCCTCCACAGCCTGGTGGGCATTTTCACCCCTCTACTATGTCACCATGTATTTGCACTGGAGGAGAGCGTGGGGGAAGGCAGGGGTCTCTGGGTGCGTGCTAAGACCATTATATCGGATCGTGATCGCAGACGATTGTGTGAGAATGTGTTTATGTGCGTCTGTGTAAGGCGCCAACAGGGCTCCCTCGCAGGGGGTTTTAATTCCAAATGGACGTGTGAGGACAGGAGTGTGAAAAGTGTGAGTGTGAGGGGCATGCTAGGGTCGAGGGCGGTCCTTTGCCGTAGAGCATAAAATGGTTATTGTAGCATAATCAGCGTGGTGACCTAAACCAGAGTTAATATTGAAGAGATTGACCTTTCCTGTTGTAACGGCGAAGTGCCCTCCACCCCCTGTGGGTTTATGCTCGCGTTCTTTTATCGCTTTGGGGTTTTACACATGCACACTCACGCATATAGACACAGGTACTGCGTGTGCGAGTACTGTCTTTCCCTGTTATTTTGTGAACTTCAACAATACAGGACAAACTGCAAAAACCGTCAGCCTGTAAGGTGTTCTGAGAGGGGATGACTACCTTCAGAGCTGCTGTTTTACACGTCTTTTTCTGAACCTTCTGTCTGTATATATTTGACTCACTCTGACTTCATTTGCTTCTGTAACTTACCGTGCTCACACCTCTTAAGTCCTCCCAGTAGAATTCTTCTCTGGTCTGCCCGTATCCCTGGGTCTCCAAGGAAACATATGAGGCGCGGAGCTGCAGGTAGGGTGCCCTGCACTTGGCTTGTGGCTGTCCCGGGAGCCATCTCAGGGATTTGTAAGCTCTGGAGACTGCTGTAGCTGCACCAGGACTTCCTGAACCACAATGAAATGAAATGTACGCCGGCAGTGCAAGAGAGGAGAAAGAAACTGATGAATTAAGTGGTTTTCTTGTGCAGATTTAGAATTGTAAACGTTTGTATTTTGTTACAAATCTGCACTGCTGGGAGGAAATCTAAAGGCTCTTGGCGCGTCTCCCAAAACCTCCCCCTGCATATAAACCCATGCCTCCCATTTGTCCGGCGGTGTGGGAACAATTGCTCATGGTGGTTTCGGAGGCCCCATCTCCTGTGAGCTCCGAGGAGGGATAAGATGCTGTCCCATGCTAGCAACTAAGTTGGATAATTGAACCCCTCCAGCATCAGACGGCGGAAGCTTCCTGTGCGCACACATGAGTGCGCTGACAAGCATAATCATGCTCAGGCTCAGGCATCCAAACTGGCAGAAATGCAAACAAAACCCTCTCCTGCTCTTCTCTGCACTCTTTGCTTTGATTGAGCTAAAGCGGAAAGTTGGATAGTGGGATCCGTCCGTCACATCATCCCATGTGCTTTTCCAGGAGCTGCAGACGTGCGATGGCTGAGGTTTTCTGCTTTGTTAAATAGCCTGGGTGTAAACTCGCAGCTCAGCTGGACCACATTTGAGGAGGCAGGCTTTGCTTTTCCCCCCGCGTGAATACAATAATCATGGAACTTATCAATAGACCCTTCATTACAGAGACAGTAATATTAAACACGCCTGAACGGAGCTGAAATATACCCTGTTGCTACTAATCTTTTTCTTTTCGTCACTGAGATCCTGCTGTTTTTTTAATTATCTCCCTAAGTGCGTAATGAACTCGCTGGAATTGGAAGCTTTTTACCTCCAGTCACCATTTAATATCGAAACAGAACAGAGGAAAAAAAAAATCTCTCTTGACAACCTGAAGTTTTAAATAAAACTGTCATATTTAGTATTCAGCACGGTGTTAAAACTCCTCATGAGAGCTTTCAACCTTTACTCTTGCAAATTGAATTGATTTGTTTGTGAGAGAATCACAGGAAAAAAAAAAAATTAAAATTCCACCCTAATGCGTGCTGATCTGCAGCGACGCCCTCGGTGCTGTTTTATTGCCTTCGCTGGCATCTCTCTGGCTGCGTTATTAAGCTGGCTGTTAGCGCAGGTCAGTCACATCAGTCACTCTCAAATAGCCAGAGTCACAATGCGCTGTATGCTAATTGTTTGCTGCTTAATATGCTACATCAATCAGAAGTAATTATTACATCGGTTTGGTGGCCGGTGTTGCTTCGGTGAAGGCGGCAGCTTAGGAGAGAGAACAGCAAAACAGAGAGAGGGAGAGAGCTTAAAGAGCACAGCCCATCAGTAATACAAATGACTGCGCTAAACCAGTGGGCTTTCTACTGATTTCAGCCTCGGGGGAATGCTCGTGTTATAATCATAGTGGCTTGTGTTATTCCAACATATTGTTGTGTTGGTTGTGGGAAGTAAATAAAGACAGACGTTGAAGGTCTGGTATGTCATTTTTCTAGTTTCCTAGTTAGTCTTTTTGGCAGCACATATCAGAGAGAATACATATGAGCAGCTGAGGAGAAGAGGAAGATCAGCCAGCACTAAAGTTCAAATTAGTGTCTTTTAGTCTCTTCCAGGCAGTGCAGGGAGACTTGCATTATTTATACAGAAAATTTACACTTATATTGTTGAAAACACAGCAGTCATGTCCCTGAGCCTTTTCTTTCCTACAAAAGAAAACCTCTACGTAAAGTTCCTTTCAGACAATAGGGAATTAAAACTGACAGGCTGGACCTTTTGCCAATGTTATATGTTATTCATCTCCAAATATGGTGGACAGTGCTGGCGGCAGCTGCATTAATCGCCTTTCATGATCAATTACCTCAGGAATTCCCTTTGATGCGCTCCCGTCATCTAGCCGAAGCCCCCTTGTTACGCTGAATTATTGTCAGATATTTAGACCAGACATGCTATCAAAATATTATTTCTGCAGTAAGGGGGCATTGGATCTCATACACACACAAAAACACACACACACACACACACACACACACACACACACACACACACACACACACACACACACACAAATCAAAACTGTCCTCACTTGGCTGGTAAAAATGTACCTTCTTGTCTTCAGTATGTAGCATGCACAGGGACGACACACTTTTAAAAACTTCTTGACTGCAGTGTGCAACCTCCTGCTTGTTGCCAAGTGCCTGGCACGGGGGCCCTCTGGCTTGTGAGGCTTTTTAATGGACTCCCAGAGTCCATTTCCATTGTATGTGAAGAACAACCTCTGTGAATGTGGCAGATTAATCACATTTGGGCCCGACAGGCTGCCACTTTTTAGCGTGAGCCCCCTTGCTAAGGTGCAGCTGGAAAGACTGGAGGGGTCAGACAAGCACAAAATGGAGGTCTGAGGGGGGAACAGGGGGACTCTTTAGCAAAGCCCCCGGCTCAATGAGGAACCAGGCTGTCTAGTTTGTGCTGCTGGCATTTCTGCTGCAGTTGTAGATTGGTTGTAGCACTTCGCGTCTGTGTGTATCTGCATGTCCGTGCACAGAGCGGAGAGCCTTTCAGTTGGTTTGTGGTGTCAGAGGTCAACTTGTAGTGCCAGCTGGAAAAGAGGCCCGTGATCCGCGCTGGATAGACAGAGCGAGGAATTGGGGAAGCTGGGGACGCTGATAACGAGGAGGGCGGTAAGAACAAGGATTTATTGTAATATTTGCTTTGGTAGAATGTCGTGGTGTTGTTGAGTGAGGGAAAAATACCACTTTGTTCAGATTTAAAGGGAAAGAGGCAGAGTAAGGGTGCCGTGGGAAGGGGGAGGGTAAAGGGAGGTGACAGCATAAATGCATCAAGAGGAGCCCCCTTGGCTCCGCCTGCGCAGCCCCCCCTGCTCAGTATGCATCCCCACTGTTGGGATGATAGTGGGGGCAGAAGCAGGCCATTGTCCCTCTTGGATCTTCCTCTCCATTGAAAGAGAGATGGATGGAAGGGAGGAAAAGAAGAAGGCAGGGACAGAAAGAGGGTCAGGGTCTGAAGATGACCCTCGACCTAGCCTGACCCACAGACACCCGCCATAACTGGCGCTTTTGTCCAGGAATGGTGGGGTCCTCTACCTCCTCCCTGCAAAGAAAAGAGTCCCTCTACTCCTCCTCCTGGAACCCACTCAGATGTGACAAGGTCAGAGTTCAAACATTGTCAGGGGGCCCAGGGCAGTCAAATAGAACTGGGAAGCGACATAGCCGGTGTGTTTTTTTGTATGCGTGACCTTGTGTGCGTGTCTGGGTGGGTGCGTGTTTATACGATTGTGTGCGGAGTTGTTAAAAATCTGCAGTCAGATGAAGGAAAAAGTCTCCACGAAAATGGCTCTCCCAGGATTTCACACCAACACAAGCTAGTGCCGGTTTTATGTTCTTTCAGCACCTTTTTAGCCCTTCTCCACCTGCAAGTGTGTGTGTGTATGTGTGTGCTGTGCTTGGATTTTACATGGCTTGCAGGGGCTCATTATCATTTGTTCATTTATTGGATGGAAGCAGCCAAACAGACTAAAATGTGTTTACCATTCGCAAGTCTGGAACACTCCATATCGGCAAGACTTCACCAAATTTGCACATTCGTGACACGCGTCCAAGATAATCAGGAGCGTACAATCACATGTTATTTCTCCCTCGGCAGCCTCCTCCGCCCTCCGTTTAGGCTTTCATCATTGGTATATCTTCGTTTATATTCTTTGGAGAGGCTGTATACTACTGCGAAATCACAGGAGCCTGACTGTTTCCATGTGCTGGGCTTTATTGCTGGTTTCCTGTCGTGCTAATGTGGATTTTATCAACTCAGCATGTGGATATTGACGTTTGAGAGAAAAGTAACGGCTCTACAGTTTAAATTTTCCAACCAAGCTTGCGAGGACGCGGTCGGGGATATATATATTTTTTTTAGTTTTAGCAGTCTGCTCTTGGTTGCGTATAGAATCTTGGAATCTTAATGAAGGCTCCGTCCTCTTTTTTCACACTCACTCACACACCTCAGAATAATATGTGGATAAAATAAATCACCCCAAGATCACATACAACCGCTGTCAACCCCTTGGCGCTGTATCCTCTTGTATAAATGGATTTTCATGGAGCTGGCCAGTGAGTTGAAAACATTTATTAACATTTTCCTCCATATATTTTAAGGCTTGCCAAATGAAGGGGTGTGGGGGTGGTGGTGGGGTTATAGATGCAATATACAGGTGGTAAAACTTCCTGACTGATGCCTGTTGACTAGAGTTGAGCATTTAATGCTGCAGCAAGTGGGTGGGAAGCAGGGAGTGAGCGGCAGCTAAATGTGGAAAACATGAGGATGCTGGCAGGGACGCGGGCGCTGGAGCAGTGGGGGATCAACAAAGAGGTAGTTTGACATGGCTCTGTCAAACCAGTGTAATTACTAAACACTCCAAATTACATACCCTCATTTAGCTGTACCCTATCATTTCCCACTATCTGCCAGCGCTCTTTTTACTCCTTTCCTCTGTCCTGCTCTGTACTGCCGTTTCCCTCGTCTCTGATTCGTCTCTCCACCTGGGGTTCCTCTGGGGCTTTTGCTCTTATGTTACATCTTTCTAGTCTGAGAAATGGGTTCTTGTGAAGACGTGTGTCTGCCTGAGGTTTGTGTGGCCAAAGGCATGGTGGATGCAGATTTGCCTTTGACCCTTTTTTTCGTCACCTTAGCAATGTTTGGCCTTGTCTTGCACACTTTTAAATGATGCACTTATGTGTGTACAAACCAGCGTATTTCCACAGGCACAACAGAGAGAACACCATGAGCAGAAAACAGCAAACCAAGGCCGCGCACATACATAAGCAGGCTTCTTTTCATATACTCTCAACTGCATCGAATAATTGTCTATTCTGGACCGTCTTCATGTGCGCAGTGTGTGTGGTGAAGGGTGTATGCTTGCATTAATCCCATGTGATTGCCTTGTTGTAATTGTAGCCTAGCAAGTTAGCTTGAAGTGGCTCCAGTTGTGGTCCAGGCAGACATTAGATGAGGAGGACAGCATCTGCCACAGACTAAATACCAGTTTAAGATGCCTATATCCAGTGTCTCACCCACAGCACACTTGTTGGGTTTCCTGTTTGGCTTCCGCTGTGTGCTTTTGTGATAGACTTTAAACTACTCTCCATGCTGTGTCGCTATCTCAAGTGCCTCATCCACTTCCAGAAAAGAATGAGGCGCTCAAAGACACACCCAGTTGCAAATTTTTGCGAGTGTTTGCCTGACTTTCGAGCCCTCTCGGATGGATCAGATTGCCAAAGATCTCTGCACCATATCTCTGCTGTGGCAGCAAACTGATGATGTCATAAACCCGCTTCAGCCCCTCTACATCACGGCTGACATTTTCACGGTTGACAATACTCTGAACGGGCCCAGTCCCTCCCTTTAAGGGAAGGATTCAATTACTGCTGTTGTAATTCATAACTCTTTCTGTCTCACACACATACACACACACACACACACAGAGGTTCGTGCTTACCGAAAAGGAAGACTGCAGCCTGGCTACACCTTCCTTTTAGACACCATGCTGCTCATCTGATAAGACGTGCATCACTCGCAAGAAGTTTGCAGGCTTTCAGGGTCGAGGTGTGTGCTCAGTAGGTCTCAGCGGTGATAATCACTGGGCGTAGCCTCAGATTTATTATCCCATCAACAGCCACGGAAACCATCAGCGGAATGACGCAGATGAGTGGAGAGGTAACAAGATGAAAGACAGCGAGAGCAGCAGCAGAAGTGAGGGAGACGGGGCCGTGATCAATAACAGAAAGTGGTGTCCATTTGGGTAATGGACACAGGATCATAAGTGATCCGGGTCAGAAGCAGTTTCATTATCTACTCCATCCACATCTCTTGTGGCTGCGCTGATGTGTTCACGAACTCGCAGGTGTGCGCCTCAGCACATGTTTTTGGTGACGTAAAAAGAGCTGTGAGGAAGGTCCGTTATCTCAGAACAGTCCATTATGTTTTTGTTCATCAGCTTCTCTTTTGTTCCATTCATTTGACCACGTCAAGTAAATCAGAAGTAAAAGTGTCAGTTAGATGTGACATTAAGGTGGTGTTTATCAAATATCCACAAAAATATTAACAATGCCTCCTGATCCGCTGGTCAGATTTAATTATGTTGCTTCATCTGTCGTGACTTTCTGGACGGGCAGCATGTGTGCTGGAGCAACAATGAGCTTGTCTCCGTCTCTCTTTTCAATTGTGCAGTTTGTCCAGCTGATGTGAGTGCAGCCGTCTCTACCTGTGCTCCATTCGTTGTTTCTTTTTACTTTTCCCTTGTCATTCTTCCTTTGTTGTTTTTGTCCCTTTGACACCACCTCCTTTCTCTGTGTCCCCATTTGTCTTTCTACAATTTTCTCAATTTTCTCGCCTTGGAGCCAAAATTCGAACCCAAATGGATGAGCTGTCGACGCTGCTATCGTATAGCGGCTTGAAGCTGGGAATCTGCTTTCAGAAGCCAAAGCCAACGCTGTCCCCTCTAATCTGTATTCACTCGCTGAAATGTTGTGTGTTGATTTACCTACACATCTGAAGAGTAAAGTAGTAAACTAAAGTAGTGAAAACAGGAGAACAAAGCCCCCAATGTCGATGATCATTGACTTTACCACTCGGGGTGCAAAAGTGAAACTTCTTTCACACCTCCACCTTAATTGCATGTGTGCACATTTCTTTTAATGACCAGGGATTAAAAAAGTGACAGTTTGACAGCGAGCTGTTCACGCCTCTACGTGAGTTTCAAAGTAGTCGAGCCAGATTGTCAATTGTGGGAAAAAAAACAACCAGAGGTTGTTTATGGAAAAAGCTGTCTTTGCTAATGGAGGCTTTCACACATGTGGCCTGGACGACTCCTGGATGACCAACTGTTGACGTCACCTCCAGGTAGACGAAGAGTTGCCTAGGGCGACTGTTTAACCAGGCTGTAGGCTAACGGCCCGTGTGTTATAGATGAGGTGCATCTACTTTTAAATGCCCCCCTCATCTTCTAAACTCCATACACCACACACACACTCCGTCTCTCTGTCTGGGTGGTTATAAATGGCCGGGTGTGTGGTGCCTCCAAGCTGTCATTAGAAAGCCATTAGGAGCATGCGAGGGGAAGACAAAACGAGACTGAACAGAACAGGGGAGGAAACGAGCTGCTCGGATCATCTCAGATCAGCAACACCACATCCTCCTCCTCCTCTTCCTCTTCCCTTCAGCCATTTCATTGCCCAGCCGCGAGAGGTGCTCAGCTAATGGCCGCCACGCCCCCCTAAACTGCCCCCGGTGCTGCTGTCAGACAGACAGATATACAGGGTGGGGGATAAGGGGGTGGCTGGAGGGGGGTGACAGATGAGGTTAGAAGTCTAGAGGAGTTATAGGGTTTGTGAAAGTGGAGAAAAAGATTTAAAAAAAAAAAAGAATAACAAGCGTTTTGATTCCAGCAGTGACCTGGCGTGGGCAGCAGAAATCAGCAGAAGAGAAAAAACAACCTTAGTGGTTTTTTTTCCATACCTTTTTCCATTCTGGCACAGATGCTCGTAGACATTTCTGTTAAGTTTTCAACATAATCCTGAGCAGGCAGAGTGATATACAACAGAACAGAAGAGAAAAAAAGTACCAGGAGCAGGTGAACGTGGCCATATGCCTCCACCAACATGCTCGGTTGTGATTTTCTGTCCAAGTGTGTTCAGGGCTGCGAGCTGTCGTTCAGGGAAAAGGGACCAGAATTACTACAGTGGATAAAGAGAAGATGGGTTTTTGTGCAAATGCGGTTCAGAAGCCCATCCATTTTGCGCATCACAGAGAGTGTCCATCATTCCCGATGGAGTCCGCAGGCCTGCAGTGTTGACACATGTCGTTCCCGACCATGGGATGGATGCTCAGACATACACCCATGCTTGCCTGTGGATGCTTCCAGTGCCGAGGAACAATAAAGCCCGGTGAAACATGCACTCAGGTCTCCTAGCAACCGTGACCAGGTATGCACTTTCCTCCCTTTTGCTTGATTTTTTTTTATCTTAAAAGTGAAAAACAGCACTGATTAGAGAAGAGTTTAGAAGGAAAAGCCAGTGGCTGGATGGTGGGTGCTGTGGGTTGAGGGGTGGAGGGGGGGGAATGAAAAAAATGGTTTGGAGAGACGACACACCCTGCTGTGAGAAGGTATTTGTGTCTGTCGATGTGTGGACTGAGGCTGGGCAATGGAATGTTGGAATGAAATTTCGGAATGAAGGGACAATGAAAAAGGGCTGGGTGGGCGCAGCGTGAGTGAGAAAGGTCAAAGCAAAGGTAATGGTGAAAATGAGAGATGGAGGAGGCTGGGAACTGGAGCAGAGGCAAGACAGAAGGACAAATTGGAATGAATTCTGAACTGATTGCGCTTAGAGTTTCACCAGATTCAAAAAAAGCAGCCACCACCCTAAAGCCCGCATCACCAGGACAGCCACAATAACCAGAGTAGAGCCACTTTTGATTTGTCCTGCTTGAGGACAATGAGGATAAGCGAGAGTGCAAAAATAGGACCTGAAGATCAAACATGCTGAAAAGAAAACCTCAAAAGATAAGACCTGTCTTTCAAAGGAGAATGTTTTAAATATGAATGATTGTTTCCTGAAAGGAAATGGTAGCAGAAACCAACAGCGGTTGATAACCAGAGAACGCTTCCTTTCAGAAGAAGTACAGATGTCAATTACATGAAAAAAACTGCTGCTTATAAATAACACTTGACGCCACAAGTCGTTGTTTAGATGAAGATGCGCATGTCGTGCTGATGAAGATAGCAGGCTGCACTCTGTGCGGGACAGAGGGAGACAGGAAGAGAAGGAAGAAGATCAGAAGAGAGGAGATTAGATGGTATCTCAAAATTGACACGGTGCCACCCTCGCCTTAAGGTAATGAGCATCCTCAACCGCAGATGCACACAGAGGGGAAAAAAAGACTTTGCAGATGGATTTTTGGAAGTCTATAGCAGTCACCATGTTGCCAGGCCTGTAAAGGCCCTCATCTGAGCAGCCAGCAGGCTTGAGTTTTTGCTTGAGTCGCTAAGAGCTCGTTAAGAGCTGGCATTAAAAAATAGAAATGACTAAAACACGGTGTAACAAAGTTCCTGAAACTCTCGTTACTGTCGAAGCTCAAGAAAGCCTGTCATTGTGTCTCTTCTTGTTTTAAGTTGGCTGTGAAGCTGCTCGCTTAGGACCAAATTCAGAATCCATGGATGCAAACAGAGCAGAGAACCAGAGCAGAACCAGACAGATTAGATTAGGGTCTACCTGAGAGAGATGCTGAAGATTGAGGAGGTCAGTGCAACCCGATTACCAACATTAGCAAAAAAGAAGAAGAAAAATTCCCTTTTTTTGTTTTTTTAAATAAAAGAAAACATGTTTTACTGCAGATAAACCTAGTCATTCTCCACTCATGGAGCCCACATTGCCTATTTAACATGCGGTTGCTGTGTTTGTGTAGGCTTCAGGTGCATGAGTCACACGTGGTTGTGACACTTCACTGCCCTGTTGTGTGTTGGTTGGAGTGAGCGCACCAGGAGCCACATTAAAGAAGAAAAAAAAAAAAACAGAGCAAGTTACATTCCTGTGTAATAGTCAACCTGCCAGCCCTTGCTTTTGTTTACTGAAAACACCCTCATGCCAATCACGACTCAACTTACCTGTCAGGTCTTTGACTCCCAGCCAGCCTGTTGCCATGGGCAGGTTGGGGGTTTTTGTTGACGCTTGCACTCACATACAGCTGCTCTCACCGGTGTACAGTTGCCTGCTCGTTCACACAGACACATCTTCTTTGACCCCCATGCAAATGGCCTTTTTCTTGCTTCAAGGCGGGCTCCAGTTGAAACCTCTGCGGTGTTTAATGATGCCTGCTTCTTCTGCATCATATAGCAAATGTTCAGCGGCTTTTTTTCGTATTTCATAACTTTAACTTTGCTGCTATGTAGGAGCTTATTAAGAGATTTGACAAATAGTGATTCTAAAAGTTCCTAGTGGACAAACAAAAAAGTCTGAAACCAGAGTCCGAGGAGTAATACTTGCCCTTGAAGCCAACAGTGAGTCCCATGTGTGGCCTCAAGGACCTGCCACATCTGCCAGGAGCAGCAACCCGCCCTCCAGCTGCTCAACCGCTTCCGTTGTGAGTTCAGATTTTGTCGGGGCGTCCATGAGAGGTCTTGGTAGCATGAGAGAGCTTCCTGACAGGCAGGCCTTCAGTGCTGGAGGGCACAGGAGAAGAGATTTCTGGCCAGGTGTGCGTACAGATGTGCCTCCTTGCTTTTCATGGAGGAAGAGCAGGAAGAAGACAGGAAAGGGAGCAGAAAGAAGCATGACAGATCCTCTCTGAGGCTCTTTAGGTGTGATGGCGGTTGATCCAGAATGATGATGAGCTGTGATGGATCAACACTGGGGCCTGGCAGCTGCTCGGGGCTGCTCTCGCCAGAGCGTAAATAAAGGTAGGCGAAAACCGCCAGCGGCTGCGATTCCACACAAAGGTAAGATGGAGGCAAGACTTCAGCGACATTCATTTGTTTACTGCCTTCCATATGGATAGTGTAACAACGCTGCGGCAAGGCAGCCCAATGAGGCACAAGGTGAATGCTTCATCAGCTCTCTGAGGATCGGTGGACGTTCCTGCCTCAAGTGAAGTGCAGTATCGACCAGCATTTAACCGAGTCCTTCAGCTGGTTTTGGATGGAAAGAAGCTCTGCAGGTGTTTTAATCTGAGGCCTGTTGACTACAGCGCAGAACATTTAAAAGTCAGCTGGCCCCACAATGTGTCAGGATGCCTTAATTCTTTAAATGCTTCATAAAAATGTCCCCAGTCTGGTTGCGCGATCACACTATAACTATAATCGCATATGTCCAACGATGGTCTCTCGTTAACAAATGCTCTCGTTGACACCACATGGAGCCGTGTGTTGTAATGGATGCGGGGAAGGGTCAGAGAGGCTGCTCAAGCACCAGAGGAGACCTGCATTTACACCCCAGCTGTGTTTTAATGTAGATGGGTAAACCGATAAATGCAAAATACTTTAAATATCTGCACAGATATGAAAAACTGGCAACGTCCTTCGCGGCAGCGCCGGCTTTTTGCATTCAGTTACAGAAACGGAACAGCTACTTTGAGATTCTCCTAGAGTTTTACTGAGTTCAAACAACCTGAATCAATTCAAATGGTAAACAGAAATCTTTTCTGTGCAGCAAACTACACATTTTTATCCCTGAAATTGATTTTCTGACACTGCCGCTGATGAATGCCATGCTTTTTTTTATTTTTGGCAGCCGGCTCTCGATTCTTGGACGCTGAAGTCGGCCACAAGCAGAGGCGATGCACCAACCAGCTCTGTGACTGGCTGTTATGAGTTTTAATTAAAAAATAAAATGAGAAATATATCGTGCGCGTTGCTTTTATCGCGCCTTCTGAAGTTTCATCCTCATTTGTCACTTTTGTATACACGAGCGCCGTTATTCCTGTAATCCTTTAAGAAGCACAGACAACATTTCAAATCCTGTCGGACTCGGCGAGTTAGCGTTCAGCTGCGCTTCTCACACTGTGTTCCATCGTTCAGCCCGTCATCCATCTTTACCGGCATGCAGAGGTAGTCAGTCTTTAGTTTAGCTTTGTAGTGACGTTCCCTGTCTCTCTGTGCTGTTGTGGGTGTCTTCAGCAGTCTGGGACAATAGCGCTCGCTAATGTCCTGGGAAAGGCACAGAAACGCCAAAGGGCATTTTAAAGGTCATTAAAATGGAAACAAAGTTAATGCAATCAATTAAGCCAGAAATGGTTCAGAAATGGACGCTGACTGACAGCGTCCTGTCATTGTTGGACAGAAACAGCAACGCGTCTCAAATATTTCGCCGCTCTTTCCTGCAAGTCTGGGTCTGACGTGGCACCTGCAAGGACGACCATTTCCACACCAGAGTTTAATGATCAGTGATTAAATTCAGAAAATGTTTAGACGGTGGGCGCAGTCAGGCTTTCTACCTCCAGGCTGCCCATACAGGCTCACATACTCACACACACTTTGCGACTAACTGCATTCAGAATAAACTATCTCCTGGCTTTAATCTGTCCGTGTAATTATTCCTTTTTTTCATTAAATGGGTAAATCAGTCTGTAATTAGCTTGGCTGTCATTCAGTGGCCAGGGTAGCAGACGTGGTAAACATGTATTGAACAGTGTGTGTGTGTCTGTGTGTGTGTATGTGTGTGTAAGAGGGAGAGAGAGAACGCACTCTCCTCTCTCTCCCTTGGGTAAGGTAGAGGTCTCTGGTAATTACTTTTGTTGCACCAGGAAAGAATGCCTGTAGATAGCAGCAGGAAGGAAGCCAACAAGAACCAATCAGGTGTTGGACCTCTGATTAAAGCTTCTCCAGACGTATCAATACGCACAGGAAGGCATAATTATACTTAAAATACTAGCTGATATGGGCAAAAAACAGGACCCCGGTTATATACTGATTACTTGTAGCAGTAAAACGGCAATAAACATGTCTGAATGTTTCTAATTTGCTCGGCTTTGTTGTACATATTTCAGTGGTGGTCTCCCATCTAAGGAAATAAAGCAGAGGAGAGGTTTTGTTCCATCCACCATGGCTCTTACTACTAATTGGCCCTCAAGAGACTCAGAAGGAGGCCTCTATTGTCGCTGCTGTCCTGCAGCCGCACCACTTGCCCTCATTCTGCATCTCACCCGCAGCGGGGTCACGCTTTCCATAGCTTCGGCCATTTAAAGGGCAAGGTTTAGCAGGCGGGCAAGCAGGTTTCTGAGGCAGTTCCAAGATGTATGTGTGACAGCTCCTCCTGCCCCCATCTGATTAGACGCAGTGCCGCTGTTTTGTCCAAGTCCTGTTTGAATCAGTTGAATTGATGTCGAACACTTCAGAAATGACTATCTCTCCCAGCTAACATAAACATATCCTCATCAGGAATTCCAGTCTGGTGCAGCCACGCAGGCCTGCCAAAGTTTCCTGTAGCCAAACCCCGAGCAGAATGTCAATGTCCTTTACTACCGATTCTGATTCAAATCCTAACCTGGGCCCCTTCGCCCAGGGGACTCACTTTAGGTTTGTTTGGAAGACCCGTAAAATTTGCTGGATCTGTTTTATGTTTTTTTTTTTTTTTTTCCCTTTAATCCTGCCTTTATCCATATTGCAGTGACTGCCTGAATGCTGGTATTCTTTTGTGCTATACTTTAAACATAATGACATTAGACCCATATTTTCTGTTCTTAAGACGTCTGTGCGGTGTTGAAGAGACGATGTACTGTGACGTGATCACAGAATGGAACCACAGAGAGGCGTAAATGCTGAGTGAATCGCACTTACTGTATAGACTCCTTTCCACCCAGAAAGCCTCCGCTTGTATATAAGTACAGCTGTAATTTACACTTCAAAAAGGACCTTTTTTTAAAAATGATCATAGATGATCTTAGTCTCCCGTCGTTTCAATACAAAGAAAATCTAATACCACTTCTCACGACTGTGTTAAATGTCCGTAAATGCTTTAAAGTAAAAGTTCAGTTCACCACAAATGAAAGGGTTTTATAGGCCTCGATGTTGTGTTCAGGCTGGTGAAGACCAAGTCCCTCTCGCTCGCCGTGGCTTTGGCATTACGGGAGTTAGAAACTGTCTAGTAAATCACATCTGAGCTATATTCTTGAGTGTCAGTCTGTGTCAAAGGTCGGCCCAGGCTCAGTGATCTCGCTGGCGCCCACGCTGGCGAGCAGCAGTGATGTACTGCCCCCTCTTTGGTGAGAGTGACCTTCAACAGGTCACCAATTCATGCATATTACATTTTATTAGATACAATACTTAATGACTTCCTTACTCCTGGGGCACGAGGGAGCTGCCATAAGTAAGGCAGGGTTTAATGCCTTGCCCAAGGGCGCGCGCACAGGGGTCGTGGACCGAACCTTGGACCTGGCCGCTCCGCAGTTATTAATCTTTGCGGTTACCATTGATCATCTTACGATAAAATCCAGGGATGTGATTTCTTTTTTATTACACATCAGCTCAGATGTCAGACACCATGGCAGCGGTGCCAAACCCTGCTGCAGAGGTCAAACGCCTGCTGCAGAGGTCAAACGCCTGCTGCAGGGGTCACATCCTGCTGCAGAGGTCAAACCCTGCTTCTTTTTACTGTTTCATTCTTCACCTAAGGAATTCCCACTGTTATCCATTTCCTCCTTTAAACCTTGCTTCACTTTTTGTGTGTGTGTTTATATGTGTGTGTGTACAGTGCAGCGGTTGACCACAATCAGCACAAAGTCTTCTGATGATTCAGAGCCTCCGGGGTCGACTTTAAAAAGCAGAGCGCTGCAGCAAACCTTCGATATTATTCCATGACTCATTATGTAAATGTGTTATATTTTAAAGACACATGTACCAAATATGCCTCTTTCCATCCCTCTAAGCAGAAACCTCCAGCATATTTAGAGGCAATCTTTTCCATTATCATCTGGAAAGAAACCAGTCAATATAAACACTGAAGGTGCACGTGTGTGTGTCTGTGTGTATGTGTTCCCTTAGAGAGAAAAGAAGAACATTTTTCTTTTAACATTTTTGTTTCTGTGTCTCTGTAAATTCCTCTCCTTCACCTCAGCGTGGGTGTTCCGTTCGTCAGGCCAGCTCGCCACATCTGGCCGCCGTTTAAACGTACACAGTTATTTTGGCAATTGGGCTTAAAACAAATACGAATACCTTCGGTTTATGCTTCCGAGCCTCCATACAAAAATTCCGATGGGCGCGTGCCGTACGACACACGCTGTTTATGTTTGTCATTCATTTTTCATGCCCAATTAGGTGCCCTGGTGAGCGGGCGTGTGTGAATCCTCCACCATGGAAAATTCCCAGGCTTCAGAGGACACAGGCTGAGCCTCAGAGATGAGCTGAGAGTTTAGTCGATCAGAGTGTGGCCTGATTATCATGTATGCAGCCCTTAGGAACAGAAAGTGAATTCTGGCACCCTGTCTGCAAGTGTGTGAGTGTGTGTGTGTGTGTGTGTGTGTGTGTGTGTGTGTGTGTTGTACCACATTGCATCATACAGTAACTTTCATCATTTGGAGCCCAGCTCATCAATCATGGCGGATTAGCTGACACCTCTCCAGCCCACACTGTTCTGCTCTCTGCCCGGAGGTCCTGACTGATAGGTGAGTGCTAGAAAAAACAAAACACACTCTCGGCCTGAGAGCAAACAGAAACGCGAGGTCTCGCGCTCTCACACACATTTGATCTCTTCCCTGGCTTCTTTTTCCCTCCCTCAGTTTTCTTCCTTTTTTCTTTCTCTGTCCTTCTCAGCCCACTCAGTTTTCCTGACTGCGTGCGTTCTGGCTACGTGCGCGTGTGAAATACGTCCATCTGTCGTTTTTCTACATGACGACCCACAACAAGCTGCTCCTGACTGTCTCCTTTGTGCGACATCTGGTCATACCTGTAATGCACTTTCTATTTATGTGCCTGTACATAAAGGTACAGATAATGCAGCTGTTCATTTTCTCATCTTGTTTGCCCCACACCAACTTGGTGAAAACTATTTTGTGTGCTCCAGGTGCCTTGATATGAGCACATGCATGTTAGGCTATATATATAAAAAACAAACAAAACAGTGAGGAGTGAAGTGGAAGGTGGTCCTGTGAGGAATGAACATCAGAAGCGTGGCTAATCTGAGCGTCACTCGTGCCCTTACAAATGTGCACGCTCGTGTTTATCAGATGTTTGCGTGGTTCGATCAAAAGTCAGATTTCCTCATTACAAGTGTGGAGCGCAGGGCCGACCACTCATCTCCGCAGGAAACCAGATTAAAGGGAGAGAAATGCTGAGAAACGCGATGGGAGAGATCGAATATTCCGATAATGGGAACCACCTGCGAAGCTCGGTGCTGAAAACAAGGCCAAGTGCATTACCATCTCACCGAGCAGCGTCATCGTTTGCTGCCTGAGTCATTTCCTCCTGGACAGCCGCATCACGCTCACACGCTCACGTGTGCATGCACCTGTAGACTGAGCTGTATCGATGGTTCTGTACACCAGGAATATCAGCTCATGATTTGGCTGAAATTGCCCGACCACACAGGGAGGAGGTGTCTCAACACTGCTTCTGTGCAGGTGTGTGTGTGTATGTGTGCGTATATGTGTGTGCATCCATCCACGTGTATTTGTTTGTTTGTGTGCAGCTGTTGTCCACACACCGACAGGTGACCGGAGAGTCACTGAGCAATAGAACCGGTCCCTTTGTCCTCGGTGCCAAAGGCGAACATGGCGACGAGCTGGTGCTAATCCTCCTCTGGCCTTATCTAAACTAGGCGCCAGAGCAAAGGAGAGCGGAGGGCGAGGTGTTAGCACAGAGGGAGAGACGAGAGCAATGTAAGCAGGAAAGTCAACGGAGGAGGAAGGAGCAGTGGAAAGCAGGGGGGGTTCTAAATGACAGAAGATACCAGAAAGTTGCCAAAGAAGATAAGAGAGAAAACAGGAAATGAAATCAGGCTCAGGTCGGTGACCTCGTGACCCTCAGATATTTGTCGGACGTGAAAATCGAGTGTGTCGCGCCTGATCGCAAATTTGTCTGTCATGTGGTTGTGTAACTAACGGGTTTTCTCATCTACCACGGCTGCCTTGAGCCCTCACTGACGGTGCCTCAGAAGCGTATCAGCAGCGATGGAGGGACGGGTCAGTGAAGAGGGTTTTGGGTGGTTGCTGGATCCTCCATCAAATCTGCCTCTAGATAATCACAAGTGTGATCAAATGGCCCGTAAACCTGAGCCGTTCTCAGCAGACGGTTGTGAACTTGGCCTTTTCTTTTCCGTATATCAACACCTGTTTTAGAGGATTCTGTGATGCCTTCACTGTCACTTTGTTAATTGCTAATCTTGAATGTTCTGGTCCCTGCTATCTGGTTGCCGTCTCCCCTGGTCTCCATCATCCATCTACTGAAGACGTCTAGTTCATCAGAGCATTGGCACATGTGTGTGCATATCTAATCTTTTTTTATTCCTTATGTATGAGTGGATGCTAGTTATTATGTGTCTGTGCGATTACATATGAGGCAGTCAGTTGATTGGCCATATGTCTGCACAAATGAGCTCTTTATTTAATCAAGGTGGAGAACTAAATTGTCATTACTGTCAACATTTAACCATGGTCCTCCCTGCCAGATGGTGTTCAGTAATATATCACAGCCACGGCCCCTCTTAGGTTTCTCTTTGCTCGTTACATGAAGGATCCAACCCAAGATGAAAAGATTTCAGAGGGAGGTGATCCCGCAAAATTCCCCTTCATGGAGTACAAACTAGGTTTACTCATTTTCACTTTCTTTTTTTGAAAAAACACAGCGGAATGTTTGAAAAAAATTGCCCTTCCTTTAGAGCCATTAAAGCAATACCACAGATGCTTATCAAGGTGAATGCATTAACTCTTAGTCTTTGCTCAGGAGTATACACAGATATTACAGCATTATTATCCTGTCTGGAAAAAAAGAGAGAAATTTTAGGAAGACAAAATAAAACATGAGCCACGAGAAACTCGACTCGGCAGAGCTGTTGTGTCTGCAGCAGCTGAGTTTTGGTTTATAAACCCAAGAACTGAGAAATTTTGTTTGGTATTTTTAAGTTGGTTCTGGCCAGGAATATTCGTACTTCACCCAAAAAAAGTCACAGTGCAGAACACACACACACACACACACACACACACACACACACACACACACACGGGGGCACACACACACACACACACACACACGCTTCTTCTGACCAAGCTCTCTTCCGACATTTCTAAAATTTAAGAGTTAGCGCTGCTTTCAGCTTTCGAGTGTCTCTCTGCGCCGGTGGAGGTTAAGCCTGCGGGTTAATTGCACCCTGAAGTGGACCTTCCGCGAAAGCTGAAGAGGACATTTTTACTCCATCCGGTACCTAATTATTCGTTTGTCCTTCGTTGTTTTGAAGTGACTGTGGGAAAACTAGTGGGATCCTCCTCACCTTCAACGGTGTCTCACCTCCAGCTGATTGTGGGCAGAGCTGCAGATACTCCAGCGCTCCAAAGCCGGGGAAAAGTTGAGGAATGTTCTTAAAATGATTCAGAGCAGATTCATTACTGATGTTTATGCACTTTGAATTTAAGCTGGGGTGTAAAGTCAACAGCGTCTCATCCGTTCTCTCCTTGATGCCTTCGTCTCCTGTTTCCTCCATCTCGTTTGTCATCCATCCCATGCTGCCAAGAGACAGCCAGGAGGCAGGAAACAGGAGCAGCCTTAATAAAAGAGAGGAAGGAAAGGAGAGAGAGAGAGATGGAGAAAGGAAAGGTATGCAGCTCGTAACACAGTATGTAACACCTGCGATAGAGGTGGGGTGACGAGAACACGGAGTGATGGGTTTTTACCCTGCTGAGCTAAAGCTATTTGGACGGCTCAGGTGGAGTTTTTGATTTTCCGTCACTTGGAATTATGTTGGCGCGATCCGGTTATTTACACTTGGTTCATGTAGAAGAGACACAGTGGCAAATGAAAGAGCATTGTTTTTTTTTTTCAATTTTTTTGGTCCCCATAAGAGTCACATAAACTGTAAATGTGTCCTTGCTGCCAAATAAATGGTTTTAGGTTCTTTTGGGTTCATTTTACCATAATTCTTCTTATCTCTGAATCACGTCGGGGCCCTGCAGAGTTGCTGCGGTGGTGGGTGACGCAGCGGCGCAGCCTCCGGCCACCCAGGCTTGTGTCGGTGCTGTGCTGTTGGGGGTTAACTGTTGATTTACCGGTCCTGTGTGTGGCCTCCCTCCTCCACCTGTGTGTCCGCCACTCGGTGCTCACTGTCATTCCACTTCACTTTCCACCGGTCTTTATTTGCTTTTGTTTTCTTCTGCCCAGACTTTCCCTCCCTCTTCCTGGTCTCTAATTCTATTCATGAAAGGGGCACACTCCATCATTCTGTCTCCTTATATCTCCGTCTGCCCTTCATTTTCTCCACACCTTTCTGCACCACGGTGAGATGGAGGGAGGGAGAGACGGAGGGAGAGATGGACAGATTAGGTGACAGTGATAAGCGATCGATCTCAAGGCCAAACAGCGGAGGGAGGGCCTGTTCCCCGCCCTCCCCGCTCCCCTTTTTCATGCTCCTCCTCTCTTCTCTGTGCCTCTAACCTTTGTTCCTTTCAGACAGACAAGGGTTCATTAAGAAACCACTTTGTGTGTGTAAGTGCACATAAGTGTGTGCATATGTGTACGTACACTTTTGCCTGTCTTCCTTGTTGACAAGTCATGAACGATGTGCCCCTCAGGTGCCCCAAAGAGCTTTTACTGGCTTTCGATCACATGCACACAAACCCAGACGCGCCTCGGGGAGGTGGGGGGGTAGAAGGGAGGGGTCTAGGCTTTAACGTTGCATGCTGGTGCATTCATGTTGGAAGCCACAAGCATGTGGACAACAACGTCCAGCCCCTCCACCACACACACCCGCCTCTCATCCGCCTCTACCGTGTCTCAGAACGTGCTATCTTTAGCTAACGAGCTCATCTATTGATGAAGCGGCGCTCTCTGCCGGACGCCTAAAAGCACCTCCAGCCACTCCCACCGGGCCTTTACCGTTGCTGCTACGACTTCGCCCTGATTACAATGGAGGCATTTAAAATGCTCTGCACCTGATGTTTCATGAAAGAGTGTGCTCAGATTCAGGAATGTGTATTTCCGCAGCCTGTTTTCAATCCTCGCTCTGTTGTGTTTGATTCTAAACGCGTCTTTAATGTAAATGTGTGTTTAGAGAGTGCTGACAGAAATATTGGCTTGATATAAAAACAATTTCGGTTGGTCCGCACAGTTCTTTGTGCATTTTGAATGTGTGTCTGTGTGTTTGTGTATATGAAAACATGTTAGAATATAGAAGAGCGTGCTCTCCAGCGTGCCAGTTTAATTTAAGTTCAGCCAACTGTGACCGTGAATCATGTGGAAATATTGCCTACAATCTCCTCTAAATCCTTGGTTTTCTTTCCTCTAACTGCTGCATCACCTCTGTGCCCAGCATCCCCAGGATACGGCAGTACTCCCGGAAACTCTGTCCTTGCTGTTTATGATGCTTCTGGTTCAAATATCATCATTTTTCAGGCAAGGGTGGTTCGGGAGGAACTCCTCCAGGATTACTTCACGCTCCTCACATCAGGTAACAGTTTTTGAGGGATTGTTAGTCTTTTAGTTCAACATATGGCCTAAAAACAACGTTTCCTGTGATTTGCGTGTGCTTTCTGTAGCTGAACAAAGGCCTCTCACTCTTCCTGTTTCACACGCTAGCAGAATAACATCAGTTAGGTTCTAAATGATCTTCTGTGGACCTCATCCTCAGCTGCAGACATGTGGTTTTCATTCCATCTCCCATATTCTCTCTTTTCTCACTCTTTATTAATGACATTACTTCGGCGCACAACTATGTTATCCTTTGGAATATTATCTGTTCTTTTTGGGGGAAGGAAAAACAGTCTGTCTCAGATCATGCTATCTTTTTCACCTCTTCCTTATCTTCATCCATCCATCTTGCCTCCCTCCCCAAATATCTGCCTCATGTCTTTTTCTTGTAAGTGGAAACAAAAAGGTCAGCAGTACTTTAGAGGATCCGCATTTTTATTTTATCTCATTTTTTTCCATCTCAGTGCTGAGGAAAAAGGCCGGCCAAGCAGTTGTTTAATGAAAGTGTAAAAGCTGCTGGTGGGGCACAGAGCTTTTTTTTTTCCCAAAGAAATGATTTGTGTTTGAATTGATCCCCAACACTTGTGGGAGCTTTCAGCCGTCCTGACTAAACTCCTGAGCTGCTAATGTGTATCTCCTTACGCGCACTTGAGTAATGCCTCAACTGGGACGTCTCACCAGGGCAACTGTGTGCGTCTGCGTGTGTTTGCGATGAAGGGGCCCCCGCTGTGCCCTGATGGGGACATCAATACCAGGCGGTTTAGGCTTTCAACACACTTGCATCAGAGTGTGGAGAGAGCGCAGCAGGTGGAGCGTGACGGCCGCAAAGTGGAGCAGAGGCAGAAATGACAGGAGGTCGTGATGATTCCTCCCCTTTTTAGCATTTTGAAAACATCCAAATGCAGTTTTGAGTGATCAGATCGTTGAAACCAAGCAATAGGCCTCAACTTTTCATGGGCGTGATATGTGCGACATATGGATGCAGTTTCTGTCGTGGAGTAAATTCCGCTCTGTGTTTTATAAAGTGCGACTGAAAAGCTGCTTTACGAGCTGCTGCAGCAGCACGCTGCTGTGGGACTGTGGTGTGCCGGCTGCCCCGACTGCCAGCTCAGGTCAGAGGATGAGATGAAGGAGACAGCTGGGGAGGAGTGAATGTTCGGGAATGGATGGACGCAGAAGATGGCAGGCATTCCCCAACTGGGCTAACTTTAGACCACACATGTCGGTAAACCTCTGAAAAACCTGTCTGGCGGGCGTGTTACCCCCCCCCCCCCAGCCACCCACCCACCCACCCTTCCCCCACACCCCTTTGTTGCAGTGCTAGCGTGTTTTTCCGAGTATGTGCACTGGAGGCGTTTCTGTGTTTGTCCAAACCGGCAAGAGATCAATATAATGGCAGTCAGCCGGCCAGATCGTTTGCCGAATTCTCCTGTGCTTGTGTGTGCTGAATCTCAGTACCGTCATCCGTGAGATGATTGTTCGCATGTTTCCCCCTTCTGTCGAGCAAGTTCAAAAGTTCTACGTCAACTTACTAACCAGAAGCTGTGAACAGAATGCAAACTGTGCCCGCCAAGGCGCGACCTGTCATGACCTTGTTCCAGGGCCAGAAAACCTTTTCCATCTTAGCACCGCAGGAGAATCTAAACTGCAGGCCAATCCTAGTTCTGGGGGAAAGTCTGGTTTTGGTTCAGCAAGAATCAATCAGTGTCTCTATTATCAGAGGGACCGATTTCAGGAACAGTTTTTTTTGGAGGGGAAGATACTGGAGTGTTCACTGCTGTCCTGCTTCGCCTCTCTTCTTTTCCACAGACAATCATTGCCGGCTTTGGTGTTTGTTCCCACTCGTGCATATTCACAGACAGTCTATGTTTTACTCTCGTCCCACAATCGACCAACATGTTTTCCACTATAATTGCTTACGGCTTGCATCTGCGGGACAGCGAAACAAAGGAGCACTGAGCCTCTTTTAGCTCAACATGTGACACAAAGCTCGCTTAAACTGCCTTCCCGCCCAGGCAAGCTCGGCCGACTGAAGTGGGCTGAGCTTGGATCAAAGGCAGGAACAAGACCAAATGTTCCCACTTTGCACATTTTGATCCTGGTAAGGTCAATACACCTTTTTTTTAACAAAAAGGAAATCTTTCATACATAAGCAGGTGCCCTTGAGCAGGACAAACCAAAGAACCAGCTTTACCTTGATGGAGGTTTACAAATGTGGAATATAAACTGGTACCTACTCACCTGTACAGTGCATCATAATCCATAATTATTATTATATTCATATTCCATAATTCATGTAAAGTACCTGTACATATGCTATTTAGTTCCTATCCTATTTTTTATTATGTGTATATAGTGGTTTGTCAGATTTTTATTTATCTTGTCTTCCTCTTTCTAATTTCAAAATTTTTCTCTAATGTTTATGCTGCTGGAACAGTGAATTTTCCCTGTTGGGGGATAAATAAACATATATTCTATTCTATTCTATTCTATTCTATTCTACTCCTACTGCTGTTAAAGAAACATCCCAACACACCAGCTGTCTCTGTCAAGCACTTCCTGTTGTTTTTAACACAAATTCTAATCGATCTGTGCTTTGATCAGTATTAATGTCTGGATGCAATAAACATCTAGTTATATGTGACTACGGCTGCTGTAATTCAAGACTTTCATTAGAAGATCAAAGCCAGGCGCCCGCAGACAGCCCTAAACTGCACAGTTCAATTTTGAGGGATTTATGTGTGCATGTGCATGTGCTGTTCATATGCACAACTGGAACAGCGCATGCATGTATGTGTGTTTTCATGTCTGTGCTATGGAGGCAACCTTCTCTGCCCTCTGCAATGCCAGCAGTGCCCACAATAAGACGCGCGGACCGACTACCCGACAGACCACTTAACCCCCCGCCTGGGACCTTGACAGCTTCTCTGTGGGAGGCTGACCCTGAAGGCCCCGAAGCCCCACCCCCACTCAAGCCATGCACACATGTTCTGAGCGCACACATTTGTACTGCAGCTGTGAAAAGACCGTGCAGCCATGAGGAATTAGCGGCGCAGTCCATATATCAACTCCCACTGATACGAACACTGTAGAACCTTTTAGAGTTGCCGCTACTGCTCTGCGTCCCCAACCCCCACTCTGAATGCCTCACTGTCACACACATGCACAATAACGCTTAGAAGTAATTGCACTATCCGGTGTTTCATTAGCAGCGTTATTGTTGTAAACAAGTTATTAGATGAAAAAGATACCCATTAAGTTCTAATTTTCCTTTGAAAACCCTTTGTCTAGACAGTCAGACCGTGGTTCTGCCTCTCGCTGACACTGACTCGAAAGGGCTTCCATCTTCCTCACCCAGGCACACTTTTGTTCAAATGTTCTGCCTCTTACAAGCAGCAGATGCTTGGCCTCCACCTCCCATTTTTGCCGTGAGCAGAAATGGGAGGCTCCCCTCAGACTCGTGAAGACACGGTTGTACGACTGTTATTGTTTTGACAGCGCTGCGTAGTTAGCATTAGATCATTTATTAGCCGCTCTATACATTCCTTCTGCTTGATCTGAGGAGCTGGTGGAAAGTGGCCTCACCGGGAGCAGTCAAGAGCAGATTCCGAGCTAGAAATATGAGAGACAGATTACAGACCAATGATGAGACCTCTCACTTAACAAGACGGTTTACATCCGCCGGACTTCTGGCTGCGCCCGCTCGCCTCTTTAAAAGCAGCTCTCTCATATGGAGCAGATCAATATGGACAAGTGGCGCAAAGCCAGAGCCTGCATGTGTCCACATTACTGGTCTGTAAAATAGAAGCAAAGTCTTTAGAGGTCGAGCCAAAATATGCAAAAAAAACTAAATCATAATAATTTAAAAAAAACTAATAAATAAGCTTGGGATTTTAAAAGTGTTTATATTGACCAGCCACAAAGTTCTTACTGACAGCGTACGTCAGATATCAGTGCATGCTAGCGTTGAAAGAGGAAGAGCATTGGTATGATTTGTGTGTGTGTGTGTGTGTGTGTGTGTGTGTGTCCGTCCTTTACTCACTGCTTTTTCTTTGCATGTTTGCGCTCATTGTGTCGTCGGGTTTTTTTTTTGGCAGATTCCTATTTTAATTTTTTTCCCTCTCTCACCTCAGATCTTTCCCTTTTTTGCCATTTCCCTTTGTTATTTTATTCGTTCATTCATCT
>CAAE01015007.1:123287-161963 GCA_000180735.1 Tetraodon nigroviridis | reverse complement strand
TAGGTTAGCAAGTAGAGTTGACATTAGCGTCGGCCTCCTTGAAAGAAAACCTGCGGTTTGGTGGTAGGCAGGTAGTGCGCCCAGCGCACCACATTTTCAGCTCTGTCCACGTTTGTGTTTCGTGCCACATACATCAGGAGGACATGTTGTTTTACTCTCAGCTTCCATCCTTGTGGCTCTGTGGCAGCTGCCAAATGGCTTGTCACCATAAAACAATGGCGTATGAATAACGGCAAACACGCCTCTTGCTCGATGATGTACCGCTGTTAATTGACACTAACTGCCGGCGTGTGACCGCGCATGAGCGCATGTACGTCTACGGGCATGCACACCCCTGCTCTGGTATTGGTAAACATGTCACAGCACGCTGTATTTACCAAAGGGATTGAAGTGAGTTTGGGGCAGCAATGATTCAGGAGAATGGCCCCGGGCTCTGACAGGATGTTGGGGGGGATGTGTCATTTTTCCCCTGGCTCCCTTGGCGACGAGCAGGCACATAAAGAAACCCTTTTAGACACACACACACATTGAGAGATATACACTGACTCACATACACACTGAGCCCTTCGCTGACATATAGAATCGACAGATCAGTGTTGGCAAGGAGATGATCTCAGAGGAAGTGTCTGTCTGTGTTATTTTTATGTTTTTTTTTCTCTCTTTGTGTTGGACTTGAGTTGTTAATGTGCAGTACATCAAAAAATGCACTGGGTGTCGTCATGTCCCCCCCCCTTCATATTGGCAAAAGTGAATGTGGGAACATCATGGGTGGTGGCGGCTGGTTGAAGAGACCAACAGGAGATACTGAAACTTAACTGTGAGCGATGGAAGGAATTTGCAGATATGTCCCAGTGTCCCTCAGTGCTGACAGGCAGGATATTGTGCTGAGCCGACCACCTGCTCTCAGCCTGCACCAAGCTTCAGCAGATGGACACAATAAAATACCTCCTGACCAGCCGCTGTGCACTCATGTCTTTCCACTATTTGTATTTAAAAAAAAACCCCAAAAAACACACACACCACACCACAGATATGGGCCCGCTGCACTGAGCCACCAGCGCATCCACCGTTCCCCTGGAAGCAATAACGGCATCGGTGACACTCTATAGGCCTGATGTCCCCGTGTCCTCTGCCCGTTTCCCCTTCCAGCGCTGTAAGATTATCGGCCAGTTAGCCGGCGAGGAATGTGGCTGTCAGCTGGCGTAACGAGCAGCGCGCTGCTGTGCTCTTCCTCT
Source organism: Tetraodon nigroviridis (assembly GCA_000180735.1). Taxonomy (NCBI): domain Eukaryota; kingdom Metazoa; phylum Chordata; class Actinopteri; order Tetraodontiformes; family Tetraodontidae; genus Tetraodon; species Tetraodon nigroviridis. The sequence goes on along the minus strand of CAAE01015007.1, from coordinate 160,728 downwards.
GACTCCGGGCTCTCTCTGGCGCCTTTGCCAACGCAGTGTTTCAATGGGTTTTTTTTTTTTTTCTCTCCAAATAACGAAAGCGCCGCAATTGGAATTTCAGAGCTGGAGGACCTCTCCTGTTTGTTCTGTCTTTTCTGTCCGAACTGATTGTGCCCTCCAGTGATTCAGATTGCTGGAATCCAGAAACAATTTAAGAACTGTCCGGCCAAACCAATCAGGCTGTGTTTTGCCAACACTGCTCAGCCTATTTTTTGACTTCTCTCTGTTACTGGTCTGCCTGCTCAAAGCCCTTGCTGCACCGTGAGCCTCTAGCACGAGTCTCACAAGGTAGTAATGTCATTTCTTAGCTTTTTGTCCATCAGACAAAAAGAGCAATGTTTTCCATCTCCGGGTTCCGAAGAGAATTGCTCACATGGCGCTCTGGTCAGGAATTGAATTTTACTGTCGGGGAAAATTGTGGAGTGGAAAGATCGGGTGGTTTTCTGCCTCTTTCTCTTTTCTTGGCTTACCACAAAAGTCTTCAGCCATCAGTACTAACGAGGTGAATACCTCAGCGGATAGAAATCCTTGCCCGCCTGCTGTTAGCAGCCTGTGATGGGCTGCAGCAGACCCCCGTCTCCACCCCATCCTTCACTTCTTTTTGCTTCGCGCTGCCTTTCATCCTGACCCCAGACCAATCATGTGTAATTAGACAACTGCCCTTTCTATATGGAGGCGTGTTTTTGTGGTGTGTGTTTACGCCGTATGTGTTGAAAAGTCCAGAACAGGCTTCTCATGTGTTCTCCGGCCTGGGTTCAGTCGCAGGTCACCTCCTCTTGGCTAAAGGTGTTTCACGTCTGTCGCGTGATCTACTACTTTGGGAACTGGCACACAAAGGCAAACATACACACTTAGCTGAATATTAAAGTGTGTTACTGTTATTTGATTTATCAGGCAACGGAGCATTGCCTGAGGATATTGGATAGAAAATGTATCACCTGTATCGCTTTCAAAAGCGAAAGGTGCAGTAATAAATAATGTAAAAGAAAAAAAAAGATATGATTTGGGGTCAAGAAGCGAGACGGGGCTCAGAAATCAAGGCTGGTGGAACATACAGGAAGAAAAATATGGAACTGTTGTAGAGGAGGAAAGGGTGTTGATGTTTACGTAGCTGTCAGCAGATGACAGATGTGTCTCTGCAGCTTTAACATTACATCCCAAACGTTCAGCATTTGCGAACGACTCCATTAATAATGCCAAAAACGTTGCTGCATGGAGGTTTGCGTCCGATGACTGGGAGCATCATCGCTTCATAAAAATTCAGTCACGTCACGTTCCAATCCTCACCAGATACAGCTTCAGTCCAATTTTTATTTTAAATTGCATCCTGCTCTTCAACTGTGGAGGTGCTGTAACAGGCTTGAACCCCTGGAGCTGAAGTGAAGCCTTTAATGTATGAATATGTCCAATGTCCACAGAGCTAATCAGCTCAAACGTTAGCCGCGGTCTCTGACGGACATCGCTCTCTTTCCCTGTCTCTGACGCTGAGAGATGTGAGAAATCGAAGCTGCCCCGTTTGGGCTTCATTCTGCTAATATTTCCTCCTGCAAAAGTGAGATCAATCTCAAAGATAAGACAGCCAACAACACCTTCCTATCTGGAGACAGCTGCCAAGCAGAAATGGCGGAGAAATTGGTTTTGATTACAAAGCAGCAGAATTGTCCGGTGCTGTGTAATCTCTGACTCTCTTTATGGGCCTCGGCTTTGGACTCTTGTTTTATAATATGGTCACATATTAAATGGTTTCACTTAACGATCCGATCCCACCTCCTCGGTGACTTCGAGGACTTGGATCGCTTCGTCGCTGACTGAGCTCTCACTTCTATCTCATTTGCTGCACTTGTCTTCTTTCTATCTGCAACCGCCAGTGCACAGCTGGGAGGGGGACTCGCTGAGCATGGTGTGTGCGTGACCCGCGTGCATGTTGACGTGGAACCACGTGTCAGAGTGTGCGCACAGCGATGGCACTGGGCTGTGTAATTGAAATGGAAATGAGCCAATCAGCAGCCACCGTGGTGCACCGTCTTTACCCCGTTGCCTTTCCCAGCTCTCCCAAATCCCCCCCCCCGTCTGCCATTGTTTCTATGTGAATGTCTTTTTCTGCGTGTGGGTTCATGTTTTTTTTTTTCCTGTGCTGACAATACCAGATCGCTCAGTTTGAGCCCCACTGGTCTAAGGACGTGGTATGAAAATGTAATCAGTGGGTAATAAAGATTACCTTCCTCTCTCACACTCAATCACTTACACACCCGTACTGTTTGTGCCCCCACGTTCTGCGCCCCGCTCATTTTATCAACTTGGTTACATGCTCAGCAGGAAACGCTGTGGTGTAACAGATAAATGCAATTATCACTACTTAACAATTAGCCTAGCAGCTAACCTTGTTTCTCATTTGCCCGCTATAGAGCTTAAACGTAGACGTGTCTGCAAAGAGTGGACGGGCTGTCTTCATTATGTTGTAAAATAAGTAGATTATGTGGATGTGGTGTCATTAGTTATCTAATTAAAGAAGTTGTGCTTATATTGGGCTCAGCCTAGTGTTACATTCCCAAATAGCCGTTAATGGGTGAATGTTGGCTCTATGCAAACGTGTGTCCCTTAAAGGCAGCAGCTGGCAGTATTTTACTAGATAAAACTCTGCTGTTTCCATGACTGTAGAGTACAGTACATGCATGTCACCCATGCACTCAGGTTCAAGTATAGTCCCCTGTTATAATTAAGGCATCGTTGAGTGGCTCCTGGCTTTGGTGCTCGCCAAGAAGGTTGGCAGCACCAGCTGCGTCATTCAGGCTTCTTCTGTTTGTCCTCCAACCCCGTCTGCTTCTTACCCTCTTCGTCACTTCTGGCCTTCTTACAGCAGCTGAAGTCAATGATCTGGTAAAACAAACCTAACCTACGTGTTGGTGTATAAACCTGTGGGGGTGCGTTTTCGGTGTGCGTTTGTGGCCCGTGTTTGTGTGTGTGTGTGTGTGTGTGTGTGTGTGTTACAAATGCCTGTTCTGTCCCTTTTTATGTGCCCACTCACCCAAACATCCTCTGCTTCATTTGCAGTCAGGGTCACGAGCTGCTGTTCTCACTGCTGAGGCAGGGAGAGAAGGGCAGCTGAGACGTCACACACACACACACAGAGACACAAACACATACATTTCTACCTTTCTGGGGACGTTACCAAACTACTAACCCTAACCATTTCAACTAAACCCAGCAAATATGGCCCTACATGGCTAGTAATGTAAGTATTTTGGTACTCAGTATGTGTTAAATGTGAGGACACACACAAGCATGCTGGGTTGAGTGGATGAGAGGATGTGACCATTAAGTCAGTGACATTTTAAAACAGTGAAGGAGATGCATGGCTCTTCCTGGGCCTCCGTTTTAAATGAGATGTTACAGATGAGCTGCTTCATGGCGGTCTGGTAAACACCGTCACATTGGCATTTACCCTACATGGGTGAACATAGACACCCCAAAAGAAGAAAAGCAGTATTTCATTCTGGGTCATGCTCATGTAACCTAAATAAAAGCTGAGAAGCAGCAGACAAGATCACACAAATGAGAAATGTCTGCAGCTCAATTTGTTGCTTGATTGTTGCATTAATCATTCCATTTAGGCTACATCAACTCACTGACATGCACGGCCGCCAACAGCGCCTTTTTTTTTTGGCTCAAATTGTTATTTGATCTTGAAAACAAGCAGCCTGGACTGCATTGTGATTGTAATTCTTTGTAATTCGTCTGGACGTTCTGCAGAGTGGAGGCAACAGCAGCCAAGCAGGATGAGCGTTTCTGTTGCTTATACGGCAATTTGATCACCGAACATCCGCTCTTCCAGAGCCAAAACATCACATTGAAATAACAATTTGCCCCATGGAGGAGACTGGAAAAGGAATGAGGAAAAAAAGTATGCAAGAAAATGGGGAAAATGACCACGACTTCTGATTGTACTTCTTATGTATGCTCTAAAAAGACAAAAATAAGATTGTTGTTTAGGCTGCTGAAAGTGCTGCAGTCAATCTGCAACTGATTCGTCTCATCTGATAAGACAACCCTACAGGTTTTATGTTCTCCTTTTTTGCACCCTTTTACCACTGCTATTCTCACCTGCTAATTATGTAGCAACATGTGGTGTCTGTATGCCAGTAGTGACAGTGTGTTTCTATTGGCACGAAAAAGAAGTGATAATTGGTGAGGAAAGGAAAGATGAATCTGTCAAAAATCTCCGCCTGCATGAGTGCGTCCACACCTCTGACCGATGAACGGATGCACAGGTACAAATGCGAAATTAGTTTTAGGAGCAATAATGAGAAATACAGTAGGAAGTAAGAGCAAAAGACACAGGCAGTGGGGCGAGAGGATTCGTGCAGATCGCACGTGTTCTCCAGGAAAGACACCAGATGGCTTCAGCCTGTCGGAGGCTCTGCCCTTTGTGTGTGATATCAAATATACAGCAGTGATGCGCTTTAATTAAAAGTTTCACCAAAGCCTCTTGTCGGGGTCGTGAACTTACAGCATTAAAAGTCTCCATTTTTGAACTCACGCCACCTGGGTTGTGTGGCAGGGGGGTGAAATAAGTCAGGGGTGGCAGGTGTATGTGTCTGTGTGTGTGTGTGTGTACTGTGCTAAATTGAGGGCATCCTTGGTGAGTTTACAGGTGGTCATTGTTTTCTTTGGTGCGTCTCCTGTGACCCCGAAGGTTGGGGGGGGGGGGGGTGTCATACCATCCTGGATCCACTCAGGAAGTACCACTGCACTAATTACCCTCTAATTTTGGTAGCTGTGGAAATTCCACAGATGAGAGAAGCATTTGGGAAAAAAACTGTGTGTGTGTGTGTGTGTGTGTGTGTGTGTGTGTGTGTGTGTGTTTGTGTGTATGTGAGTGTTGTTGATGAGCTTGTGACATTGTGTGACCTTCAATTTATCCATCTTCAGGATACACACTTCTGTTGTCGTAAGTTTGCTAGCCTTCCGATGCCAAATGTTCGTGCCTGTGAGTAAATATCGGTTGCAGTGACAGATTTATCGACGGGCCAGCACATGTATTTATTGAAGCCAGAAGACGGAGAGCTGGTGATTATAAATTTCCACGCATCCTTGAAGGAGTGCAGAGAGATCAGACCGACGTTTGGAGAAATGTAGCTGCTGATAACAGCTATTGTTCATACAGCCTTGTGTCTTTTTGAGACTCTTAGAGGTGCATGGGCATCGTTCCGGATCGTGATAGCTGTACTTATTATACCCCAAATATAACCTTGACCTGTTGTTCTTCTCTGTTTTGTTACAAACAGGTTCCATCGTGGGGACTACCACATTGACGTGTGCATAAACGACTACCTGGACGTCTACTGTCCTCACTATGATGACTCGGTGCCTGAGGAGCGCACTGAGCGCTACGTCCTCTACATGGTCAACTACGATGGCTACAGCACGTGCGACCACACCTCCAAGGGCTTCAAGCGTTGGGAGTGCAACAGGCCGCACTCTCCCAACGGACCGCTCAAGTTTTCAGAGAAGTTCCAGCTCTTCACTCCCTTCTCCCTGGGCTTTGAATTCAGGCCGGGCAGAGAATACTACTACATCTGTGAGTCAGATTTTTTACTCAACATACCTGTATCCACTAAACACATGTGGGGTTTTATGAGAGTCACTCACGCACTATAAACAATACCATATATTTTAAGGCGCTTGTCCACGTCCAAAAATTAGACTGCGTTCTGTGCTTGTTTGTCAGTTTAGTTTGCCAAAACCTAAAAGGAAAAAGATGCGAATAAATCAGTTTTTTTCATTCTACGTGCTAACAGTTTGGTGCTAGCTAACTTCTTTATCAGTAGTTTGGTAAGTATTGGATGGTTAGCACCCCCAAGCAGAGCGTGGCTCGTAGCTTGACTAGTTTTGTCTGTGGAACCATTGAATGAAACTCAGGTTACCTATTTTGCATAATTTTTTCATTAACTCTATCTACATAAATTCAAAGAAAAGAGAAATATTGAAAATCGTCTTCTCCTCCATCCGTGTTTTCATAACTCCAGCTTGAAGGTTTGAGGACAAAATCAGATGGACCCGAACAGACGTGGTCAAGCTCCGGTTTCAGCCATGCTTTTTCACACCGCTCTCGTGGCAAACTTCTCCCTAACATGGCAATGGAATCTGAGGGGGAGTCAGAGTGAGACACTTTGAAAGTTATAGCCCACAACCCCTGCTGCACATTTGGGTATCCTTCAAAAGGAGCACCCTCCTCTCCACACTGCGTTCGGCTCCCACTCAGCTTGTGTTAGCTGTTAAGTTGTCTGTTTCTCGGCATAAGAGCCGAGTTCATCTGAAGTTAAAGCCCCTGGGAAATTAGGTTTCATCAAAGCTAGGTGATAGAATGGAATTGAGTCGAGTTTGTCCTCCCACCACAGACTCTTCCACACACGGGAGACCGAGGAGTCAGCGTGAGCGGGCAGAGTCACCGCCGCTCACTCAAAACACATTTGTCACAGGGATACGCTGATCTTATAAAATAGGAAGCACGGCTATGTTCTCATATGGGTGGCATTAGTGCAATATCACGCAGGGTAATGGATTATTTCTTCAGCTGTTGAAGAAGAACTTAATGGATTTTTGCACTTTGTGGGCCGAAGTATGAGGAAAACCCATATAAATTCCTTCTCAGTGAGGGGGTGTCAGGTCTGACAGCTAACACCCTCCTGCTAAATGCCGTTGCTTATGCTGTATTTATCTGTGTCTCTGTGGCATAACGCAGCTGTAGGTGGCAGTCAAACCCCGCGGTCCTCATCGTTCTTCCATCTTCTCGGCGTTGACATTTAAAGAAATAGCTGCTCCGTGACGTCTTGTATTCTGTACACATTCCCGATTGAGGAATGGGTCCGACTGTAGTGCCCCTGCTGGCAGCGGAAAGTATTGTGGGTTGGGTCAGGGCTAAGGCTAGTGAACATCAGGCAATGCCCACGCATCTTACTCCACCCAACAGCAACAAATCTATGTCATAATTTTTTGTTATTTTAGGTTGCTGTTATTACTAGCCTCAGGTTGGCATCATGTACATAACAACGAGCCTCTAAACCAAAAAGGTCTTTATAAACGGCCAAATCTTTCCTTTTGCTTTTAGAGCCAATTTGCATTGGAATTCGTTGTAATGAGATAAGGGAAAAATATGTGTTCAGAGCTGAGATCATTGATGGGGGTTAGTACACGGTTATACCACTCATCTACTCCCTCGGGTCTCTTTCTCTAACTTTTTTTTTTTCACCATTTCTGTTGAGAGATGCTCATCCTTAGGGCCGGATTAAATTACAATGCAACTGACAAGGCAGCCATGGAGCACATCCATTTTGTTCTAGCACGCCATATTGGTTTAGTGGCCCGCGGCTTCATTGGCTATTGAATGATTCTAGCGTAAAACCTCTCTGGCTACCGTGGCGGATATTAGAGTCATCTAGTATGAAGTTGTCTGACATGTGATTTCCCGCTTCCACTGTGTCCAAACGAAATGTCTACAGGAAAGAGGGGAGATTGCTGCCACTGAACTGGTAGAATTCATCTAGACGAGCTGATGGGGGAAAATTAAGAGCGTCTTTCATTACTGTACCTGCTATTCAATCTGTAACAGCTGCTTAGATCTGCGTCATCAGCGCCAGAGCTGCTGCCACTGTCGCTTTAAGCCTGAACGTCTTTAAATCCTAAAGATTGCTGATAAATCCAGCTTTATACCGCCTTTGGTCAACAGGTAAATAGGCTTTAAAATTAAATCAAAACAGGGATTTTTTATTCCAACCCAATTACTTTATTTTTAGGGATTACGTTTTGGCTTAGAACACCATTGTTATAAACACTAAGGAGTTTGGATTTAGCAAACCAATGTTGGCTCAGATCTGATTAACACTTCTGTTATTTCTAATCTCTTTAAAGGAGCAAAACTAGTGTAAATACTCTGATAATCTGTCTGGCTGCGCTCGTAATAGCCTGTACGGTTGTTTAAGTCGCAGCAAATGATACTTTCATTTGCGTGTGAAGCTTTCAGGCACAGTTTATTTGTGAGAGCAACTTGTAGGAAGAGTCAAGGCCGCAGTTTTTTGTCTCGCCATATTAATATGCAATCAGATGCTTCGGCAAATCATTCAACGTGCGTACACTGAATAAAGATAATGTGGTGAGATTGTTGCTATAGTAACCGAGTTAAGATGATGGCAGATTTAAAGGGCGCCTGTTGAAAATCTGTGCAGCAACTGACAATCAGGACCAGAATAAATATCTCGTTTTCACATTAAGTCTCTTTATAGCCAGTTAGTGCCGAGGGGTCGGCGGACTCTCGTCCTTCCATCGCACTGGGGGGAAAAAAAAGGCTGAAATGTGACTGACTGAAACCTGTTGTCCCCAGGTTGATGTCTGGGCTCCTGCAGTGTTCCTATGTGTTATAAATATGACGGTAATGGCTTCCGTCCTGCAGCGATCCTCAGATGTTTGTCATGATGTAATTATTGCCATGCTGTCTGACAGGGCCTTGTTATCCATACTCAGTTTTTTCAGAGGTCAGCAGACGCACGGGGCCTCCAAGGTCCCCTTCAAAATGGATGGCAGCGTCTTAACTCCAGCAGGTGTCAGACTGGTTTGTAGATTTGTGCAACAACAACAAAGTATTGTCTTCACGAGGAAAAGAAAAGGAAAAAAATCAGAAGACACAATGTCGGTTGTAAAAGTAAGCAGCTTAGGGAGAAAGCACATACGGTATTCAAGCAGTTCAGTGAAACGCTTTCTAAGCAGCAGGTGATGGACTGCAGGGAAGAGTCAGTGACAGACAGACAAGAAGATAAGCAGGCAGTTGGAGCACTTCTGGGGTCAAAGGTCACCCTGCATTGATGGTTTAAGAGGAACTCCATCTCCCAGAATGCTGTCGCAAGCACATTTTTCTAATATGGAATCCATCCACGAGTGCGTGTTTGGGTGATTTTAATCTGAAAAGGGCAAAAATCCAATATCAGTGGCGGTCGGCTGCACGTGGAGACTGAGCCCGGTTATGGTGGTTCTAGATGTGTGGCAAAAAGGAAACCAGGTCATGTGATCATGCCTTTTCTGACTGATTTTCAGCCTTTTATGGAACACACGTTCAAACGTGGACACCACCTTACAGTAAATGTTACAGACGCTTTAATCTGATTAAAAATCTGTATTTCCACTAGTGTGACCACACCAGCAAACACTTGTGAGCTTTTTCTGAAGTGTCACCGAAGAATTTCAAACAACTACATGAGAGGAACACCTCGTCCCGTCAAAGCCTTGTGCAGAAAGCTTTAACTTCTTCTGACGCGTTCATGTTTGCGTGGATCAGTCAGTTTACTCAGTGCCGTAGCAGGAACATCGGCTTTGGCCTCACTCTGCTAAGACAGCCGTGCTGTCAAAGCCCCAGCGTGCAGCCGCTGTGTTTTGGCGGAGACCCGGGAGGTCTGCAAGATCATGATAAAGTGCCAGCGCTGTTCCATTTGTGGTGCAAATATGGAAAGTGCATCTGGACTGTCGTAACACAAGCCCTTCCATTCATTCACATGAAAAATCAGCCCTGTCATCGGCAGTCAGAACCATCCAGCAGCACGGTGTAACATGACAGAGAGCTAGACGCCCACAGATGCACACACTCTCACACAATAGGTGCACGTATGCCTGAGTAGACACACGGGGGAGCCAGGCTGAAACCTGGAATGTGTTATTTTAATCCTGATGGATAGACGTAGCACCACCGCTGTCTCCCATGCTCACTGCATCAACTCTCATCTCCAATAATCTCATTTTTTTTTACTGTCTTATCTACCATAACATCCCATTTTTTTGGCCCCGGCATCATCTCGGCTTTGTTGATGACATTAACCAGACAAAAAACATCTTCGCATCAGTTACAATTACGAGGAGTTGAACACTAAACCACTGTCACAGGCCTGCCCGGGGTTTGAACAATGACTGCTCTGTCTGTCCGCCAGGTTTATGAAGATTAGGAGAAGACAAATTCAGGTATTTCTGCTAAAGGAATGATGGGAAATTATTTAGCAGGGATAGTGGTGAAGCTTCAAAAAGTATTTTTCGATGCAGAAAAGGGTTTTATCCTTTGACTTCTTGCTATAAATCAACCTAAAACACCATTTAAAACAGGTTATTGTGCTTTCATTTGCTCATCTTTATTATTCCTCAGTTGCGATTCTTGTATTTATGGATCCAGACGCACCATCATAAATCCTGTTCCCTATCATGAAAGAATAAATAATAATATTGTTACATTAATGGAGTCCAGAAACATTAGTGTGTCCGATTCATTAATCTTGCTCCTGTGATTATCTTATTTAGACACACATGCACGCACAGCTGTGTATGCATGTACCACTTGTTTGTGTTTCATTTATAGTATATACTAATTTATACTGGCTTAAAGGTAATTTTGCTTTTTAATGACTTTTTCAATACTGAACAAACGTTATGTGAACTCCTGATTAGAGCTTCATTTATTCAAACATTGTGCGTGTAGGTGTGCGGGAGCGTCTTCCCGTTGAGGCTATTCAGCAAAGGCTGATGCTTTCTGCAGCGACGATGCAAAGCATCTCTTTCACCGTCAGAGAGCGACAGTAGTGAATGGACCAATTTGAATTCAAGGATTTCTGTTGTTCGATTGGTTCTGAACTCTTCCCTTTTCACCACCGACTCCTTTCAGATGCAGAAGGACAAGAGTTAATGAGTCCTGGCAGTAAATGAGGAGGAAGAAGAGGAGGGATGTGTTCTGGCTACAAACCATCTAATAAACAACAGAGAGATGGTAGACATTAGCACAGACCAAGATGGCAATGCTGGAAAAAGTTAGCAACAATGATGCCGGTTGTGTTTTTAGAGTACTGCTGGACACGCTGTGGTTATTTTTGGGTTAATATCTACTTCCAACACGAGTGCAAAACTCCTGTGACTTTAACTCCTGTGACTAGCTAGCATTAACATTGCTTTTAACATCAGATGTTTTTTTTTTGTTTTGTTTTTTGTTTTTGTATCCTCATCTCCAGCAGTTTTATTGAAAGGCAAAACATGTTTTTCAAATATCATTCCAGTTGCACCAAAGCTCCGTTTGCACCTTGATTGAAACAATAGAGCGCCGGAGCCGCGCTGAGCCCACCTGTTTGTTCTCCTGTAATTGGATTCTGCTTCGTTCCATTTGCCGTAATGCTGGTGCATAATGCTGCGTACGGAGGGGAGCAGCCATTACCGGCCGAGGGGACAAGGCCTGGAGGAGTAACCCGATTCACCCCTCTTCCCCCCACCACCACCTTCGTCTCTGGGACATCTTTTTACTGACTGTCCTTCAAAGCAGCCTCTGGCTCAGACTGGCTGGATTGATGGTGGGGCCGTGGCTCACCCTGATGGGAACTAGAATAGAAGGTGTTGATATTGGGGCCCTCAGAAGCCTGATATTCAAACTGAGCCGGGAGGGTGGGAAGAGGTCAGCATGGACAAACAGTGTTGCAAGACTTTGTAAAATGAAAATACCATTAACTTTGATCGCTGTAGACTCTTTTTTTTTTACTTTCGGTTTTTGATTTTATTGATTTTGCAAACAATAATGTCTTTTAGAACTTGAGGTGCTTTTTGGCGAAAAAGAATAGGGGTGGTGAAATGGCAAAAACAGATGTGGTGACAGCGGTTTCACCGTTGCAGATGTCCGCATTCTGATAGCCGAGCACACAACCAGTCCTGGCCTAAAAAAAAACATTCACTGACTGTTAGAAAACCTCTTCACTTTCATCCTTCTCACTATTTTTCTTAAGTCTCTTAGGTATCGCAGTACTTTTCCTGAGCGATACCTGCTGCATTGGATTTGCCTCCATCTTCTCCAACCATTTAAATATTTCTTATTATGGGATTCACTTTGCTCTCAGATGCTAACTACACTTTTGACACCCTGTGTCATTTTCTTGGGCCTGTTCATCTCTCACGATCTGCCGCCTTTGCTAAGTGGCTGGCGTCAAATGCTCTGACTCAGCTCCGCCCACCTCAATGATGGAGATAAGACATCTGGAAATGTCGCCTCTTTGCATGACTGTGCATGTGCAGGCCGTTGAAGGAGGAGAGCAGCAGGAAGAGTGGTGAAGGGATGAGATGGGTGGCAGTAATGGGCGCTGGTGTGCATACATGACTGAGTGGGTGAACGACCGCGGTCAGGGTTCATTAGGGTCTCGGCTGCCTCCACACTGACATAATAAGCCTCCGCGGCTGATTCTCCCTCCGCCACCTCATTCTTCTTCCCTCTGTGGCTGAGCTGTGAAGCAGCCATCTAATCTCATGTAACCTCTTGCACACGCCGACACGGAGCGCAGAAACAGATAACAGCTGATGAAGTGACAACATTAAAATGATAACAAGGTGGAGGCGCAGACAGCGTGGCGAGAAGTCGAGAAGAATCCTCGGCGAAATGTTGACAAACGGCTGATATCTGGATTAAACAGGACAAAACCGAGAAAGAAGCAGCTTCTCATCTCTGTTGTATCTTTCATAACTATTAGTTAAAACAGGCTTAGTAATGACATTAAATGGAGACTGACAGCGGTTTAGGTCCTGCTTATGGTTTCAGGTGAAAAAAGGATCGAATTTGGCACGTTTTCTCCATCTTTTGTATATTGAAACAATATTTTCAGTCCCTAAACCCCAAGTGTTTGGGTGCATGTTGTATCACACAAAACACACCAACTACTGGCTCGCATAGAAACAATAGCGTTTCCAATGTTTTCTGTGTTTCTGCACAAATAGTGTTTATTTTTGAACTTGTCACTTTTTGAGGACACAACTGGAAAAACAATAGTTTCCAGCGTGTTGTTCTCATGTAAACCTGGCCTAACAAGACTTGCAGTGTAAATAAATGCTCGAAGGAGCCAAAATGGTTTAAAAGTCAAACACAATCACGACGAAGGCAAGTCAGCCACACTTTGATGAATGTGTATGGTTGTACGAAAGGGTGAGCAGGGCGGGGGCCAGAGGGGAGGGGAGAGCAGCAGTTGGTTAAAGGGTCACCAGAGAGGAGCTGACAGATCCCAGAAGGTAGCCTCTGGAAATGCTCGGCCTCATTGCATCAGCTGTGGAATGATCCACAGAACGCATCAAATGATGCCCAGAAGACATCTTAGTAGACAATACGGTCCCCGGTGCTCAGGGGAGGTTTCCAGCCCCGTGTGTAACACAATAAAGGACCAGGCCAGCGTTTGAGATTGGATCTATGGAAACACAAGAGCATATATTTTCCTCTGCTGCAGTTTCCTGCCACGATGAATAAAGCTGTACGCTCTCACCAAACTTTAACTGACATGTGTTTGACCCCCATCCAGAAGATAGCACCTGGTGCCTCACCACAACACCATTAGTGGTCAGCCGCACACACACAGAAAAAAACACACACACACTCTTCACAAGATATTTTTAGGGCATGCTAGACGAAACCCATGCTCAGAGATTCACACCCTACGAGCTCCACAGGAAGAGATCTATTTCCCCGACAGCAGCAGGCCTTGTGCGGCGGCATCAGACGCCCATTCTCAACGTGTGTGAGGGAAGCGCAAGCCTTTAGCCACTTGCACGATAAAGGGCACACTTGTCCGCACATGCAAAAGCCATTAGCACAGCATGATTGCTTCCTGTTTTTCCGAAGCTAAAATGACGCAAATATGTTGATCCTTACTAAGCTACAATCGCCAGTTGTAGAATCTAACATGCTGCAATTAAATTATGAGCAAAGCGAGCCAAGACCAGCTCGCACATCTGTAAACACTTTCCGGATATAGGTTCACGAGAAACATGGCCAGCCCTACACTTAAGACACAGTGGTAACTATTTTCTGTTGAATAAACGACCGCACTTTTACGTGTCATCTGTGGTGAACGTATACGCGCATATGTTGTCCATGCTTTAGAAAGCCTATTTACTGGGGCTAATAATAAAGCAACACCATCTCGTTTCCTTTCAGCCTCCACCATTGTTGAGAACGGGAGAAAAATGTGCCTGAAGCTCAAAGTTTTCGTCCGACCATCAAGTAAGTGTTTTGCGTGCGACAGAGTACTTTGGAGCAGAGACTATTAAAGTACTAAAAATGTTTAGGGCTAGTTCATTTGGTTACCTCATGTCAGAAACTTCATTTCATTTCTCATCAAAAAGCTCTTTACTTGTTGCTGATGAAGCTGGAAATGAGATGAAGGGTAAACCTAGGGTCACCTAATCTGAATGTTGCCATGAGCTTTGTTGCTCAGCATGTTTTAGATTTAAGTCTGTGGGTGGGGGGGTGGGCTTCAAATGTCACTAACCTATTTGGAAGAAGCCTTTAATGATCTCTAATTCTGCCTATTCTTTGTTGTAGACAGCTGTGTGAAAACTATAGGCGTTCATGACCGCGTTTTTGACGTAAACGACAAAGTAGACAATACGTTAGAACCACGAGGTTAGTATGGCTTCCTGCTTTTTATGACTGTCTTCAGATCTCTGTCGTGCATTTGCATGTGTGTGTCTTGGTTGTGTGCCCTCATTATGCTGATGTTCTTTGTGTGCTCTCTGTATCGGAGGCTAACGTGGATTGTGCGGGATCCTATAGATGCATCTCCTCGACTAATCTAATGTTCTGTACCTTTCTGCGCACATGTTCTTTCCATTAGCATGCTGCACTTCATGACTCTGGCCTATTGAAATATTCATGTGGAGGATCAGTGTGCATGATTTTAATGACATATTGTCAGCAATCAAACATGAGCATGCTTTTTATTGTGTGAAATGACAGCAGCATACTAATCACTGCTTCAGATATTCTATTAATATTGATACAGGTCCTCCTTTGCTGTTGCTAGGATGCTCTTTGACTAATTTCTTTAGTAGTCTTGAAGAAAAAAAAGACTTTATTCCCAATCAGTTTCACTAAAATAACTACAGTCATTTTCATATATATATATATATATATACACCAAATCACACGCACTGGAATTTTAAGACATATAATCCAGGATGTGGTGATCAATAGCGTAACATCAAGATGTTTTCTTTATGTTTATAGCTTTATTTTCGTATGAGCAGAGTAAAATCCTGCATGTTCATCTACGTTCCAACAAAACTCACATTCATAAGACAACTCCTGATCCAGTGCTTCATCCAAAAAGCCTTACAAAAGGTTGTTTCTACTTTGAAATTAAAGCGCCCTGCCTGATCTCCTCTCTGCCAGTATGCTCGTTGTTTCTCCATCCTGTCTGCGTTTGATGAGCGTGCCTCACCTTGCATGCTTCTTTTGGCTCATTAGACTCTCCAAAGGAGAGAAATTAAAACAATCATCTATCATTCGCGCACACGCGCATGCATGGTTCTTAAACTTTTCCATATCTCATCTTCTTTTTTTCTCTGTGTGCATTCTGGTTTTGTTGCGCATGGTTTGCCTAATCTCCCATGGTGCAATGGGGACGTGGCTCCTCGCACATCGTGACGCCACTGTCACACCCGAAGCGCCTCATCTGGCCGATTCTCTAAATCAGTTCTGACTTTAAAGTGTGCCACAGCAACCGAAGTTCATATGGCAACTCAGAATTTACCATTGACCCCCACACGAGGCCAAAAGTCCCAGTGACACAGAAACACATGAGGAGTCATTCTTTAATTGCTTTGCTGTTGTCTGTCTGTGGAAGAAGAAGACGTCTGTGTTCTGCCTGATGACTCACCGTCACCTTTTTCTGCCCTTCAGACGACACCAGCCATGAACCGGCTGAGCCCTCCCGAAGTGACGAAACAAATGCTGCGTCGCAGCTGCAGAAATCAAGTCCCTTCCTGGCTCTGCTGCTGGTCTGCCTATTGTCATTCTTAACTTTATAGCGCCTCCCTCTGTCCCGGAGGGCACTTACACCCAACGTGGCCTGAATCTGCCCAAGGCTGCAGGGAAGTGGGTGGGATCTGAGTGGACTGTGTTTGCTGGATGGGGCATCAGAACAGGCTTCTTAAGAAACCTTGTGTTTGTTTTTTTCCCCCAGAATTATATTTAAGTGTTGCTTCTCTGTATGTGAACAAAAACCCTTGGAAGTGGAAGAGACAGTTCCCCTCTTAAACCTTTAACAATGATGCCAAATCCTGTTTTTCTTTTTTTTTTTGATTGTTTTTTTTTTTTTTTCCTGTGACTTTTTTGACATCACGATTATGTCATTGCAGCACTGATGTTTACT
Source organism: Tetraodon nigroviridis (assembly GCA_000180735.1). NCBI lineage: Eukaryota > Metazoa > Chordata > Actinopteri > Tetraodontiformes > Tetraodontidae > Tetraodon > Tetraodon nigroviridis. The sequence continues at coordinate 144,496 of CAAE01015007.1, read as the reverse complement.
GCCAAATGAAATCCACACTTTGAAAGGTCGAGGGATCCCGTCTGCAGTAGTTAGGTTTTAGTACAATAGAAAAGGACTGTAAGGAAATATTTAATCTCTTTTTTTTTCCTCAACTCTTTATGGTAAAAGGTGAAGGTGGGGGGTATCTCTTTAGCCGAGGCAAACCCAAAAACCCCAGCAATGAGAAACACGCTCACAGAATGCACCTTAGCCCACTGCTCTCCAGACGATCCTGGTTTAAAGATAGCGTTCTATTCCCTTCTTAATACAAAGTGTTTATATAGGTGGTGATACTTTAGATTAAGTGTGAAAACCCATGGAAATGTTTTCTTATCCTGCTGTGTAGATAAATGAAACACCTCTCGGGGTATTCGAGGCACCCCAGCTTGCAAAACGGCCAAATTGAAACTTTCTCTCCAGGCGCATCTATTAAAGTCTGGGATCAATATTTTCTGAAAGTAGATCACGCAATTTCACGGCAGCAGTCACTCTCATTTTACGCGGAGTTTACTGAGCTCGGCAGTGACCGAGTATTAGTCAATAATAATACTCCCGTAAAGCATTTACATCCAACATTTTTTTTCTTGGCTTCTTTGGCGTTTGCTTCACGCTGATTCTTACATCAGGTGCTGGAATCAATGTTCCAATTAGTTGAAAACAGCCAAACGACGTTGACACTATTCACTTAGTTCAAGGCGGTGGACTGTAGTTTTACTTAGTTCCTCCATGTTTGCGGCAGCACCAACCTTCAAATAAAGTCACTCGTTGCAGATGGCGGGTTAGCATAACAGACACTATTACAGCTTTTCTGCTTTGCTTTCGAGGAGCTGCAGACAGACAAGCCTTGTAGGGGAAAGCAGAGGAGAATCTGTTTGGAAAACACAGAAAACAGGGAACAGAGCAACACAGAAGCAACCCACCCACAGCTCCTCCAGTTACCAGTTTAAGTGACTCTTTAATGAGGTTCAAAATGACAGGCATGTGGACCCCATGTTGTGGCAAGGAGAGTTATTTCTGGTATTAAAAATAGATAGTGGGAGGCTCGGAAGGGCTGAAGGAGGTGTCGTTTTCCACCATTGGGGGGGGTTTAAAGCACTCGTGACCTTGCAATTCGAGTGACTTGGTAAGTGAAAGAGATGAAGTGAATTAGAGCGTCTGAGAGGCGCACGCACACGCAGGGACAGGCAGAACATGCCCGGGTAGCGGCCACAGGTAGTGTGACACGAGTGCCTAACACAGCTGAGAAAAAAAAAAAAGCAGCCAAACAGTCACGTAATAGAGCTCAAAAACAGCACCAGCTTCCCCCCCCCTCCCAAGTTCATTTCATGTTTTTATGGTTTTCTCCTCCGCTTTGGCCGGTATTTTCTGTACGCTGGCAACAGTGCTATTACTGTGAAATAGCATTAGCTACTGGGGGAGATGAGACCATTTAATGACCTGCTAATTTTCAGGGGAGCGCCGCAGGGAACGAGCAACATGTGTGATTCAAAATGGACGCTTTTCAGCAGCTCAACAGCAGACTTTTATAAGAAACCAGCTTGTACTCTATCTTAGTTATTGACACATCCGCTGTTACCACCACCGTTTGTTCTGTACACACGTTAACCTGGAAAATGAGGATCATCTAAAAACTGGATACTGTGTATCCCGAGGTAGTCACCATACAACAGTGTAGTGTCAGGTTAGCGTCTGTTTTGTACCTTTCTGGAGGACAAAAGAAAAAAAAAAAACAAGAAATCATTGTTAAAACTGTATAATTATTATTGTTCTGAAAATCACGATTATTATCATTAGAAAACTTCTTGATGTAAATAGTGTTTGATATTGAAGTATTAATTTGGTTCTTATGTCTTTTCTAAAAAAAAAAAAAGAATATGGTATTATCTCTGGGTTTTGCGGAGTGTGTACTGTCCTCATTGGAAGCGTTGTGCGATTTGATCCTCAATGCCTGATGAACCTTCGAGCTAATATATAGGGAAACTGGTATGCTGGTGTACAGTCGGCTGTACTTAAGGCAAACTAGTGGCTCACCCGTTACACATTTCAATCCAGTCGTCAGACATCGCCATCTCCTCACGCGCTTACACGGATCCTGCCCTAGGGAGGAACTTTCCGAGAGCTGCCACCCATGGACGGTTTGCTTTGCGACGGAAGGATCTCTGCAGTCTCATTATATGGCATGCGCATGAACTTGAAGACATGTAAGAAAAAGAAAAAAAAAGTTTCAAAAATATGTTTGAAGAAGCTTGTGTTCTGCTCTTGTGTTGTTTTGGATCATTTTTCATTCTGTGTGGGTTTTTTTTTTTTTGCATCAGCATTTAAATGATGTCATGAAGCCATGTCGTGACGGATGACAAATGTACATAACATAAATCACTGTTGTGAAGTTACGGCATAGGGGGAGGGAGGGGCTCCGCTCTTGTGTAGTACAGATGAGATGGCATTTTTTTATCTCCTAAACCAGACTTTTTCATCCCGTGTAGTCCTAGTCTGTCTTTTCTAACAGTCATCTGTGCTCTCCTGTACAATGATCACGTGGGCGCTTTATCAGTGTGAGAAAAAGAAAAAAAAGTTTGAGTTTGTATCTTATTTGCCATTGCCGCTGCAAATGCGACTGAAGAGTGTTTCCCATGCCTTAGCCCTACACCCTCAGCCTTGGCAGCACAGTACTGTCCCAGAGACTCTTTCTGCCATCGTGCTTTTACACAAAAAGGCTGCTGGTGTCCACAAGAATACAGAAAAAGCCCTTTGCTTTCACCTTTGTTAACCGACCAGCTGTCGGTCCTGGGCACAGGTTAAGGATTAACATGACCCCTTTCCACCAAAATCCTGAACTTGATTGTTGTCGGGGGTTAAAGTGTAATATCGATCTACTTTCTGTTCATCCTGGACCGAAACTCCCCCCACCCCCCTAAATAGCCTCTAGTTTATTTTGTGCACCTGTCCCGTCGCATTTTCTTGTACTTGTGTAACCTCGACCATGTTGCTGTCCCTTACAGTCAGTCCCCACTTTCACTTTGCCATCTACAGGAAATCTTTCCAATCTGCTCTTTTACAGTATATGAAAAAAAAGAAGTTGTCTGTATTTGTATATACACGTGTCTGAGCTACTATGAGTACTACAATAAAACAAATACATCGCTTTGAATACTGTGGCCCTTTCTTCTAACAAGCACCGGCTGAGGAAAGGAATTCACTCACGGGTGATGCAGCATCAGTCTCCACCTGCGCCGTAGTCGGACTCCTTTGGTCTCTCTGAGATCTTTAGTGCAAAAGCCGCAAAAAGAAGTCTGAGACTCAGAAAGAAGCTGCAGGGGCTCTAGTTAAACTCGTAGAGTAATTATTGACAAACCCAGATAAATGGGGTGCTGTGCTGAAGTAAACACAGCTGAACCGTTTGTGTCTTGCTGATGGACAATAGCCTAAATCGACCTTTCGATCAATGGAGGACCACTGTCTGCTACTCCCGTGACACGCATTTTCTGTCCCTGTGCGCAGGGAGCAGCACTCCCTAATGCTGACTAAAAGGAACACAGTTAGGATCAGAATAAGACCTTAACCCCCCCCGCATGCTTCCGCCTGGCACTAATGAGGACACCTAATAACCTTCTGCTGGACCCCATTAGCACCATTTAGCTTCACCCTCCATTATCTCTGGTAATTAGACAGAGAGCCAAGCAAGCCCTGAAGAGCGAGGGGTGGGAGGAAGGCCTCCCGATAAGCCAACTGGAGCAATGTTATAAAAATGAGTCAAATTGACCGAAGAAATGCAAACTTGGCGATTAATATGTGAGCTACGTAATGCTTTGGTTTAAGTCATAATTTGCAGAGTAAGTATGAAATCAAGACCACAAGGGGTATCCAGAAGGAGAAAAACTGCTTTTGTAGGCTTGAAATGGATGACACCATGACATCCAAAAAGCAAGAACCTCCTCTTTCCAGAATCCAGTGCTTTTAACACATCAGAATGCTTTATGCATGATCACGCTTTGACGTGATGAGCCAATTAGTGTCAAGTTGTTCTTCCCGCCGTTATTACCGAAGACTCTAGAGATGCAGGTGTGTGTCTGCGAAGGCCAACCTAGACGAATTGCCGCGCCTGATCATTAAATCTCTGGTAATGATAGCTTTACACTAAGATGTGTCCCAGATGTGCCATTAAGCTGCGAATGTAACCACGGTTTGTGACCAGTGGCAGGAGAAGCGACACATGTCTCAAAACGCACGCTTCATTGATTCAAAGGCTCTGTGTAGCTTACAGGTTTTATTTTGACAAGTTTTATCTTGACGACTGACAGTTCTGAAGAGACCACTTCAGCTGACTGTTTCTGACGGCACTCTCCCGGAGTCGGGGCAATGTGTTTCCATGTGAACAACTGCTGTGATCGACAGCTGGAAAAATGTCTTCAGCTCATTGCTCCAGGGCTTAAGAAAGGCCGTAAACCCCCTGATTATGCTTCCCCATTTTATGAATTGATATTTTTTTCAGGAGGAGGGGATATTTCAAAATGCCCCAGAGGTGTATCGACTCAGTCAAGCCAATGTTAATGAGGGTGAGATGGGTGCTAGCGCCAACGACGGCCAACTGGATGAAATTTTAGTTTACTCATTGGTGGAATTTTACAACCAGGACGGCTCAGGAAGTTGTAATTTAAGGTCAAGATTTATGACATTTGACACCTTTAAGCAATATTAGATGGAATACGGATCATTCCAGCAGGAAAAACACAGGGATGGAGAAATACATCGCTGCTGAACAAAGCCCTTACTACTTTGTTTTACCCTGGTTTTGTTATATGAAAAGAGCACAAATAGTTATTCAAAACACATCGTCCGTGTCAGGGTTGGGTGGGGTGGGTGGTGGGGGGTATTACTACACGTGTTTCGCTCTGATTGTTTTTATTTACGGGTGACGTTCAGGGTTGAGGGATGAGAGGCTCGCGATCAAGAGAGGAGGGAGAGATCGCACACACAGCGGAACAATATCTACCCCAGCGGAAATGAGGAGTAAACAAAGGTAACGGAGGGTGGTTTTCATTGGATACCATCTATTTTTCACATCATAAGGGAGGAAATTGGCTTTATTTCACACCTGCAACCTGATGTGTGGTGTGTTCGGTAGTGAGCGTGCTGAGAACAGGAACTGTGTTCCTGCTGCATCAGATGTGCTCTGTGTACTGTGATAATGTGGAAATTAAGATTCCCACTTCTTCAGGTGACAGTAAACGTCTCACAGGAGAGTTAGTTTCAGGAGAAAGAACCAAACTGTGATTTATGTTTTGGAAGCTAACTTTATAGCTGAGTGATGACCCTCACGTGCAGATGTCGGGCAGCCGAACGCACTTGCAGCCTTCTGTGAACGCGGAGGAGTTGTATTTGTGATGCACGGCAGTAGAATTTGAGCACGCCAAATTGGCAGCTTTGCCAGAAGGGAAGTAGCCGCAGTTATCTTCTGAGCAGCTTGTTCCTCTCAGTGTGCCACTGAAACGAGAGCATTTCCTTCCAGTTCCCATTTAATAAATGAGGCAAATGCACTGACAGGGATATTACACTGACACACCAACAGTCTTTGCCCCGGGGGTCATAAATTATTGGATTCTAATGGTTTTTTGTCGGCCCGTTAAAACAATAACTTCTGAACCCAATCTCTTTCTTTGGCTCTTCAATCTTTGATTTATGCTTTTAATTTTTTGATGGTAAGAACTGCCATGTCATTAGTGTGCTGATCGGATGAAATATCTCCACATCACAAATCATTTTCTTTTTTAGGTTTAATTAGTTTACTTTAGAAAGAAATCCATCATCAGTTTTGGGAGACTTGGCCGCTGGACGTGTGTACATTTGACATTCTTAGGATATAACTGTTGGCTGCATTATTCTCGAGGGACGTCATAACTTTAATCTGATTCTTAATACGAGACTTTGCTTCTTCGACCATTTCTCACAATCACCATCACAAATTCCCTCACGGCTGAGCAAAATCTTTTCACTACCCCAAGGGTAAACCTTCCTAACAAATGAAGTCATTTAAAAAAAGAACAGAAAAAGTTTACAATGACAAACATGTAAAGCATTACAGACCGGTAAATAGTTGAGAGAGGCATTGATTCACTGGATTTACATTTCCGTGCTTCAGCATTGGGAGACCGTGCTTCAGCATTGGGAGACGCTCAACAACGACCAACTTCATTAAAATTCTTTTGCCACCTTTTCAGCTCATTTATGCTTGGTGTAACATGAAAACTTGAATGAATATGTGAACTTCCAACACCATCCAAACAGTTGGAGCTTTACACCCGGATTGTGAATGGGAACTAGGTGTATGACAAATTCCACAGTGGTTCCAGTAGACTTGTCAATTAAAAGTTGTCAATAGTCAGAAAAACGTGAAGTTTATTTAATGTTTCATCTAGGAAATTACACTGTTAAACTTTAAATATAATGGTATTTTTACCTGTAGTATACAACTTTTCTATGCATGGGTGCTTCAGAAGTGTAAATATATGGTGTCCCTAAAGAACTCATAGAGGTGTATAAATATATATTCAAATCAGCCATTTGGACCGTGCAGCAGTTGGGCTTATTAAAGGTCATTATTCTGAAGTGTTGCTGTGCAGCATTTCTAAGAGGAGAAGCCGAAGCTCCTGCCTCCCATGGTCGTTTTAACGCACCATCAAGTGCTTCGGTTTATCTCACGCTGGCTGAATGAGCACATTAATGATCAGATCGGTATTCTGAGGACGGGCCCCGGGCCCACACACATCGGCACATACGTCAGCATTAATACGCAACACATAGACACAGTGCACGGCGAGCAAAAGTGTTGTTTGTCATTAGCGCTCTGTTTAAAATAAAGACAAACAGATTTGTCAGTTCCACTGTGTTCGCGTTCATTGAGGTTGGATCACTTCTTTTTCTTGTGCATTTGACCTCTGACCTTTCAGTCTGGTTGCGAGTGTCAGTTCTAAATGTCAGGGGTCAAGGGTCAGCGTTCATACATGGTCCTCAATGCTTGTCTGTACATTAACGACTGAAGTTAAGTATGTGAGAGGCTCCGGCTGACGTGCTGTCACACCAACTGTACTCCATCACTGGTGTAGAGTTACAGAGGACATTCTCACATGACCCTGCCGGGATTAAAACATTAGACACCTATTTGTGGAATTAGGTTGCCTTTGTTTTAAAAAAAAAATTAAATAAAAAAAGAATAGATTTTAGAATAGGTTGTGAATGGTGATTGATTAAAATGAAATTTATTTGGCATGGACGCCTTTTTGACAGGAACTGACATGGTTGGAAAGCAGAGTAGCAGTGCTCTAAAATTCCTACCTACTATTCAGTACAACCCAAATAGCCTAAGTGCTAACAGAAACCGACAGCCTGATCCCAGAGCTAGAAAGCTATACAAAAGCTATCTTTGGATGAGAAACTCCTAACACTGCAGCCAAGATGCTTGACGCCGCTTAAACCATACGAGTAAGGTGAAGTTACACGAGTATTTGGCACAGTGGTTGCGCAAATGCTTTAAAAAAAAAACATTTGAAGAGACTGGAAAGCTGAATACATGTTTATCTTTCTTACATTTTCTTCAGCCTTGTTCTTGGAATGTTGCAGATGCTGTCCAGAAGATTACTGGATACTAAAGTGACACCAGTGTCTCAGAGAGGCTCAGGAAAAATATTGCATGGTGTGCGGGAGCTTTTTAAACAACCTGCAAGATTTTTATTGTCAAAAAGTGCAAATGTTACTGATTTTTACATTTACAAAAAGAACTATGCAACCTCATTCAAAGGTTTGGGATGTCAGATCAGAATAAGGGCTTGAGACTGTGAAAAAAACCCCAAAACATTCCTTCTTTCCACATGCTGGTAATGGTGTGTGTCCAAATTTGGGTGTATGTTTTTCCAGAAGCTGCTGTGATTGTTGTCTCAGTTATAAATATGCCAGGCAAGCAGGTCTGCTGGTAGAAGGGTTACTGCCCACCAGCAATGGGGTCAAGGACAGAGGGGCCCAAAGCTAGTAGATTTAGAAAATTAAATTAGGCGTCAGTCCTGGAATGTATTTGCTGAGTGACATGTGTGTGCTGGTGCACTGGTGTGTGTAGTTTGTCATGAACACAGCTTTGGAGAGAATGAGTAAAAAAGTGTTGGGATAGATGTGGGTTGGGCTGTTAGGTAGACGGTGACAGAGCAAAAGTGCATTGTGTGATGTGCTTTAAGCAGGCGGGTGGCCGCCTCTTATGTGGGCTTAGTTGCTAATTCCAGATAAAAGCACTGTGAACTGTGGTAATATGAGGCTAAAACCACAAACCTGCGCTGGATCTGAGGCCGAAGTTTAGTGTGTGCAGATCAGAGACATCATATTTCAAAGATCAATCCTCAAAGACTTTTACCCAGAAAACTGTCCAGCCGGCTGAATCATTTCGCTTCTCCGCAGTCGCTTAAAAATAGTGTAAAGGTAGCTGTTGCTTTCCTGCAAAAATGAAAACAGTGGCAGTAAATATTGTGTTAGAGACACAACCTGCTAACAGCTGGTTCCACTTTTCTTCAAGTTGTTCATTGTAAACATGAAAGAAGGTCAAATTATTCAAGCAATTGACTAATTTGATATCATTGTTAAGAGAATTCATTAGGTAGTGACAGTTTGAGTTTAATGAAAATGTAATGCTCAATTGAATCGTGTTGATTATTCTTTCATTAGTGAGGATCTGACTCTTGAGCTGATCAGACTTGAACTCAGAGACCTTCACGGTTGGAAATAATTAGAGGAGTTCTGGTTCCTTCCATTTCTACAAATGTAACATTTACCGAGCAAAGTGGCAACATTTAGCAGGGAGGAGGCGAAGTCTTGCAGTAATGTGCATGAATGAGGACTGAAAGGCAAAGTCAGTCAGTCTGTCTGTCTGTCTGTCTGTCTGTCTACTCTTCCTGACCTATGGCACAGAATCCATAGAAGTCGGCCAATTGCACGGCGAGGACCAAGCTGCATGTTGTTAACCAGCTTACCTTGATATTAATTAACAGCCACACATAAGCACACCCAAACATATCTATGACCCACTGTTGCTCTCAAAAAAAGTCACATTAGGGGCAAATGTTAATCAGGAACACTAATAATTATACTAACTAAAATAATTAGCCTCCTGAGATCTGATCTTTTCTATATGCATGCATATATATGCATGCAGGTTAGAGGTTAAACCGAATGGAATAAAGCATTTTTATTAGCTTACTTTTTTTTTTAACACAGTAATTTTTCAAATTACAAAATCAGTAATGGAGGCACGTAATATGTAAAAGAAAAGTATATTTTTTGACCTATTCTTTCTCTTTTTAGCTCGGATGTGTGTCTCCTCAGCATCATCCGAGGAAGATGAATTAAAAGACTTCTGTGAAAGTCTCCTTTCACATCAACCACACATGCACCCAGCTGCATTTGCAATAAAATGACAAATTTGATGTTTTATTATTTTTTTTAATGGGGTAATTTAACAAAAGCCACAGTCGGTGTTCATCTTAAAAGCTTGAGGGACCGCAGAAACCCTGAGTGTTTAAACATCGTTTTGGACCGAGGCAAGCAGATTTGGCTGTGTGGGGCCTAATCACAAACAGTCGAGCCTCAGTAGAGTCTGATCCCAACAGGCTTCTACGGCCATAATGTGAACCATCACTAAAAGAATACAGGGCAAGTAAAGCCACATAAAGCGTGGGTTTCTGGCCTAACAGCTTCTGGGCTTTTAATGCCTTCCTTCAAATAATGGTGTTTTCACTTCATTTATTTCTATCTTGGCCCTTAAAAATAATGCAAGCCTTTACTCTTACAATAATGGCTATTAAGTAGATGCAGCCTTTCAGATGAGGAAGTGTCCTGATTGAGATTGATGGCCCAACTAAAGTGAACAGACCAGAGACACTCAAAGACAATGAGGGATGCAATTTTCTTCTAGTAAAACGCAAATACGACGCTTTCAAATGGGTCCTCTGAAGGAGCGTGTTAATCAGGGAAGTGCAGAAGAATTAAGGGTTCAGTCATCCATGTTTCACAGCTGTGCGTCATAGGTGGCACCAAGCAGATTCAGTTGGCGCGTGGAGGCGGGAAGCATTCCGAACACGTTGCCGCACCTTCATCTGGAGGCAGAAAGGGACAACGTGAGGGGGTGTCTACCGCTTCCTTACTGGGGGTGTACCCAAACAGTCGACCCGTGAAGGCAACTGATAACACACGCTGCATGGCTGAAGTTCATTAAACACGTCGTCTACTTATACGCTCTAAAATGACAAAGGTCATTGTCAAGGTTGGGTGTTTAAAAAACAGCGGTAATAAATCTAACACTCTCAAAGTGGTTGTCGTGTGTCTCTAGCAGAGACGTGACGGTTGGAAGAGCTGGAACAGTCAGATTCTGACATTTGAGTCTCAGCACTTTGTAATCTATTTAAACCCACTTTATCCACAAAAACAAAGGAGGAAAACTCAGCGGAAAGAGGAAGTGGTTGAGATTCAAAAAGATTAAAAAAAAAAAAAAACCTTAAATGTACGTAACCACATAAACATGCCCAGAAATAGTGGAGCACATGTGTTTGAAACAGCAGCGAGCCGCTGACACTTCATCATCCTAGATTAGCATGGTGGTCAAACATGGTGGTATCTGCCTGAAACCAATCCAACCCTGTGTGTGTATGTGTGTCTGGGTGTCTGTGTGTGAGAGAGAACGAGAGGGAGAGGGAAAGAGCGACACTATAGTTTTACTGGACCATCTATGTCATTCAAAGGCAAAGTGATGTGTCTATAATAAGCCCCTTTGGGGGACAAATCTCTTCTGCTGCAAACCACAAAACAGTCTTTTACTCCTGATAATATGCTTCATCCTTTCTCTCCATCTCAATTATATTCCTCTTGTATGGCTTTGTTACCTTATCCTGGGCTTTTTTGTTGCCATGGCAGTAATGTGGGTCCCATTACATGGGCCCCAGAGATAGGATGGATTTTCCATGTAATTCTAAAGTGTTTGTAGAATCATTATTGAGCTCCCCCCCCCGCACCTCCTCCTCGAATCTAAAACACAGGCTCATGTAATAAAGTACATATGACCTGAAAAGCCACTGCGGCTGATTTCAGGCTGGTTCACCTGTACAGCACAAAAAGCCACAAGAATTGGTTCTATGGTTTTAAAGGTCCGAGGTGCTTAGATCTCTTTTTTGTTTCCCACCAGCACATAGCAGCATTTTTAACTTCGGGCACTTTTCCATACCACCTGTTGCCTCGTTCCTTTATTGTGTCATTAGAAAAAGGCGGAAAAAATAGATAGCTGAATAGATTCAGGTGTCTATGGTGGCTTTGGAAGAATGTGAGGAAGGCATTGGCACGCCTGTAATGTGCATCGTCCTTTATTCAAGGTGCCACCGTGTCAGTAATGTCGGCAGCTGTAACTCGTTCCCCTGCTTGAAAAGCAACCAATGGAGCCCCAAGAACAAAGCAAATTCATGTCTTCTCTCTTTGGTGTCACACGTCAACTCCTATTTATGCTTCCATCATTGACAGCAAGTTACTTATTTATTTCTAGTTTAGTTAAATCCAAAAAAATGTATCATCCACAAATGAAAAACATTCAGAACAGATTTACTGGGTGGAGCCTATAGTCACCTAATCAGAGGGGAGAGGGGGTTGTTTGAGGGCTGTTGAAGTAAAAGGTTTCACAATACATTAGCCAACAGAATTGATTATAGACATTTATCATTGTGTGTGTGTGTGTGTGTGTGTGTGTGTGTGTGTGTGTGTGTGTGTGTGTGTGTGTGTGTGTGTGTGTGTGTTAAAGATCTGTTTGCTTTTGTGGTTTAGTCTTCTCTCTGATGTCTTGTGGTTGGAAATCATTAGCTCTGTTTTGGGGTGATAGATAACACACGCACACACACACACATACACACATACTGCTGACATTCCACACACTTCAAACATCGCTTCATGTGACACGTTGTGGCCCAAATGAACGATGACAAATAGGGCATTTTCAACACTTCATTTGTGAATGATTGACTGGCCCTCCTGCACCATCAGTCTTCCTCTGAGCTTCTAGCGAATCCTTCCACTTCCCAGTGAGATGTTCGAACAACTAGTTTAGGTTTGATCAGAAACAGACTGTGAATAAATCAGTCCTACTGATTCATTCACAGTGGTAAATGATAGTGTTATCTTTGTTCTGGTGCAATTTCACCTCTCGTAAACATTCATTTACACACAGTAGCAGCAACAACTCCGAGAATTTTTTTTTCTTCTTCTTGTGCGTCTCCTCTGGCTGGCTTTACACCGTACTTTTTTGCGTGACCAACATGAAAAGGAGACAGTGGAAAGAATATGGTGAAAGCAACACATCTAATGAAGATAGAGACCTTCAGCGAGTTTGAGAGGAAGCTTTACTAAAGAGGATTAAATCACACTTTTCAGACTTTCATACGTGTCAATTATTCATGATTTCATAAGATTTAACTTTGCTAGACTCTGTGTAAAAATACAACAAGTGTAAATTATGCTGTTTGGAAGATATTTCCAATGTGTAAATGATCCCTGCAGAATGCTAAAATTTAAAAGATAACCCAAAAACTTCCCACGAAGTCGTACCAACCCGACTGCAGTGTGAATTTTAATCATGAAGTCCTATTCTTCTTTACCTTCTGTTTTGCAAAGATATGTGTGCAGACTGTCCAACCTTGCCCACATAAATCTTTTTCTTGTGCTGTATCCAGTTACAGGAGTTTAAAACTATGCACTTAAAATGTCTCCTGCAACTAGTGCCTTGCTTCTATTATAGTAAACCTTGAGTAGAACGGGGCAGAGGTGAAATTATTCTCCCTCCCTGTATCGTGTATGCGGCCTAAAAGAGGTCCCATTAGCTTTAATGAATACCATATTTTATCAATTAACATCCCCCATGTGGTCGGTGTGAAGAACAGAGTGAGGAAGTTGGAGGAACTCCACAGGGGGAATGGTATGTGTTGTATTCATCAGGATGTCACATTTCTGCACATTTTAACTTAAACTTACTACTTCCTGTATAGTGTTAATAAAAGCTCATTAGATAATGCAGTCCAGGGGCTAAGGCTGATGTGTTTTTGCTTAAAGACCATAAGGCTCACACTCCTTTAAACATTAATTCAGTCCCTAGTGGAGTTGTAAGAAAATGCTAGTGTTAATGCTTAAAGTCATTTAAGTCCTCAAACTGAAATGCCACTTTAGGATACAGCTGGTCAAGGCCAGCCATCAAACACTCACTGGCTGATTGAAAATTATTCTGGCGATTATCAAGGGGTCACTTGGAAAATTATAGATAGCTAAACAGAGGATTGGGAGAAATGAAAAACAAACCTAATTATTCTTTCTATCAAAAATGAAGGAATGCAGCTTTTACAATAACAATAAAAACCCACGGAGCAGGTTCTGTGCACCAACTGAATCAAAATGGACTCAGTGGAGCTAGAGATTAACAGTCTTTGTCATTACAGGTTAAAGCAAAGCCCTTACCCCATCCCCCCGCTGTCCTTCATCGGTAAGAAACCAAATAACATTTCACAGTTTTACTCTGGGGCACCAACCAAAGCCTGTAACAGAATCACATGAGGTGACTGGTGCCGCGTAGAGAACTGCTGTACACATTAAATGCACGCGCAAATGCAGAAATGTGTGCGTGCAAGATTGCACATGCGAGATTGTATTCTCATGCGTCCGAATGTCAGAGCACAATATTAGGATGATGGATAGGCTATAACCTTCATCAGGCCTGCAAAGGTAAAACATGTGTTTCTAGGGGAAGCTAACGTTCCACCCAGATTTACAGAGGGAAACGACATATCCCCTTTCTGACAGGGGGTGTTAAAAAGTGAAATGTGGGTAGAAGCGGAGACAAAACACACCTCTGGGGTATGAAAGCTACAATCATAAACTTGGGTCTGAACAAGAGGAGCGACTTCAGCCAGACAACACCGAAGCTGGTGGAACTTAGGAGGGCTGAATTCACCATGACATCACGCCGTCTGTAATTTGGACTGTAATCAAGATTCATTTCACAATTCTGTATAGAAGAAAATCAACTTTTATGATAAATGAATGCCCTGGCACCATTAGCCGTATTTCCACAGCAAAGCCGTTTCAATAATATGAAATGTACCGTGCCCTGCCATTAGTTTGCTTTATTACATAGTAAAAATGTGCAAAACACTCGTTGCCACTTACAGCATTTGGCAGTGAATGTCATGTGGTAATTGCCGTGAGAGGCCGGGCGCTTCACTTTACTGCAGCATTACAGTATATTGTCCATTGTCTCTAAAACAATATAGCTGCTCAGTGTCTGACCACGTTAGTTATTTGGACAGAAAACATGCAGCTTAACCCTTGTCTAGTTTGTCAAGATAGGAAAACAAGCTCTATTTCAGTTTGAGCGCTCCACCTCTGAAGTACTGCCTCTAATCCACGCTGACACTTCCCCAGCCATCAAGAAAAAAAAAAAAAAAAACGTTCTTCTTGTCAAACTCTTTCCTTCCCTCTAGCCATTTTTCAAGCACATGATAGATTGAAAGCTTGTCAAAGGCGTTCGGCGCCAAATCGCATGTCCGGCTGAAATGGCTGCTGAGTGCCAGTGAAGGATGCCTTTCAGCAGACGTGGGGGATTTCCAGCAGCTCGATGTGGAACTGTCCCTGGGAAGCAAAGCAAAGCGAGAAGATAAGGGGAAGGAGAAGGTACGACGAGTGAGGGAGAGACCACAGCGGACCGGTCCCAGGAACGCAGCCTGGGCTTTGGCTCTCAACGCATCCTTTGTGACCTTCAGCAGGCATGAGTTTAGTTTCTTGAAACAATGTTAAAATGTCACAACATTGAGAGCAATGACTGGATCGACGTCTTTGAGTCGATGAACGGGTATATCAGCAGACTGCTCAGACTGTCACAAACTGACGGGCAGACAAAGTGATACTGATCATTAAAGCGGTCGCCCCTTTCATGTGGGCTGACCGTGCGTGTCCAAGAACGACCGGACCCGTCCAGCCCGATGACCAGCAGATTAGAGGAAATATATAGTGAATGTTGGCGCGGCTCCGACGGCCTCACATCATTGTCAAATGTTCCAGAAGAATGCAAACCACAGTCTGAAAAAAAGCCAAGTTGGGCCGCGAGCTGAGAAACAGGCTGACGAGTTCATATTGGTTCAATCAAGAACATTAGGGACAGCAAAAATCTTTCAGTGGAGTTGAAATTTCCCCACAAACACATTTTCTTGACGTTTCATGTGTGTCTGAAAGTGTTTAAATGTTTCCATGTGTCTGTCTTTATCTCCCTGAGATAAAGCGGTTCTCTTGGCTGAGAAGATCTTTGTCAACTTGGGTGTTTGTCTGAATGTAAAAGTGAAACCATTTATGTGATGATTATTCCACACAGCAAAGAAAATTACAGTTTTTCTGTCTTTAATTTTGTGTCGCAGCCAAACGCAGAGACTTTGCCATAGAGAAGAAATTAAACTTCCCTTCTTCCCTCATAGTTTTCCATGAATTGTCAAGACGGCCTGGATGCAAACCAGCTTCAAGGCCTGGAAATGAATGTATTTTTGCTGGCTCAGACACAGTCCAGCAGATATTAGCTGTGCGGGGAATGTGCTGAATATTACAGACCCCCACTATTTCAGGCCAAAAAAGACAGTTGGTGCAAACCCCGGACTGCAGCGTGGCTGCTATCTCTCAAAATGTCAGAGTCTTGGTCCCAGAGTCGGCTCTGTTCTGCTGCGGCTCCAGGTTGGAACCAGGCAGTGGAGAGTGAGGTGGCTGGCCGTCGCTGACTCATAGCTGGTAATTAAACGAATCTATGGGATTACGGGGTCATTTCTGATGTCAGGCGGTGGGGGTGTGTGGGTGGGGAGGGAGCAGAAGTTGTGAGCTGAGATACTCTCTCACTTTTCCACTCACTTTTTAAAAAACAATGGCTATTGTTAAAGCAATATCAACCACATGCACACATGCCAACATACACATTTCAGCTAAAATCTATGTGACTTCCACAAACAAACGCAGGCAGAAAATATGGTGAAACATTTGCGATTTTTAAAATGGGATTATTTTCAAGTCATCTGTTTTTATGAAAGCGGAGCGGGGCATTAACCAGCGCTCGGACCCCCCAGCGCCACAGTTTTCTCCTGCGTTGCGCAAATGAGCCCGAAAATGCGCTTTAATGGCAACGGGTAGTTGCCTGGTCTGCAGGGTCATGCGGGACTGTGGCTAATGATCCAGAGGGGAGCGTACAATAAAAGGCAATTTGTTGCATCTCATCGTGCTCCTTATTCATTATTATAGCTGGGCTAATTTATACTTTATGGCCATTTCTGGACATGAGACGTTGAAGTCGCAGTCCTGCAGCGTTGTTGACAAGGCCTGACTAACTGCTGGCCACAACCACAGCAGCTATGAAAGACGAAATAAATCCGCCTGCCGATGGAACACAAAAATGATTTAATTCATATGAACAGGCCTACTGTGTGAAAGAGAAGCCTATTTCTCTTAAACGTCGCAGCTTTTGCAGCAAATTCATTCGACAACCAGGATTTTGCTGCGACTTCAACGTCTCGGGTCGGGGACTGCAGGATTAACATCCAGGCACGGGCTGCGGGTTCAAGGTTGAGCTTCTGTTCACGCCAACTAAAATAAACATTAAGCCAGGAAAGATTGGACAATTTTATGATATATTTAATAAGGGGATCATATCTTGTTTCATCAGCAGCGATCGATTTTATTTATTTATGATTTCTGAGCCGTGCTGCGATTACGCCTCGAGAAGAAGAGCGAGGGCCATAAAGAGACTCATGGAAAATAACTGAATGTTGTTATTCCTGTCCGGTTTTGACGTGTATTTCTGTCTTTAGGTTTATAAAACATCCATATAATAAGTAATAATGGTCAGTTCTTGGCAGGCGGCTGCGACACACAAGGCAAAAATCCAAAAGCAGGAATTATATGCGAACACGTCAACGAACCACAAGCGGCTGACGAAAGCTAAACACTGCTGTGAGATTTACTGAGACGGGCATTCTGATCACACTCCACCCCTCTGAACTCTAAATCCCAGCGGGCAGACGCAAGTTTTTGAGCAGGGTTCGACTGTGAACCCTCCCACAGGCAAATGAGGGAACCTCCGAGTCCAGACGCAGTAACTCGGTGGCTGATTTAGGGTTTTATGTCTGTGAAAATGAATAAAGAGCTTTCCCCCATTGTGCAATATCCCTGCGTGTCATGCCAGATCTTCAGATGGAATATGGTTCGGCAAGCACCTTTTGCTGCAGACGGAACATGTTCTTGGCCCCCACGTGGGGACCAAGCTCCTCTCTGAATGTTCTCTGCATGTTTCAAATAGACCAGATTAGACAGCTGCATGTCAGTTCCATTGTCTTTTGTTAACAAGACTAATTTGTGCCTCATTCTGTCTTCTATCGCTTCCAGAATCTTAGGCAGTCATTCTGGCCCCTGTTGGGGTTGGAAGGAGACTCTGCATGCTGGCATCCATATTTGCACCATCTGCGATGGAAGGAAAGAGCTGTGTGGTTATAGATCAATTATGCATGTGGAATTACAGACATGCGCACGCACACGTGCAACTTGTCCTCCTCCGTCACCAAGTTGGCAATTGAAAACTGACGTGATCGATGCAAATTAAAGAGAAGTTAAAAATAGATGGCGTGAATTTGCCGGAGGTTGTGCCATCAGAGACAGGTAAAGTGTCCGTTTTGGGGTTCTCAAAGGAATGAGGATGAGGCCGCCCTCTGAAAGAACAGTTAACAGTACAATCATACAACTGGGTCAAGAATCCATTTAAAGAGGATCTTCAACTATTGGACCACTGTGGACCACTGATCAGTGGCGCTGGGAACCACTCACACAAACCTCGTACCCGATTGTGATATCGAAGCGAACAGCCAGGAGCAGCTGCTAAAAATCAAGCTGATGGACATCAGAACGGCACACAAGTACTCGTAAGTGCACCAATATTTAAACATATTTTTATTCAAAATAAACACACAGACAGAGGGTATCGCATCTGCTCTTGTCTTTCAGTGTTGTAGTGCCTAATTCCTGCTCCCAGAATCCCTGAACTAATTTGGGACAAAGTCCACAACAAGCGAGATGACGATCTGTAGTAAAACATTTCCAACACAACTTTCAATTTATAAACTAGACTGCACACTTCAGAGTTGTGCAACCACTTCTACTGTTTATAGTATAAAAGCTTTCAGGAGTTCATGCTGTCAGAGGGAATCGCCCATAATCCCAGTTTTAATCCCACCTCCTAAAACACCAGCCAGGGTGAGCGGGATCTTCTGCTGGTCTGCAGAACACACTGCTAGAAGCAATCAGTGCTGAAATGAAACAAATGGGATGTCTAAGCATTGTTAGCTTGAATGATCCTAGTCTTCGCCCATGAATAACTTTTTTTTAAGATTTTCTTCCTTTTACTTCCAAAAAGAGATTAAAAGACATTATTCTAACAACCGATTTACATGTTGTACAACTATTCCAAGCTGGGCCCCCAAACACCAGCACGGGCAACAGCCCCCGCCTCTTTGTTTTTTCGCCTACCTTTTCGTTTCCACCTCAGTCGAGGCTGGAGCACTGTTGCCACTGCCCATGTCACCAGTTTGGACATCACACATCAGACTGGACCTTCTTGAACAAAACAATTGGAAGCCATCTGATTATTCACCTAAAGGACTCGGTGTGTGCCACGGATGATAAAACACTCAGAAAAGGGCACCGCCAAAGGCACGTAGATCGTAATCAGCAAAAACATACAAACAGCCAGGCCATAAAAAGGGCCTCTTGAGACGAGATGTTGGGAAGAGATGTCTTGCATTTTGATGCTGAAGGCTGGCTGCAGACAAATTCAGCCCCAGAGTTCAGGAATTCAGCAAAGGCGGAGCTGCAGAATCTAAACCACGTTGGAGACTTGTCCCACCTTAAATGCCAGTAATCCCTAGGTACAGCTTGTTGTTGTTCTTAATCCAAAAAACTGGGAACCTGTGGAGGCCTCCATTTACTGGGCTGTTTTGGCTGTTATTGAAGTTGCACTGATCAGATAGCTTTAATGAAGGATTTAAAAATATCTGAATTTTACATTTTCAACAGTCAGTTTATGTGTTTGCTTTTTACAGGGATTAAAACTAAAATACTGATACCTGGTGCTATCAAATGCATGTCTTTGCTGGTTTTCAAACATTTAAAGGGTTTTGAGGACGTCTTAGAGATTTAAACAATTTAACAAACAAACTCTTTTCTTTACACTTCTATATAATCCCAGTTTTAGCTCTTCTGTTTTTCATCAAGCTATCAATATGTTTTCCTTTGAAAAACTTCATTGCACACTTCCGGATCTAGGCTTTGCCTTTGCAGAGTTTTTAGTGTTGAATATTGTGTTTACATCAAACATCAATATGCAGCCTTATACGTTAGACATTATTGACTCTTCATGAACTGAGTCGCTGCATATAAACTTTGCTGGAGTATATCCTGTATACTTCAGATCGTTTAGGCTCTCGGCAGCTTCAGTGTTTGCAGGGTTTGCAGAATAGTCAATTTCTCTCCATCCTTCCTAACGGTCCCTCAGACATTTGGTTCTGAATCAAACCGGCCAACCACGGTGCTTTTTAGGCTTCATCTAAATGTCTCCTAAAGGTGAAGCTATTAGTACTCTATCAAGATGTAATATTTTTAAGCAAAACAGCATTTTAGGGGTGAAAAGGAAAGCAAAAAACAGCAAATAAACATCTTCAGCTTAAATAGAAAATATTTGTAGCAATATCTTGGTTTCCATTGGTTACATGGTCAAATATATTTAATATTTTCCACTAAGGCGCCTTTGGATGGATGAGGAACATCATTAATCTAACAGAAACCAATTCCTCCTACTGTATATCCTTTATCGGGCCTTTTTTTCTCGCTGTCTCCATTTATTTTCCCTCTCCAGCATTAAAAAATCGAAGCTGCCATTTAGGCCACAAAAGTATGACATCTGGCGCTCTAATGATTTGCAGACCATAAGTGGAAATGTCCACCGTGAATCATGAAAATGCATTTTCCCATTTCCATTATGGGGACTGCATGCTCGCAGAAGATTTAACACCATTGTTGCTGTCTCAGTCTTCCTTTTTTTACCTTCCTCTGTGTCTTGAATCCTCTCACTGCTTGCTGACTTTCTCCTTCTCCCACTTCATTTTCCTCGCCAGCTCATTTACAATTCCCCATGTTTATGTATTTGACATTTGCCAATAAAAGCCTGGCCGGGTGTAGAACACGTGAAGACCGAAAACGCTCTGATGAGTCGTCTGGGCTTTCGCTGATATTTTAATTTGAATAGATTTCAAACCGCTCACAGAATTCCTGTCTTTTTTTTTCCTTTTTCTGCAGAGGATACACTTGTAGATGAGTTTAATGGCAGATCGGAATATTTGAAGTCCCACTGGACTCCTGTAATCTGACGTTGTAGTTGGAGGATTTAGGTCCTTCTCTGTCAAACACTAAAATTGTAAAATTCAACCTCAATATCTGTATCATGACAGCTGAGACACAGGATGACTCACTGGATAATAAATCAGAACCTCAGTTTACAATCTTGGTATTTTCCTTATGGAAGCTATGCTGTGGGATGTATTGTAAAGTCACGTCAGACTGATGTTTGTGGTGTTTAGTTGAGCTCAAATTAAATTAATACTGCAGAGAAAAAAAATGCTTGCAAGAATAAAAATGTACAAAATGATGATGAACAGCAGCATTTCGGCTTTAAAGGCTGTAATTACTCATCTCTCAGCCGTAGTTTTGACCACTGGAAAAAGCTTTTAAACCCCATGCCAGGAAAATTATATTTTATTCCATCCTGCCTCTCCGAGTACCTGAAAGTACTCACCACACCGCTAATGGAGCCTTCCTTGTTTTTCTCAGGTTTTTCCTGGATTCACTAGTCAAGGTGAACCTTTGACTAGCTGGCCGCCTTTGTCTTTGCCAGGAAATTACCATAGTTCAAGTGGAAGTGCTTAACAGCTGGTAGCTGCGACCCATAAACAAAAGATGGAGGCCCTGATTGGAGCTATGCACTGTACAGTGTCAGGCTTAAATTTCAGCCTCCTGCTTCACAGTGCAAATCACACGGCGAAGGAAAACAGAAGCCAGATGGTTGCTCACCTCTTTAGGTGCATTCG
>CAAE01015007.1:98476-122664 GCA_000180735.1 Tetraodon nigroviridis | reverse complement strand
TGGAAGTATGAGGGAATTAAAGAGCTGTATAACAGTGAAAGAGATACTTTGTTAGCATCTTTCACGCATGGTAGGAAATTAAAGGTATGAAGTTACGCTGACCAATTAAGACTCCCGACCTCCTCCCAGAGTGGGCGTGAGGTCGCCAGAGCGTCACACATCTGTCCGTGTGCGTGCGTGTGTGTGTGCGCGTGTGTGTGTGTATATATATATATATATATATATATATATATATACACACACACACACACACACACACACACACACACACACACATATATATATATATATTACACACACGCATGCACACCCCTGTTAAAATGTTCATCGTCACTTTGTACTTTTTGTTTTTGTGGAAAAAAATATATATTAAAAAAACTAACGTGTGTATATTTAGCAAAAACTATGAATAGGATGTATAATCATCCTATTTGGTCATGCTGGTCTTTTTTTTGTGGCCCATCAAAAGAATGTGGTGGAGAAGACCTTTAAATTTGGCTGTTCTGAGCGTATCTGGAGACACAATGACTATTTTCAAACAACAATGGCTACAAATGGGAGGATCCCTAAACCAGGTTCTCGGGCTTCGTTGACGACCTCATAAACCATCAGCTGATTTACAGGACCTTTATTGATCTTTTAGGGATGAGGCAGTGACTGTACCAAGAAACAATCCTGTCCAGCATTATCAGGCGTGGAAGAAAGAGATGGCTGTTGGAGGGCTGAATCAAAGATAATGGTAGTGATGAAGCCTCGGGTGAAAGCTGGCAGAACCAGCCAGTGGAGGAGAACAGACAACTGACAAGTGTCCAGCCGTGCAATCAGACCGAGATAGAGAGAGGGAAAAAAGAGAGAGAGAAGGTTATAGACTAGAGGTGAGATCAATCATCATTAGCCAAGCAGGATCGATAGAAAGACTTCTAAATGGGTGGGGAAGCAAACTTCTAGCCCCTTTTTGCTCCCCAAAGCCAGGAAACATCTCCATGCACCTGTGTTGACACCAAAGTCGGTCTAATTGTCTGTCCAAGCATTTCTGCTAAGGCTCTCGGCTAAACGCGCCTGGTCTCAACAGGCCCTTGTTCTCATCAGTCTGCTGTATTCTAGAATCGTGGCTGCAGCTTCACAGACAGAGAAGACAGGTTCATGAGGGACAGCAGCAAACTGTGCTTCCACCTCTGCTGAATATATTCCAGGGCTTGGAATCTAACCCTTTTTCTCCACATTTGTCTTGACCTCTGTCAGTGTCAGTAGGACGGAGGCTGCAAAGGCTGCTGGGATTTCTGCACATATGCTTCTGCCCATGAGCCAGTAATGACACAAATAGAATATTATCTTGCTGGGCAGATGCCGTTGAAACATTTGAATTTTTTCCTGGTTCCATTTTGCCAAGTGTCCTCCTGGTTGAAATCTAAAATTGCACATGTGACCTTTGTCTTTGTTTGCTATCTTGCCACAAATGCCTCACTGAGGTTTCTTTTTTCTCTCTTGATATGCCAGCGGGGTGTGTGTGTGTGTGCAAGACCCAGTGTTGTCTGTTCCAGTACATCTGAAGGAGACTGTTGTCAATAAACCTCCTGTCACAGCTCTGGAAATAATAATAATAATAATAAAAAAAAAAAAAACACACTTTGTCTGGAATGGTCGGGTTGGTGTGAATTCGCCCAGCGGCGATCTCCCCACACTGCTGTTTTTATCCCACTTTTTCCTTCCTTTTGACTCTATCCACTCCCCTGCCCCTCCTGTTATCTCTATTTTCTCTCTGAGTTTTTCAGCCCCGTCAGTCTCCTCCTGTAACACCTTTCCAGGATGTCCTGCTCAAAGTCCGACCATGTTTTGTCAAAACGGCACTGAGATTTAAAACACATAAATTAGCAGCAAATTACCTGTCAGATGGCCGCTGTTAAAGACATCAGACATCTCCACCTACTGAAGAGCAGCAAGTGAAGGAAAAGAACAGGAGCCATTTTCATTTGATGAGAAATCACTATTTAAAGACCTTCCTGTCTCTGAAAGGCTGAAGATCCTGTCGGCTCTCATTCCCATTCTAATTGACGCCTGAACTGTCGTAGACACTGTTCTCCGAGGGACAAATAAAGTTTAGTGTTGAGCTGAATAAATCAGCGCTGACAGGGAGAGAACTCCCCTGGCCGTCCGCCAACACTGTGTATCGTTTCCCTTACCTGCTAATTGCTCTTGCTAATTAACTAATTGCACCGCATTCTAATTTTTAGAATGATCATTTCATTTGGGGAAATAAGCTGGGCATTCTTTGCACCTGTGGCAGAAGTTCATACACAATTTTCAGCTAAATTCCCATAAATAGAAAATGCATCTGTTGCTGGAGGAGGAACCTTGAGGAGGAACCTTGAGGAGGAACTTTGGTGCTAATATAGCACGAGCTGTGTGCTGCTGTGCGCAGCTTGAATTATTCTTTGCAATATTTGTAAATAACAGCAATATTGAATATCTCTTTCATATGCAAATCTGTCTCTTTCTCCCATCTTTGATTTAACCATATGAGCAAAGACAATGCACTGGTGATTGCGCACGGGGATCCTCTGGCTCTCCTTTGTGTGGTTCCGTTGCAGAGGAACCTGCTGGCCTCACTCTGTTTGCGATAGATAGCAGCCGTTTTGAGAAAACACATTAAAGCCCAAAATGAAAGGTAATATGCAATGACCTTTGGGATGGAACCTATCTACATTATTCAAGCTGAGCACAGGTCAGATTTGATGTGAAATCGGCTAAACGATCCGCCCGAGTCATGTTTTATTCATTTGGCTGCTTTGAGAAGAGCGAGCCCTCAAAGACAAATGTTGGTCATTTTTAGATACTCTGAGAGGAAGCGGTGGTTTAACGTAAAGTAATAACCTTAAAGATATTGTGGTTGTTTGCACTGAATTATTTACCACTCCCAGACTATTGCTTCATAAATTAATTTTGATGTTTTACAAAAGAGCTGACGGTGCACACAGGGCTGGAACTACATCTTGAAAATACAACTAACACAAATATCTGATTAGCAGGTGCGCCAAGACTTATGTCAGCAGTTCTGAAACTTTTTTACACCAGGTGGCTTTAAAAATGGCACAAGTCTGATTACATCTGGGGTGCTACTGACTACAGGAGGGAGGGAAGTTAACAGGTGATATAAAATAGGACAGGAAACTCTGTGTGTCCATGGACATTCACATTATTATTCATGTGGCTCATCAACGCTCTTTTAAATATTAAAGCTTTCCTGGGTGCTGTCCACGATGCTGCCTCCTAGTGTCATGAAAATACTCAAAGGCAAAGCCATGACGTGCATTATATCATCAGATATTTGGGGCACTGAAAAGTTATCGTCAAGCAGCAGAATTCTTACAGGATTTGAAGGTGTGGAGGCTCAGAATTTTGAGAAACTTATTGAATGTATCATCACATCATCATCTGGAATTTCTGACATCAAATCCCACCACCACAGGGAAGCTGCAGGTCGAACTTTTCAAACATTGTTAAAGTTTTCTTTCCTGTGTTTGCTGATGTTTCTGTCAATGCCAACATCAAGTGCTGTTAAACAGTACTGCACTTGAACAGTCCCCAGCCAACCCCCCCCCCACTCCCCCTCCGCACAAACACAAACACACACTTGTGAGCGTTTGTGCCAACATCGGTCTGGCAGAGGTGAGTGTGTTGAAGCCGCGGTGTCTGCATGTGTTGTTTAACCCCAGCCGTGTGCAGGGTTAACCATACGTACCGCCAACCTCTGAGCTCATCCCTGCTCACTTTGCGCAGCAGCACTCACCTAAGCCAGGCCTGAATTTGTTGTCCATGTGCACTCAAGTGCAGAGGCCATAAAAGCAAAGTCAGACGCCTGACGAATGAGCTCTGTGCTTCTTTTTGGGAGAATTCATGATCAAACACAATGAGCAGATCCACCCTGTAAACACACATTTATTCCAGAGTCAGCACTAGCGTTTTTTGCCGGGATCCACAAAGGGACAAAGAGAATCTGCTGTTGTCTGTTGTCTGACGAGTTAATTCAAAGAGGATGGTTGTCAGCCTGTGTCTTTGAGATCACATCAGTTCTTTTATAATCACAGTCATTCAGGAATTTAACGATGCCCCAGATGCTTCTCTGAGGGAGTTTCGATCTTTTCTTCTCAGATTCACATTTAATGATTTAAGTGTTTTCTTTGATTTCAAGCTAAGTGTGACAGCAGCCTGTTAATTAGACAGCTTCTTCACTTGTGATGAAATACATTGGAACTGAAATAGATCATCAATAAACGTGAATGAACTTCTCCAGAGTATTAAAGGACTTCACAGGCAGACATTGTTGGATTCTAAATGGTCTCGGTAACAGGGATGGATATGAATTTTTAATCTTTATCTGCTTGTTGTTTGAAGATTTCACTCTCCGTGCGGCTGAGACAGAACCCCATCGGCGGGGTGGAAAACACTTGACGATTTCATCGGAGCTGGGTCTGAACCTCTCTGAGGCGGGTCCCCGTGTGACCCGTATCCGCACTGTCACTCTCACCCATCCATCATCTGGTGTTTAATTACTCCTTACTGATACCTCTCCGCCTGCCACATTAACATTCACAGACTGTGTTGGAGAGAATGACAAGACCCTGCACGTGCCAGTCACAGACGAGAGACGCAGCGGACCACCTCGGGGCCGACAGATGTAGGACAAGTCAGGGGACACCAACTTCTGGGCAACAGCGGTAAAAAAAACTGTACTTTTTGTTATTTTTGTAAATGTAAGGCTGCTCTACATCTTCTTTTTTTATGTTCTTACCGAGAGTAAAATACATGGCTGCAAACCAAAAAGAAGGAGAGGAAAGAAAGATGGAAGGAAAAGAAGAGACGCCTGCTTTGGCTCAGTGGCTGCAGCAACACACTGTGACCATATGCGGCTCCAGGTGGACTCGGTATCCAGGCAACTGTATCAAAGCGGAGGGGGCATCTACAGCTGAATCCAGAGGGCTTTTTCAGACGGAGGAGTCGGCTAGAACAATGCACCCATCATCTGCTGGCAGGTAAGATCACCTGGCCTTACTCAGCCAAAGTCTTCCTGGCAGCTCCACAGAGACTCCTTTCAGGACGTCTCTCCTCCCGGGTTAGGACCCTCCCACCAGGGGTCTGGCAAGGAACACTGCCACGTCTGTTTTCTGCAGGGAGAGTGTCAGCACATTTGGAATAAAAGCCAGGTGGTTGAGACAATTCCAGACGTAGTGAACGTTGACTGACACCGTTTGGATGAGCAGACTTCACATGGATGTCAGGGCTCCTACACACAAGTACAGAAACACTGAGGTCAGACGTCCAAGACTGTATATCAAGATATATAAAAGAAAGTCTAAAAAAAGTCTGTTTTAGCATTAAAGTTAAAATATTAACAAATGCCAGTGGCCATCGATCTGTCGCATTGTGTGAGCACAGGTGCAGACTTTATACATAGGTTGGTTAAAAAACATTGTTAGAATTAAAATCCACACACTCAGAAGATTGTAATTCTCAGAATCACTGTGGAGTGTTTCATAATTTAATGTGAAGTGTACTCCAGGGTGCTGATTATTGGATCACTGAAGCTCATTTTGTTTAGCGGGCTGTTCTTTTTTCTTCATTTAGTGCAGCAGCATTTTTTTTTTTTGCTGCTGAGTTACAGATCGCACTCAGGGAGTGGGGCTGCGTCTGCGTGAGCTGGAGGAGTGGAGCGTGGCTCCGGCATCCAGATGGGGATAAAGATCATCTTGATGATGAAGGCTGCTGACCAAAGCAAACTTCTGAAAAAGGTGTTGCAGCTTTTCTGTAAAAGGTAGAAATATGTTTATTTCCGCTGTGGAAGATGAAGAGGATGAGAGCTTCCTGATCTATGACAGTTTAGGGATGGATGTGAGCAGAAGAGAGGCGGGTGGGACATTGATAGAGGTCAGACTAACTCTATCTGGCATATCTGTGGAGATAAACAAAGCTCGTTGAAGGAAAGGTGGAATTCACTAAACTGTTTCCTTTTGTTAACGTCTCATAAACTCCAAAACCTCCACATTTTATAGCGTTTCCTTCCTCCTCTGGACACAAAGAAACAGCAACACACACCCTCACACACACACACCCCATCTTAATGAGGACTGTTATTGACATATTACTGCTTATCTCCTTACCCTGACTCCAACCACCCCAACTAATTCCCTAATTCTAATCAAATGCAAGTCTAACCTCAGCCTTAAAACCAAGTCTTACACCTCGACCAGTCCTTTGAAGTTGTGGGGCTCTACTTTGTTGGTAAGATTTTGATACTCAGTGTGTAGTAACTCTGACCACCCAGGCTTGCATTTCTGTCCATCTGACGCTGATGCTGCTTTTATCTTTGTCTCCCTTTGTCATCAGGCTACTAATGCACCTCATTTACCGAAAGTTTGAAGTTTCTTCTTTTCCCCTCCCTCCTACAATGACAGCAGAAAGAACAAAATATAGAATTACTATCTGCAGCTGAGTAAACAGAATTGGCTCTCCATGAGGAAATGGCTGATTTGGAGGGGAGAAATGAGGAGTCTTGTTTGTGCTGATGAGGTAAACGAAACCACCTAACAAGAACCATCCTTGGTGGCAATTTGCTCTTTTGTCATCCAGTTGATGCGGAGAACCAATTTACCACAAATACGCAAAAGCAATTTGCCTTACAGTATGGAATAAGCTGAAAACATATCTCAGTGAAGCTGAACCCTGTCGTCTATATCCAACAGAACATTACGAGCAGCTTCTGCTTGTGCTTTATGTTCCCATCATATTAGTTGGGCTCTTTTTTGTTTAACTCAATCCATCTGACTCTGCAGCAAACAGCCTGTTTTTTAATGATGTGTCCAAACTAGAGAATGAGTAATTGACACTGAACAGTTTGGAACATATTTGGGCTTTCTGGAATGCAGCCCAGACAGCAGCATTGCCAAATTTTGAGCACTATAACTGTCAGACGGGGAGAACTGAACCGAAAACCCTCCCACTGTTGGAGATCTTTACCTGTGTGAAAAACAAACGGAGACGTTTTCATAGCATGCTGGAAAATACATATATAATTATAATAAAGAGGGGTACTTGATTTTGGCGGCTGCTGCTCACCGTAGGTAAAATCTGGATGATGCGACTTCATTGTTTTTAATTCCTGAAGTGTATTTCATAATTTGTGCGTTTATTGTGCGAGGCTGCCAGCTCTCAGCAAGCCTGAGCAATTAACTTTCAGACTGGAGCCACGCATGTTTTTAATCACTCTAACCTGAGGCGGCTAAACCTGTGATCGGGACTAGATACGTCATTCAGAGCCAGTCGAGACCGAGTCCTGGGGCAGGTATGCCAGCGTCAGAGCCGCACTAATGCAGCAACATGGGCATGTAAGCTGCTCATTTCTGCTCAGATTCTATGTAACATGTCGTAAGAAAAGCAGATTGCTTGTTTTAATTACAGCATCAGTCCACACGACATTGGCCAAAAAACAAGCAGAAAGAAAAAAGTCTGGATGGAATCAATCCTCAGTTTTAACTATAAAATAAACACTAAATCAGAATAAAATCTACAGACTTGTGGCGGCGAATGTTCCCTGTCATTTTTTCAGCACAGCCAGGCCAGAGTCCCAATCTGTCTCTAATCTTCCACAGTTAGGGGGCCAGTCGGGGGGAGAGGAAGTCATTGTAGGCAGCTGTGGCGGCCGCTGAGTCCAGCGCTCTAACGCCCCGAATCCATTGCTTTTTTTTCCTCCTTTCCTTTTTCTTTTTCTCCCCCCCTCAGTGGAACTTATTTCAGATAAAATGTAGAGAGAAAGAAAGAAATGTGGACGGTGTACAGCGTTGAGCTGGGGTATAATGAGTTACAGGTGGAGGGTTTGAATTCCCCTGAGCTGGAGCCCGTGGCTCCAGATGAGCCTAAGTGTGTTTCTGCAAGAGGAAGAGCCTCTCTCTGATTTCAGAGTGCTTTTTCATTTCAGCTGAACAGCTGCTGATAAAGCTGCCATTTAACATGTCACAATGCAATGGGCACACACACACACACACACACACACACACACACACACACATCAGGGTTATGCTCATCAGCCTCAGGTCAGAGATTTGTGCAGACACAGGTATGGAATGAGGGATTTCCCCCAGTTATGATTGTGGACACGTGTGTAACGCTGGATGTGGTTGCTTGCTAATCTGTGAGTGATGAACAAGGCTGCTCCCCTTTGTATCAAAGAGCTTCTGAAGGGGTTAAACTTATTCACTGGCCATGCAAGGTCACTGTATTCCCGAGAGAGCGGTGCGAGCACAAGTAAGGAACAGAGGAGAGTAGCAGACAGCTCTAATGAGAGCGTACAAGGAACTGACCACATTTATAGGCGCTTGAACCTTGTGGTAAACTTGGGAAATGAGGTTGCAGTCTTTCCCAATTTTCTCTTTAACCAAAACCACAGGTCATATGGTAGGAATTGATCCCAGATCAAAGGGAATAGCCAATTAGATGCAGTCGTCCATTTCATGTGTAATATCACTCTCAGATCCTTGGGAAATGTCCTGGAGGAAACACATAGGTGGCATGCGCAGGTGCAAATTTTATCTGTTGCCCTCAACACGCACAGCCTGCATTTTTCTCCCTTGAAAGTGCATACATATGTCTGCAGCTCAGACATGCACCTCATTATGTTTTATAAGACCATATAGAGATTATAGTGCATTTTCATAAAGTCTAGACATTTAAGGGTGTAATTTGTAAGCCATTGAAGGCTTTTAGACCAAAATAAGTCTACCCGTTTCACTCGAGCTTGTCCCTGAGGACACACAAGAACTCTGAACTCTGGAAGACCCTTGTGTGTACATGTTAGTGCATGACAGGGAAACTCTATATGGGTGTGTTTCAGTACACTGATACTCAAACAGGGTGGTTGGACTCAGCTCACGCGGCACCGAGATAAAAAAGATGTCACCATTAAGGAGATAATGGACAAGCTTCGATGTCAGTTCAGGGGACCTGACACACATGCACACACCAATACACACACATGCACAAGATTAATTAAAGTGTTTATGACACCTGAGGAGAGTATCAGAGGGAAGGGAATGCATTTATCGATCTCCAAGGGTTCGTTTCACATGCTGAGATTTTAACGTGTACTGTACAGACATTAGGACAGGGATACATTTTCAAAAGTAGAAGATCGAAAGACACGTTTGCAGATTTGTCATCCAGGAGATTCCTTTTCAGGTCTATCAGACGAGTCTGTTCCTCGGTCCAAGAATGACTCAGAATCTTTCCACTCTGACCATCGCTGCTCCGGCTGCAGCTCTTTACATCTTATTGTGCTGTTGGGAATATGACTTTGTGTTTTGGAATTCCTTTTTGGAATGCTGAGGCTTTTGTTGAGTTTTTATGTGGGTTGTTTTTGGTGCTTTGTCCTTCGTCTGGATCTCTAAATTGTCTTGCATTGCTCGGTTTGCTGAGCTCATTTTCATAATTTTAACTGGCCTTGTTGTGTAAAACTTCATCTTACTTGCAGCCTCTTCTTTTGTCCTGCCTGTTGGAGTTTTGCAGTTTAGTGTTTGTGGTTGCCTTTGAGTTGTTCTTGCAGTTCTTTGTAATTTTGTAGCATCTGGCACAGACGCTCTCTGACAACAGATTACTTGGTTTTAAAGACATCTACTAAAAAAGGAAATGAGTTGTTAAATTTGGTGACTGGGTGCCTAAGGAGGTTTATTTTTGGAGGTTGAGGTATTAAACTCCAAAGACTACAGCCCTTTGAAAAATTAACTTAGATGCATATGTACAAACAAGAAATTATCTTAACCGGGGCCTTCAATTTCTCTCTCCATGTGCATCTTCGTGTGTCCTGTTTCTGTATTTCCGGTTATTTTCCCCTTCCATCCACTGTAACATGTTTGCAGTATCCAGCAGCACCCAGCTCCTGATGACGCCCCTATAGGAGACAGCACTACGCAGACACGCTTAGTGAGCCAGAAACAAGTTGACAGTCTAGCCTGGGTATCAATTTCTAAGATCAGAGCACATATCCTAAAACACACGTTTCCCCCCCCACCCACCCTCCCCGTGCCTTTTTGGCCACCGCAGCCTTCGCCCGTCCTCTGTTTCATCCTCTCTTGTCCCAAGCAAAGGGGCTCTTGTAAACTGACAGAGAGACACTGATCCCCAAGCTCAGCATCTGCTGACAAGCTAGCCTCCCATTCAGGACTGGCTGGAGGCATAGGCCACCGAGAAACCCGATCCAGCTTGGCAGGATCTCAGCGGTCGCTTCCTGCCCCATCCGGCCCACACAGCTAAGTACTCTTAATTAAAGAGGTTAACTTGTCTACGATATGACTAAAAAAATCCAAAACAATCGTGTCGTTGTTTCTGCCGTTTGCAAAGAGATTTCCAGTCTGATGGTGTGATATGAGCTCTTGATTTTTAAACAAGTACATTACCAGAAAGTGGGTAAAGGATCCCCTTAATAGGTCTCTTCGTAAGAACCGGCCACCCCACTTGGTTTAGACTGACGGGGGACCAGTTCCGGTGAGGATGATTGGTGATTTAAGGAGACAGAGGACAGTATTTGTCTCTCTCTGGAATGATGGAAGCCCCAACAATCTGTAACTGGAGAGGAGGAGTTTTAATATTCTTTTTTGGTTGCTTGTGCATACATATTAATGACGAGTTAGGTCATTGCCAGAGACATCTGTATTGGCCCGTGGGGCTGCCTGCGAAACGCCAGAGAAATTAGAAATGTAAATTTATACCCAGAGATACAATATGAGAGATTCTTTGCTGTCGTTTCAGGCCTCAGAGCTGTATGGGCTCTCGCTCTCTGGAGGCAGCCCTGCGGAACAGGCTATTCATTGCAGATCGACCAGATTGCAAATGACAGACTTTGCACAAGAGGCCTGTTGTGTCTCTGCAGCAGAACATGCAGAGCTCATTTGATTCAGCTGCTCTGCCTTACAACTATAAATCTACACGATGCAGCAAAAAAAGGCCTGTTTCAGTGACTTCTTGCTTCACAGCTGAATTCCAAAAGAAACAAGAACATTTCTTACAGTAATAAAAAGGCATTAATATACAAAAGCCATTTTCCTGAAATCTTATTTATAACCATAAAAAATAAATCAGTATTTAATACATATGCTGCTGTTGATATAGATCTTACACTCCCTTCTAAAATGCCTGTAATGTTCTCTACTGCTGGTTTTTGATCATGACCTAACCTAACCCGTAAAAACATAGTTATTCAGTAAAAGCTCTTCTGTTTAAAAGCATCTGAACATTGTTGTTGAAAGCAAAGAGCTGACATGTTGCAACCTGAGTCTAACACATATAACATTGATTTTTTTTTTTTTTTTTATAGACCTACACTCATCAGCCACCTCAAGAACGACACATATAAGAACTCTGATGAAAGAAAATCCATTTAGATTCATATTTGCCTCCACTTCCCATCATCATTTCAGGCCATCGGTCCTAAGACGCCGGCTACAACGGCTGATTTTCTCTCCACTATTTGCTGCTGTATTGATCCTGTAACACATGTGAATCCGCACCACCTGAACTATATATAACTGCCTTTATCTTCATGCTCCTGGTACATAAGATAAGGTTTTTTCTTTTTCTCTATTACATACAAAACTTTTTTCTATAATTGGGGATCATTAGAGCACATTTAATCCCCTAAAGCTCTCTCTAAGCATCTTTTGGGAGCTTCCCTATAAAGTGCCTCATCAATAAAAATAATGCTGTTTCTCAATTGTATTAGAGTATCGATCAGCGCAGGAAGTGGACAACATGTGTGCACACTGGAGGAGCTCCTGTAGACTCGGACCTGCACAACCAGTTCAGCTGTCAGCTCGGATCACATTTAGCCGACAGATTTTTGATAGCTCAAAACACATCTGTTAGCGGTGTTGGCCCTCAGGGACGGGGGCTGGGGGGGGTTTCTCTGCTTTGTTATCATTAGCTGTCAGTGAAAAGCTCATCTCTGGCTCCCCACTTAGACACAGGAGCCAGGACTTCCAGAAGAGGTGCAGCTGTGGATCACCGTGCTGGTATTTACCTTAGCTGCATCTGAGGAACAAGTATTGTGACACCTTATGATTTTGTTTCCAAGGAGCCTCCATCACTAGAGATCCCATCTAGAAGAACACCTTAAACTTGGCAGCATGTCCCCGCTTTTGTGCTGATGCTCTTGTCACTGTTGCAGTTGTTGGTCACCTTTCTTCTTCCTTCCTGTTTGTACCCTGCTGGGATCAATGCCGCTGGAGATGGTAATCACCACAAGCGCATGCAGGAGCACAGCTCATTAGTGCATGTGCGTGGCTCACACCAGGATGGCTGTCTGCAGTGTTATCACAGTAAAACAAAATTATGAGGCACCAGGTATAAAATAAAAAGACATATTGACAAAGCATGTGCAGGCTGTAGAACTGAAGGAACCATTGGTAGCATCCACACCCTTTCTGGTCCCATATCTCTCCAGCCCTGCAGCGCGGTCATATAATAAGGCATGATTGTTGCTCAGTCTGTGTCTTTTTTCAGAGACAACCCATTAGAGACGCTCGCACCCTGAATTGAGTCTCCATGTAAAAACTCATTACTGCTGGGTGATGGATGAAGCCTCTTTTCATAGCGCGCAGCTGTAATAAACAATCAATGAGGAAGCATGTGCAGCACAAATCACCCCGTGTGCTGCCACACTGGCATCAATATTCCATGTGAGGGGGTCTTGTTTTCCAGTCTGAGGGTCAATACTAATAGACAAGTGCACAGATTGGACATCCTCAATATAACAGCCACCTCAAAGAGGTGCACGTCCTTGAATCAAGCGTTCTTGGGTTTTACTGAATACAAAAGGGAATATATAGGGGCAGCACTGAAAATAACAACACCAACCCAGTTTGGAATGATAAAGATGGAATTCGGTTTTTATTCCATATTAATGTAAGTAGGAGCCATCCTCGAGCTTTTAATGTGATTTCCTCAACCAAAGTGGTGACATGAAGCGGACTGCGCAGCGCGGAGGTCAGCAGCGAAGCCATCGCTGGTGGAGAGCACCTGTTATCAGATAACTGTTAATTAAAATATTAATGGGCTGCAGAAACTCGTTAATTTAATACACTGGCGGGCAGTGTCACCATGTAATGGAGGATCCTACTCCTGACTGGGTCGAACAGGTAATAAACCATGTTCTGGTTAATCAAATAAGTTTGTGATGGAGATTAAAGTCGTTTATTTTAGACTCTGTCTGATAATCCCGCCAAGATTTTAATCAGAGCTACACTGAAAGAATAATGAGACTGACACAAATACTCAATACCCAGACGCTGGTGTAATTACTTTGACACACACACCTTACACACAAACACGCAATCAGAGAAACCTACAGCATCACTTTGTGACGTATAATAAGATGTAATCAACAATGAAATTTAATATCCCAGAATAAGCTGGTTGTTCAGCAGACTCATAAGGTGTGTGCGTGTCGTCTAACATTTGTGATTGATTTAATGTATTATCTGTATCTGGATGAATAAGCTGATGAATCTGTGTTTTGAGCGTTAAAGAAACAGTTGCGATAGTCTGAGACTGCATGCTGAGAAACTGAACGGAGCTTTGGTTTGCTTTTTGTTGGTATATTTGCAGGATGGAGCTGTGCTTCCAGGAAACCAAGCCTCCTGCTTAGAATTTGCCCATAACTCTTCCCAGGCATTAAACTCTAATGAGTGTAAACTCGGTGGAAGCGTTTCATGTTCTAAATGTGAAATTAAAAGTGTGTGTGCTCAGAACTGACCAAAGTCACACAAACAAGATCCTAAAAACAGGTAGGCCAATACAGAAAAAAGGTTTCTGGAAAATGTTACCTAAAAAAGATGTTTCTTGCACAAAGAGCAGACAGCAGGAGATTGTGTGGTGGGTAATCGGGATGATAAACACCCCCTCTCTCTGTTATTTAGGTATACCAGGTAGAGCAGCTGGAGGCTGCAGAGATGATGATGTGGAGGATTTTATGGGAGTGGATGGATGGATGGATTGGGAGTGGATGGAACATGGGTACATCAGACATGTCTCGGAGATAAAGCCAGAGAGGCTGGACTGTAACGGTTCAGACCTGTCCTAAGGGGTGACAGTGACTGTAACAGTAGAAGATGCATATTTGCTGAAAGAAGAAAACCAAAGAGAAGAATAATGTAGTAAATGAGGTTGTGAATTTGGATGAGTCAAGATAAACAACTCAAATTCACACAAAACAGACAATTTCTCTTGTTGTGAGACGCATCAATGTTTCACATTTAGAGCACAGCAAGATTTTCAGCAGTTACCATAATATTAAAACGGTCCCTCAACAATACAAAGAGAAAGCAGCTATTATGTTCCGTGTCAAATCTTTATCACCTCTTTTCTGAGATGCCCTCAGAAAAGAGAGAGAGAGAGTAAGGGAGAGAGAGAGAGAGAGAGACTTGCTGTCCTATCAGGAAAAGAACTGAGATTATTTTTGTGTGTCTAAAAGCCAGATGCTGTCAATAAAAACCACTTGCCGGCCTCAGGGGGATCTGTACTCAAGGGGGTCCGTATGAAATCTCCTAAAAAAAAAGAGCACCAAATGCAAAGAGACAGTGGACTGAAATATGTCTGATGTCATATCACACAACTTTTTAAACTTATAATAATATTATTAGGCTGTGGATTTATTAGATTTCATTCAGCTCTTGCACGACCAATCTGCAAATGTAGCAAGATTGCAGGGTTTGCATATCAGCTTCAGGCCATTGGTTAGCACACTCTGGTAGCATGCTAACCCCCCCCCACACCCACGCCCCATCACAGATCTCTAGGACCACGCCCCATCACAGATCTCTAGGAAATACCCTTCTGTCGTTTGCATTGACCCTGTTCCTGTGAAATATTAAAGAATGATGCACTTATCATCTGGCTCATCTGACGATGACAGTAATGGTGCTGTTCTGCCAGTTCATTCATTTTCCTGTACATATGGCCGTAAATGCCCCTGTGGGCGCAACATTTATCGGTCATAGTTGAATACTGTTCCAATTTAGTAAAGCTCAAGCACATAATTGGAACCATATTACAGGGTGTGCACACTCTCATTACATCAGCACGTGTGTTCGCACATGCAAATGCACGGGTGAGAGAGTCCAGGCGGACCTGGATTTGTTTAGAACGCATATGACGGAATGGAGGCTGCTGAAGGCGGAGCTGGAGATGATTAAGCGCTGCCGACAGGAGAAAAAAGAGGCCTGGGAGATTTTTATCAGACACACATGAACGTAGAGGAGGGGGGTGCACATTTATGTTTCTCAAGATGGCAGCACAACCACTGGCAGGAACAGGAATGCAAAAGCATGAGAACACATGTGCTTGCTTCAAAGTTGTCATGAGAAGGAAAAAGAACCTGAGGAATAAACAGAGAAGAAAAAGAGTGGCGCTGAGGCCCAGAGTGAGCTCTTAAAATGTAAACAAGTGCGAGAAATAAAACAGCAGGAAAACTCCTGAGAAACGCTGCAATCGGCTTTCCCCATCGCGCCGTTTAGCCAGCAGTAATATGTCAGGCTTTCATTGTGTTTGTAATCTGATAAGACTTTATGGTTCCTCCCGCTATTAGTGTCATCTATTGTCATTTGAGGTGGCGGGATGGCAGCCTGTGGCACTGACCTCTCACACATCCCACATTCTTCAGTGAATGACGGATTATGTTAATAGTCACGCCTCTTTGCGGCACCAGAATATGTCTCCGAGATGGAGACAGGAGAACGAAGGAACTGCAGACCTTTAAGGGGCAGTTACACCGTGTTTTGTCTCCCCCTAGAGGCGGGATTTCTCTCTGCTCCAGTTCACGCTCACAGGAACTCACTGTGGGAGACTTCCACTTCTCTGCGCCCCTCTGTTTCATTTCACATGTCCCAACCCAAACAGGCGCTACATGTGGCCAAGGGAACCTTTCCTGCATTTCCTCAGCTTTTGGGAACATGGTCCATTTGACTCTGCGGGCCTTCATTGCAGGGCTGATTGAATTCTGGAGTCTGTTTATTTCACAGCACATGAAGCAGACAAATTCCAAATACAAATACGCACCATTCATAGTTTCCCTTCGAATCATTTCACATGGTTATGATTTGTGCTCTGTCTTGGTTTTACGCTGCAATAAAACATTAAAAAAAATAGAAAGAAACACCTTGTGTCCTAAATCTTTGTAGCCATGAGAGAGAAAAAACCTGGGAGCTCAACAGCTGCTTTGTGAGAGTGATCTAGTTGTACCAAGCAGAAAAGCAATAACAATAACTATTAGATTTTATTCTGCCAAATCATCCCTGTCAGATATTAATTAACATTTAAATCTTGATTCTCTTTAGTATTTCATGTGTGGGAACAGAGCTCCTCTCCTCTCCCCTCTTCCAAACTGGAAACATGCCTATGCTGATAAGTATCAAAGTGGACAGCCTCCAAGATTACTTCAGATCGCAGAACTACTTCTCTTTTTCTATTTTTTTTTTGCTTTCATGCTGAATAGAAGATAGGTTGGGGCAATGGGGGTGGGGGGTGGAGCTTCTAGGGTGTGTTCTTGCCTGTGGGATCAACTCCAGCACTCCCAGTGACCCTGATTAGGAATAAATGATGGTCAAGAGAAGATGGATGGATGGTTGAACAAACATGTCGAGGAAGGTCACCTTCCATTTATGGAGCCTTTGCCGAGGAAAGAAAATATAACAAACAACATTGATTCTGCAAAACTATGTGGATGCATTATGACAATTATAGCTACACTGGTTTGCAGGGCATTTAATAATGGCGCAAATGCTAAAAGCTTTGATCTCTCCTGCTCAGTTCTACTCAGTTAATGGCACTTAATGAAATAACAGATGGCCGCAATTGACCAATACAGGAGGACTTTTTAGAGCAGCACTAAAGACAGCAAGTCATGCCCAACAGTCAAAGCTGTGAAGGCTAATAAAAGATGGTGTCAAGAGGTATGAAGATTATTTCTCATTTAAGTTGGGTCGCCATCTATGTCAGTAGCTTGTTGGGTGCAAAGTTGAAGCAAGATTAACAAACAAAAAAATGTGGGTTGATACAATTTTTTCCCCTGTCCAAGCTTGCTGAGATGCGCATAAGACGGACATCATCAAAGAAGAAGAAAGTGTTTCACTGTTGAGTGTCAG
Organism: Tetraodon nigroviridis; assembly: GCA_000180735.1. Lineage (NCBI taxonomy): Eukaryota > Metazoa > Chordata > Actinopteri > Tetraodontiformes > Tetraodontidae > Tetraodon > Tetraodon nigroviridis. The sequence continues at coordinate 105,487 of CAAE01015007.1, read as the reverse complement.
CCCCCCCTGGATGGATGCATCGCTTGGCATCAAAACGTAAGTGTCTATTTTCATTACCCAGAGATCATTTTTACTTACCGATGCAATGTTAGAGGTGTTAATATAACCCAAGCGGTCATCATACGAGTGTTAAAAGTTTAGCTAGCGTGTGGGTCCTGTAGGTGAGGCACTGTGTCTTCAGCTGTTTTGCATCAGAGATAATGAGATGCTTCCCTGACCCCACCAGTGGCTTCCAAAGTGAAATTGATGGATGAGAGACCCACCTCTGAACCTTATCTGGTGTGGAGCTTTGCATTACGGCCACATCTGGAGATCATGACTTTTGCGTGGAGTTTCGAATGTGGACGTGACCAGACTCCGTTGCTGGGTTTATAAATGCCAAGCCACCAAAGTTGCTCATTTCCTCCACAAGTTTCCGTCAGGGCTTCTGATGTCATGGTTTGTAACGTCTAACCTGGTCTAGTAAAAGAACAGACTGTCTGTTTTTCTCTTTACCTATTCTTTAAATCTTGATGATATATATAAAAAAAAGAAATCTACTTTAGCACCACTATAGGCTGCAGAAATGATCACAGGCTTCAACGTTTGTTTTGGGAAAACTGTTCTTGGATAATGGACAAATGTTTCCCACTCATATCTGCTAAAGGTTTTTTTGTGCGTGAAAGGTCTTTTTTATGTTCCCATGATGACTTCAAAATGATTTACATCTGCTTTATATCAACATTGTCAGCTTTCAGGGATATGGATTTAGTGAAAACACTTTTAGCGGGACGTTAGTGGCAGCCTTTTCCCTCAGGTCCCTTCCAGGCTTCTCTCCAATGGTCCTCTCTACCATCGAGGGGTCCCATGGGTGAGATAATGACAGTCGATGGTCTTTTCATGAGCGCACTCATCATGTGGACCGGCTCCACGGCAATATTAATATTTTACCCTGGACGGAACAGTTTGACAAGGCTGAATTTATTCCCGCAGAATTTTACTGGCAGGGTTGTTTTTTTTTTTTTTTTTACAGCGGCATAATTGATACTGTTGCTGTCCCTCCCGTGCCTTCACAGCAGTCCAAACTGTTGGAAGGTGGACAGAGAAGCTCCAGCGGTGTCCTGCAGGACCTGGTTTTGAGATTGAACCTCTGATGGGTCCAGTAATGTTGAATTAGATTTGGATCTGGAAACTTTCCTTAGCAGAGCAGCAACAACAGCAGTATTGACTTTGCTTGTCATTGTTTATGATGTTCTGGCTGACTGGTGGGCTGGATGGGATGAGAAACAAAATGGAGTACTTGAGCTTCAAAATGATGAAGACCACATTTGAGGGCTGCAGGGTCTGTTTTGTAAAAATGTAATTTGATGAATATTATCACTGATGCATCACATTTTCAGACATCTGGGTTTTTTCGTATTCTTATGCTCTGTTGGTGTACCTGATAATCCTTGCACCGAGGACCAGGCTATCACTAATTTCTGTGGTTTTAAATCACATGAAATTGTTTCTGCTGCACTCATTGCCTGCTCTCAGGTTTTCCCAGAATTCTTCCTTCTAGTAATAAAAGAAAAATGTCTTTGACCTTGAACAACATTTTTAATGGAAGATGGAGGTACTTTAGTTAATGGTTTCAAAAAAAAATTCTCTATCCTGTAAACAGGAAGTGCCATTTTCTTAATGGTTGTGCTGATTGTGTAATGCTTTTTGAGCATATGCACTTATGTATTGCAGAATGAGCTTTCTGCAGCTCGAAACATGTAAACGCACAATGAAAATAGATAACCTAATAATATATCTATGCATCCACAATTTTGCATGCAAATTAGGTAGCAGCTATGACAAATTGTGTATTTGCAGTCAAACCAGGGTCAATTTAAGCAGCAAGAGAAATCAGCTTCCTGGAAATGTTTTTTCCAAATTTTGCACCAGAATACTCAGTGACAAATTAACAATTGTTTAGTACCTAAAAACTACAAATGTAGAAGTTAACATGGTAAATTTTTAATTGATTATTTATTATTGTGTCATCACATCCAAAGGTATCTATCAGAATTCTGAAATTAGCCAAATATTTATTGTCATTTTTTTAAAAAAAAAAAAACCTAATATGGATGGTTTAAATCTGACCAGCCCAAATGAAATGACAGGAAATAATATTACAAAACGAGCCAAAGAAATGCTATAAAGGCATTTGACATATTAAAATTATTTAAAAAAACATTTAGCAACCAAGACAACTGCACCAAAGATTGTTTTAGTTTAACACTCAATAAATGGCTTTCAAACAGATGATTAAAGAGTGCAACAAATTTGCCTTAGTATGCTGTTTTATTAGCAGTATTAGTTGCCTAAATTGGCTGGCGTTTTTTTGTTACATGCAAAATAATGAACGCTGAACAGACACAGAAGACAAAGGCAAAAAGCAGTGTTTATTTCCTCTAATTCATTCACCGTCTGTCTTCCTCCCATCTCAAGTCTTGGCTGCATAGATCCAATTAGGCTCATCCAGCAACGCAGTCTCATATATATTCATAGCCGCTATGAATGACAAAAGAGAGATGATAATGATGCCGATATGGGCCGGCAAAGCAATTACAGCCACCGTCACCATAAATAGTTGCAAAACTCCCTGTCATTACGAAAAAGAACCACACAACGGTTTCCGAGAGGCGACGAGTACACACAAAACAAAAGGGGCATTTTCAACCAAAGTACTGTTTTACCAACTTTTCCCAACCGCTTCTTCAACTAGCACTCCACACAAGTGGCCATGAGGATGCTATGAACTCAACGCTGATCACAGCTATTGTACGGACTTCATACGTCAGTAAATGCGCCCCCCCAACAAAGTCAATTACACCAGTTAGCAAATGTTAGCAATGACCCTATCCCTTTATGATATTAATTAAAAAATTCTTTCTCCTGCACCTGTGCACTCAACATGCAAAATGTGCCAGTGTGTGTATGCGTGTGAATGCAGCTGTCTCTGGAAACACACACATGCCCTCGTCCCACCTGTGCACTAATGCCTGTCCATGAAAGTCCTCACAAAGATAGAAGTACATGGATGAGTGTGTGTGTGTGTGTTTGTGTGTGTGCTCTAAGTGAACATGATTTACAGTACCGTGTGGGTTATAACTCATTGCAAACTGAATTTCCGTTCGTGTGGTTCCATCCTTCCGTAATGCCCTTGACAGAATGGAAAGCACAACTGATGTTCCGTGTCTAAAGACTGACATTTTTGGGTGTGACTTTTAAATCTAGACTTATAAATAACCCACTTGTAGAGCTTATCTGTGGTCACATGAAGACAATGAGAAATCCCACTCTTGCAGAAAACGTCTTCAGAATCATTTGAGGTTATTAGTTGTAATTATTTCTTAATCACACATATAACAACACAGGGACATCAGAAGAGACATGCACGTGTTATGCAAGTGTTCAGCAACTGCAAATAATTGGGAATAAAAATGATAATTACCCTGCTGGTGAGAGAAATAACGAAACACGTGGACAGAGTTTAGTCTGAATCATCCCGGAGGTCGTTTCTCTACCTGTTCCCAGTAGCCGAAGGGAACACAGTCCAGGTTATTTTCTTCCTGATAATTAAAGACTAATTAGTACCTACAAATAAAGCCAAACAAAGATAAACTGTGCTGGCAGATTTATCCTCCCGCAGGCCTGCAGCTGTGTGTTATTAGGACCGCAGATGAGCACTTGACCCGGACTTGGTGCCAGCACGTGTGAATGTTCACGCATGCTGACGTACAGTTATAGGAAAGGAATTTCCGTCTTACAGGTGTTTGCCTTCGGATTTTTCCTCTAGGGTCAGACAAGGTCTTCAGCTCCACTGCAAGCACGGCCTCAGATGTAACACTGGCTCCGGTGATGGAGCGGACATGGACCTGTGCCGAAGATACTGCACATTCAGACTGATCTGGCTGCACAGATGATCATTCAAACCCAATCTGCGCCTCTGCTCCTGATTACAGCCGCTGGCCTGCACATTCTCCTCTTAAACCGTAGCGAACGTGCTAACCACTGTGCTGCCTTTATAGCATCGCTGTTCAGTTAAGCTGATAGCCTGGTAGGAAAAGCATATTGTCTCAGCAATGATTGATTTTTTGGCTCTTTAAAAAAAAAGAAATCCACAGTAAGGGAAAATCTGGAAAGAAAACAACAGTCAGACTGAATGTCAGCAGGGGGGTGGACAAGAATAACAAAGAAAGACAAACACTGACACTCCAGTCCCACCATTACAATCAGTTATGTCGTATACTGTAGGTTCATTGTCCTGCTCTCTCAGAAAGGACCTTTTCACTGTTCAGCTGTAGCTTTTTTTTCTTGTTACAACCATCTTCTTTTATCTGAAGCAGACAAGACAAATGACAGATGTTGTTCTTCAAGCTCTGTCATTGCGCCATTGTTGCCATTGTACAATTCCACACTTGCTGCCAGGGACATAAATCATGAACTTCATCACCAGTCTTTTAACAAAGATGAGTGACTCATACCACAAAGTCTGTGACAAAACACTCTGATTTGCCTCGAGGGCCTGCTATCGATGTTCGATGATATCACGGACCCATTCAGCAGAGGCAGTTAGCTTATGGAAATCTTCCAGAGCGGTGGCTCATTACACACCTGCACCCAAAACATGCCAGAACATCTATGCTGCTGCTGCAGCGAAGGTAGTAAGAGTGCATTCTGCCATTTTCAAAAAGGCTTCTGCAGGTTTCATCTCTCAGTGCCGCTGAAGCTGTTTAGGCAGGGCTGCAATATCCCGTTTCTTTTTTAGATCCGTCTGAATAATGGAATCAGGATATTACGTCTATATGCACAAATGCGGAAACCGGATACGATAAAAGCTGTTAAAAGCTGCTGTGAAAATGGACGCATGTAAACACTAACAGCAAACAGAAAAGAAATCTGTGACCTGAAGTACAAATCTGGTTTTTTAAGGGGTGGGGTTTAACAAAAGTTCTTCTCTCCCTGTTTTTCTCCTCCTCATTAGTGCCGGCAGAAATCTTGCGCTATACTGTACTATCCATGACCTCCGACCCTTTTCTCTCAGGAAACAGTGTAAATCTTTAGAAAAGCTGGAAATTAACCGAAAACAATTCCACTGCAGCTTAAGGGTGGAGTATTTATCCCTGAGATAGGAATAAAAGAACAAGATTTAGACAGCTTATGGAAAGAATTGTGCGTGAGCAAGTGTGTGTTTTCCAGTCCGTGTCCTTGTGGCCGTGAATGCATGTCTGGCTACAGTACACGTAGGGGGAAATGGGTGCAGCGTTGCCCACAACAACATTTAGCGTGAGTTTGAATGACCCCTGAAAGCTTGTGCGAGGTCATGCAATATTTAGACAGCCTAGTCTAATTTAGCCGGTCGTATCCCCATCTGCTTTGCAGCGTATTCACCTCGAATGGGAATTGAAAACCATGATAGGACAGCTGTACGCGTTTAGAAGCATGGCAGGATCTGCCAGCCCCCACCCCAGGATTTGCCCCTTTGTCAGGGTGCCAGTTGGCCTCATCTGTCCGCCGTATATGCAGTCACATGTTCTGTAACAGTGTTCTGCCTGGCAGGTTGATGCACTTCCCCATGTTCAAAACAAGACAAAAGTACATTCAAGTATAATACAGGTGAGTACATCTTCATCTCTCCACCGTTAGCAAAGCTGCTAAAATGACAAGGCATGGCGTCCACCATTGTGTGTTTGTAATGAAGACACAGGGAGAAAAGAGCATCCGAGACTGTGACTCATCACCGGAATCTGCTCTGCTGTGTTCGGGGACAGCGTAACATTTCTACTGAGTCACCCAGAATGGCTGTTTGTGACGCAGAGGCTGGTTTAATCAGTGCTTTGTTGACATACTCCCCACAGTCTCCTGATGCCCAGCAATCCACTCGTTTACCTCATCTTGTCTGATGAATCAGTTCCCCGATTTACAAACACATCTGCCCAGCTGCTGTAGCGACGTGAAGGTTCTGCAGCAAAGCCACGCAGACGTCCACTTAGAAGCAGTCTCAGTCATTCAGCATCCCTCTGCATCCTCCACTCTGTCCTGAATATTAATAAGCAAATGTTCCCAGGATCAAGCTGGCATCCAGTTCACGCAGATGATGAATGGAGCACCAACTGGGCTATCGCTCCGCTCTCTTTTTTTCTCTTGCTTCTTTGCTTCCTCCAGATATGCACATGATGATTTATACTTAAACCATTTCCTGCTATTGATCGTCATTCACTTTTGAGCTTCAGTGTTGGATATATTTTCTGTGTGCTTTCTCATTTTTTCCCTTCTATCTTCTCTTTCCTTTTATCTATCGTCCAACGGACTTTTCTGTCATCATTGCATTTTAAATAGATATATCAATAAATATAGGAGCAGTATAAGAACTCCTTATAAATCAGGACAGATTATGCATCCCTAATTATGCTGAATTAACTTTTTTTTTTTTTTTTAAAGTTGTGTTAAGGTTGTTCTAGTTATTGAACCTTTTTTTGACAGCACTTTTGTATTTTTACTAAAAATTAAGAGACCAGAAAACCTCTTATTAAAATATTTTAACTGGAAATGAAACCAATTGAATCAAATTAGCAAAGTTTTTTTCCCTCCTTTTAACTTCAGCTCAGATGGCTCTTAATATCCCAAGATGGCATTTTTAAAACTGAATTTATTGTCATTCAGACAGTGTAACAAAAACACGGCTCCTTGTTTTACACGCCCCCCCCACACTTCCATCACCATCAACCAACACCCACGCCTTCCTCCAGCAACCTGATTATTTTCAAAACTCTGATAAGTGACTCCTGAGTTTGAGGAGAACGTGGGAGAAAACGAAAGAAAAGAAACATTGTTGTCCTTCATGGCTCTGACCTTTTGTTGCTTTATTATCATTCATTCTCTCTGGGCGCACTAGGAACGACGGTGTTCTTCACACACACAAATGTACATTCCAGGGTGTGTGGTGGTTATTAGTCTGGCGCTGGTGGAGGGTATGACATCATGAGGCGAACAGCGGTG
>CAAE01015007.1:0-98448 GCA_000180735.1 Tetraodon nigroviridis | reverse complement strand
CGGACAGGCACGATAAATATACAGCCGTGCCACGTTTAGCTTGCAAAGTGAAACAGACAGCAGGAGGCGTGTCACTCTTTAACGTGTTTCAATTTGAGTTAGAAAATGCCTGTGTTTGTGTGTAAGTCAACGCGTTGGGAGGGATTTTCAAAGCTCTCTGCAATTCAGTAAACTTATTACAAGCAATAATTGTGTTGTTATCCACGCACGCTTATCCAGCAGCAGCTTAGCATCCTGGAAAAATACCAAAAGCAGACGAACAAACGGTGTGCAGTCAACAGAGAGTCTAAAGCCTCATATATTACCATAAAAAAGGCAAACAGCACATTGATTAGTCATTTATCATTTCACCTCTGCTGCCCACAAAAGACAGATGATTGGCGTAGAGTTGGATTGAGCTCATGCATGTTGAAGTGAATGTAAATGTGCCCCTCAGAGGAAGCCTAACACTGCAACTGCCCTAACCGTCTTTTAATTTGCAATGATCACATTTCTAGTTAAAAAAAAAAAAGAGAAAAAGTCAAACTGCAGCAATTTTGACTCATTTTGCTAAATCTTAACTGTGTTTTGTAAGTCTGACGTGTGTGTATATATATTTTTTTTTTAAATCCCCCTACTCCAGGCTTGACAGAAGCTGGACAAGGTCACATAAGTAATCGAAACACAGATTGCCATCTGTCACACCCTTTAAAACGCGGGTACACTCGGTCCTCTGAGGATAGCTCTCGTACCAGTAGAAACTGGGAGGAGTGAAAGATTAGAAAGTAGTTAAAATGTGTAATTTAGGCCACAGGCACCATATCAGAGATCAGAACATCCACTTGTGAGCCTGCAAATGGACCCTGTGCTGACCGCCGACCTTTTAAATTACCCAAAGTGCCCAGTCATTAATGTTTTTTTACACACACAAACACGCACACACCCATACTGCGAGTATATCTGTAATCTTGTAATCACAGAAACTGGCATTGGTGGCAAGATAGCAATTGATAAGTAGCCCATGAAGATAGAGCCCAGAGAGACAGAAAACAGCAATAGATGTTTAATTTGGTGGGGATGGCATGGAATGACACGGCATTATACAGAAACAAGGCGGATAACTGGATAATCCCATTACAAACCCAGTAATCTCCCTAACAAATAGAAGATAATGTAAATTCACCTGTAATTAGCAGAAAATCTATAGCTTTTGTACATATTGTCCAATCCTAATTAGCCGTAAATATATATTTTTATGGATTTACAACAGGAAATACTCCACTAGCCATAGCAATGAAGTCAACTTGAATGTTTGTTCGAAAGTAAGACTGGTTCTCAGGTGAAATGCTGGTCTATTTTGCATCTGTAGTTGGTTTATTTCAGAGCATTCTTCTTAAATCTATCCACTTAAGGAAAAGTGCAGGAAAATGCATTATGGAAACCACATGTCTAGACACATGGAGGTAAATCTTTAACAGATCCCTAATAGTGGAATAATGCATGAACCTGAACAAAGCCATATAGCTTATTTCTAAACAAATGATTACTAAAAGAAACGTGCACTTTATATAATCAGGAGGTCTTTTCTTTTTTATGGAAAACAGAACATGGCCATGCAAACGTATGGTGTGCTGAATTTTAAAGACCTGAATACACGGAAAGCAGGGCCGATGCAGAGGCAGATGGCGACTTTGCTTTTGAAACTCTTGAACTTTAAAACTAGCCTTCCAGCACTTCCTCAAAGGTTTGTCTTAATTAGACTAAGAAGACCTTCAATCCCAGAACATTCCGGCATCCATTTATGCTCACCAGCAGTTTAAATCCAAAGAAGCTGACTGGCGTTCTCCGTGTTGTGTTTTTGTGTTCTTCCTACATTTACATGGCTGTGTAATTGTTGAACTTAGCAGCGTGTTCATTCATTAGCGAGCGCTTACCTCTGCGGTCCCCCTCCTCATCTTTCTACATTAGCTCTGACAGTAATGACTTGCCAGGCCTAACCTATTAACTGGCCTGATGCATGCTGGTGGCAAAGCCTCCCTGGCAGCCTCGCTAAAATGGAAAAATGCCATTTCTCCATCTACCATCTCTCTTTCTCTCCCCAACTTTTATTTGAATTAAAATATTCAATCATACTCAAGAAATTTTGGCCAGTGAGATGCAAACACCGAAGCCTTTGTGCTCTTGTTCATTTTACTGACAGACAGAAAAAAAATGCCTCTATTTTTCAAAGTCCTATAATAAAATTACAGTAAGTTGAGTTGCTGCTGGTTACTAACATGCATAGAATTTCCATCTAAACAACAATTTATTGTATCAACAGTTTGGGTATTCTCAAGATATGGGGGAAAGGAGAAAAAAAAAACAAACAAATACATAAATTTGTTTTTATCTCAACAGTTTGAATATGTTTGAAGTTGTCTCGTGTATTTCAGTGGAGGGAAGGGTATTATTTTGAATGCATTCATGTCAGGGGTGCAGCGGCTCCTTAATGCTCTCACACACATTTGTGGGAACATATGCAAGCTGAAATGTGAGCTTTTAAGACTTTTTACCCCCCACTATGTAGAGGGCATAAGGGATACAAGTTTGGTAATATGATTCCTGACTGGACTGCAGAGATAAGAGAGTCTAAATAAATCTCTACTCCTCTAAATGGGTTTCAGTGACAGAGGAAATAAAGGGGTTTTGGTCAGCCAGCCAGATGACTGACGCCGCAGTGCTGCTCCCACCTCAGTGACCAGCTGATAAACCCAGGCCCAGAGAGAGCCGGTGCTACACACACTTATACATGTACACAACATGCACACGCTAAGAATGCATAATGTATTTTTTTTTAACATAGCGAATAAATAAGGCGACCCACACTCCACACTAGTTGGTGGCGGTAATGCACCAATTGTTTGCCAAGAAAACCGACAAAGAAGTAGAAGAACAGTACGCCTGACTGGTGGCAGGGGGCGCTGTTGAGCCCGCAGATTCTTGCGTTACTCCGCAGCTGCAGAAGAAGAAGAGTGACCGACAAACTTTTTGTGTTTATTGGATAGATTTTATTACAATTTCGGAGAATTAAGTATTTTGTCCACATTGACGTATGAATAACAGTCATTGGTTACAACCAACGAATCGGCTTTATTTACAAGATAAGGTAAGACCACAATACTGTGTGTTTTAATTGAAGTTTGTCGATGCAAAAATAACTGCTGCCGATTAATTGGTGATTAATCTTATCTGTTGGGTCTTATTTACTTCTGCCAACGAGGAGATGTTTTGCTGGCGTTCATCAGTTTGATTGCGTGTTTGTTTGTTTGTTTGTTTGTTTGTTTGAATAATTGAGTGTTAGCAAAACAATTCGAAAAGTTATGAACAGATTGCGCCGGACTGGACAAACTGGACGGTTCCGTTTCAAGGGCGACAAGACGGCAGCGCCGTCTCGTGGCGGATTTAGTGTGCACATTTGTGATGATTGTCACTGTATAGACCACTGGGCTCACACCGCCCAGTTAGCCCCCTCATCCATGCCCCCTGCCAAAAAATTTGGAAAAAAGAAAAGAGGAAGCCATAGAGGGAGGCATAGCCGAGGAGAATTCCAGAGCAGAGAGAGTGTTGAGATGTTATCGGGGATCAGAGATTCCGTCTGAGGCATGGATCTCTTTGTGAACTCATGGCGGCCTGACCTGAAATGATTTCAGTGTGTCTCTGGCTGCAGGAAAGATAACCACGAAAAGATAAAAACCCTGGAACAACTTTATAATGCATACACCATGTTTCCCATGTACAAAGAGAGGCTGGGCTTTACAGGTTCCCCATATAGATCGTGTAACCTCCTCTGAAATCCAGTAGGATAGACTGACCTTTGAGGCAGAGTGTTTCCCTGGATAGCAGCTTAGAATCCATCGACTTTTATTGTTAATGGAGGATCCAGAGCCTAATGAAATACAGAGGGAAAGAAATTAATAGCATAGCTACTTTGTCTCCTGGGGGTATCGCCATTCACACACGAGGAGGATAGTTTTTTCTTTTTAATTAACTAAAAGCCATTTTCATGTATGTGTGTAAACATTACAACAAATGTCTCTGTGGGTATTTGAATGAGGCAAGATTCCATTTTGATTAGCCTTCACTGGCAACTGGCAAAACAAAAGAAAAAAACAACAACCAGGCAATCATCCGAAAACACAGATCACGGCGACCACAAGGCGGTTTCCTGCCTCATTGTTAAATCCTTCTATAAGGACCGAGCAGTGGATGCGCACACTGTTGTAATGTAAATATCACAGACCCATGAGACACAATATCCTCGCTGCGACTGCTCTAACTGAATCAGCAGTGCGCGTGGTCGTTCCGGCAGCTGGTAGTTTGAGCGTTTGCAGGGTCCCTGCAGCCATCAGCTCTGGCCCAAGATGGATTGCGAGCCTGTTGAGGTTTTGGGGGTTTTTCACAGAACTGTGATTACATGGGGGTTTCCTTGAGTTCACAGACAGACACATCTGCATTTATCATCAATTTAAGTTGATACGACCCACGCTTGGATCACATGACGGCCTGATGCCATCTCGTGCAGCTAGCGGAGTGGAGGCAAACGTTGGGTTGAGACTTTAAAGGTTTTTTTTCCCCATTTTTCACACTGAGCTCTTAGCCACTGTTGATTATCCCCGGAGGACTAATGTGATGCAGTTGTGCAAACGCTTGGCCCTGAGAATGGTTCTTATGGCTTCAACGGCTCTGCAAAACTCCAGCTGGTTGTTTAATTGGCTGCTGGGGTGGGTGCACAGCAAATACCTCCCAGTTGAGCCCTGTTCAGTAATGAAGACGCAGTAATGTATGGCAAGGGGCCAGACACACCGTGAGTTTGCTCTGGTCAACAGAAACATGCTGGCGAGGATTTGGAACGTGGCTCTGCAAATGCAAAGCATTAAGCATCATTGTTGAATTGAGTTTCTATCCACGTGTTTTAGCATAAATACTTGTTGTTAGCGGGTTTTGAATCCAAATACAGCTACAAGCTGTAAGCCAATCTGCAGGATGAGTCCACGCACAATAAAAAGATTGAATTCAGCTAATAGTTACAGTCAGACTAGTCTCTACTAGCATTTTCTGTGATCATCTGAAAAAAATCAAATGTATGGATAGATGTAGAGCTTGTTTTGATGTGCTTTTGATGTGATTATTTGCATGTGTCATGAATTTGGATTAGTACATATTGCAGGATATCCTAGCTATTAGTAGTTATTTTGACTCGCTTGAGAAACCGCTTCCTTGGATCTTCCATTTGTCAGGAATGCTTGCACAGCAACAACAAGCCTACGGATCACTGCTCAAACTGCATCTGAGTGATGGACGCTCGCTGGTGCCCCCAGCACTTGTTCCTGAGTGGGGTTTTGACTCAGGGAGACACACAGTGTGAATGAATGACATTTACCGCTCTCGGCCGACTGTGTGGGAAAGCTGGCGTGTTGTTCACATCAAACACTAACAGCCTCAGATCACTGCGGGAGCCGCCGCCGAATTCTTCCTCGTCTACCGAACACAGGTTAAAAAAAAAAGGGGGGGAATCTTGACACTCTTATCGTGAGTGCATTATCTGGCCTTTCCTCTATTTCTCACCTCCCTCGTGCAGATTTATCACTCGCTTTGTTAGGACTCACTGATCCATCCTTGGCCGGGCCACTTAGATCAGTGTCAAACTGCAAACTGAAATGTCACTTTAGCTTCCTTCAGACGCCCGTCACTTCAGGCCCGGCCTCATCTGCAGGCTGCGCCGGGAGAAAGGTGTCAGAAAGGCTATTCTCACACCATCTCACATTCAGATCCTACTCGCCCGTCTTGCATTAAGTGTCATTCCTGGGGCTTTGGTGGCTAAAGGTCCAGACTGACTCAAGGAACGACAAACGCGAGAGGTTACATCGCAGCGCCTGGCCAAACCGGCGGAGCAGCCTTTCGGACCGACTGCAGGAACACACATCTTCAGCAGAGCGGGTGAGCAATTTTAGAGCTTTTACACCTGCAGTAGCTTCTCGCCTCTTTCTCCTTCCTTACCTGTCAAGTAAAGAGAGAGGTATCATTCACAGCGAGCAAAGAACCATTTGTAGGTGCAGACAAACGATCACATGCTGCTTTTTTTAAAAAGCGTCAACAAGATGAAGAGGCCCAGATGATAATGTCCACTTTAGAACCAAGGAAATAAAAACCAGCTATTAATTCTTAAGTACGAGCAGATGCATATTAAACTCATATATATATATATATATATATATATACTCAGAATAAGTTTAGGACAGCCACTTAGCTACAAATACCTGCTCCAAATGTTCACAGACAATATCCTCTTCAAAGAAATAAAAATCGAAGCAAGATGTTTAGAAATGGATGGATGAGTGTATGTTGGAGTCCTAGACCCATTTGTGCAGGCAGACATCCTTTGTTGTGGTACTTAAATACAATTTGCGACATTTGGAGGCTGGAACCTTTGCTGGGGAGAACATTTCTGCGGCTGCTTACGTATGTGTCTCTAAGCATGGACGTCAGGCTGACCATATGGCCAGCCGGTTTCTAAGCACCTCTGATTCACACAAATTTATCTGACTAATCTGGGAAAAAAAGAGTATTTGTGCTGCTTTTAATTGATGACTAAAATGTTGAGCAGTGATTCTGAATTGGGTTATATTGAAGATGTCAGAAATGATGCCTCATCACAGACAGCAATCGCACCAAATACTTTTGATGCAGAGTTATTACATTTCAATAGACTTTTACCCACTATGATCAGTCCAACTACCACTTCAGATAATTCATGTTATCAGAACTTATATAACACAGTTAACAGAATAAATGTATTTTTCTCTCCAGCTCAATGTTGTTGTTGGCAGAAGCTCAAACCCCCAATAATGTTTCATAGATAGTTTAGAATGCTTAATAACTTGCCTTATTATTGTGAGTTATTGACAATGTGTATGTTTTATTCATCTGTTTATGAGTTATTATGTTTACAGTAAGCCTTAAACTCCTGGGATCGCAAGCTTGGCATCGATACGAAGGTGCTATCTATATCTGAGGGTCAGATCTCGCTGTTCCCCTTGGATTGCGTTTGGGGCGGTCCTCGCTGGCCTGCAGATCCGCCTGGTCTTTAGATCTGAATGTTGCTATTTACCAGAGTTCATCTTTAGATTATCCCCATATGTTTGTTCAAAAGCGAAGGAGGTGGAAGGATGCACTTGCAAGTGAGAGATTTATGATCTTTAATTAACTCATTTGCTTGAAACTGTTAAAAATCAATGAAAGAAAATCTCCATCTGCAAAAAAGATAGCTCCTAAGCGAGTGCTGCCTTGGTTTTGATTTAATGCTTGGAATAATTATAGGTAAGCCGGTAAAGTCCAATCGGTCTTCGCAGTGGCACCGTTCCCCCGTGTGTGGTTTACAGTGAACCACACAAGCATGCCTAAACACTCACGCCTGTGCTTCCTCACTCTCCTAGCAGAGGAGGAGCTGTGCTGTAAGTTTAATGAGTCGTGTCTAAGGTGTAAATAAAACGCTGCCTATCTCAGATGGCGGTTACGCTGCTGCACCCGCACAGCTTCATTTAATCCTTACACTCGCCTCTGCTCGCTCTTATAGCCTCTTATCATGGCATGGAGCTGATACTCCTCTCTCATCATCCATCACCCGGGTTCGCCATCTCCATGGCACAGGTGTTCTCTCGTTGCTCGATGAAAGTGCGCCCGTGTAAATCCTGAAAGTCCTGGGGTTGACCCAGCTCTGCAGGGCTTACCTGCAGACGTTCAGGTCGCTAAACGTGATGGTCGGCCTAACTTTGCAGGGCTCCGTCTGACCTGGTAACTGGTAGAAAACCTTTTAAGGTTCAGTTTTTAATGGTTTAAAGGCAGTTTGAACTGTAGATTCCTGTGTATCCAGCGGAAGTAATTTCAGCTTGAATACACAGTTTAACTCACCATTGATACCTAAGTAAAGCTCTAATAGGTGTTGCTAATTGCCTTGTTAATTTCCAGTCCCTGATCTCCTCCAGGACACTGACTCATGATCTGAAACACAGAAATTCATGCTCACACTCCTCAATTTGCCAAAGAAAAACACAAGTTCTAACCCACTTGGCTTTGGAAGATACTTTTTTTTTTCTTTTCACAGAGAACTTCTCAGTATGGTCCTGTGACCTGACCTAGATCAGGTGTCCTATTTTGGTCGTCGTCTTGCATACAGAAGTAGAGATGAACTTATGTCTCACATCCTGCGGGAAATCAGGTAGCGTTCTGTTCAAAAGCAGCCAGTAGACGGGACACACCCGCCTGGAGTCGGAAGGGCATGAAATGCTAACGCTGGCGAGCCTTTTTACAGTGAGCAGAGCCAGTCCCCAGGTCATCTCTGACTTACCAAGATTAATAGCTCTGCTCACAGGTTGGGTTCCCATTACGTAGCTTATCCGTCGCCACCTCGTTATGGACACATCCTTCACTGTCAGGATCGGAAGAAAACAGCCAAATAGCCATACCTCTGCAGGCCTCAGCCCCAGATGGACCGTGTGGTATGTGGTTAAGATCAGAAAACCTTCACCCCAGTCAAAGCACCACGCTTACTTTGAAAGTACATACTTCAATGACGAAGACTTACTCTATTAGAATATATTCATATAATTAAGTTTTTCAGTCACCTGGCTGATGGATGGATGATTGTAACAAAATTTTAACGTGTTACACACACGTTCACACTTTTGTGCGCACTAATATGTCACGACGTGATTGCTTTTCTGGTTTGACACTTATGCAAAACAATGATTATATTGATGTCCCAGTTTGTTGTTGTCACCCACAGGCCTCTGCGCCTCCTTTCTTTTGGCTCCATTAATAATTCATAGTAAATTCTACATGCTGAATGGTATGTTATTGTGTTTTTGTGGAGCCATTCATCTTCATAGTGACTAATTTGCCCTGTGTTGTAATGGCATTGGGGGTCTTTGTGGGTGTAATGGGAGCCAATGACATTTTCTGGCGATGTAATATGCTTTTATATTATTCCTGCACACGCGAAAAATACAAATGCACAAGTAATCACACACACCCACACACACACACACACACCCACGCGCGGGCAGCCCAGAATCATGTGCTTTGCAGGAGCCTCCGAAGCATCTACTCTATCCAGCACATCCATCTGGCAGTTTATCTGTAAGCTACATGTAAGCTGTTATTTATGACGAGACTCCAGAGAGTTATGCGATCTAAGTAGCTTCTCTCTTATTATTGCGGTAATGCGCATTAAGGCATTAGAGTAAGCTCTCCTGCTGGGTTTCCTCATCCATATGCATGAAGGTGGCCGGAGCCAAAGTTTGCTGCGTCATCCCTCTTACTGAGAGATCAGATGGCGTGTAATAAACATCTGCGATGGGCCGTCCCAAGCATCAGGAGCAGTCTTGAAGCAAATGTGTGAGACTTCACTGTTAGAAACTATATTGATGGCTTAAACATTTGCGCTTCGAATGAAATGGCAGATGAGCAAACACAAAAACACACGTATCACATAGAAATTAAGGCTACCAGTACAATAAGGACCTGGAACATTTTACAATCAATGAATTGACGACATCGACTGATGAAGGCCATTTTTCTTTTACTTATAGGGAGGCACTGACACACCTCAATGAGTGATGGGGAGAATGCCTCTACCCAACAATCTAACGTTGAAGTTGAGGCACTCTTTACTAACGAACGCCATCTTTGTTTGGCAGCTTCTGCTCATTGCCCAGTGACCATCGTTAGTTTTTGGTCACCAGTCAAGCACTGGCGTTTCAGACATTTAGGGTTAATGCTGAAAGCAGCAGCAACTAGTGACTCAGCAGAGGAGGAAACCCTCCAGACACGCATCTGCCAGACTCATTGTTCATTCTCTCGGGCGGCGCGGACATCTGTTATCACAGCCCTCTTGGTCCAGGGGTGAACGCAACTTGCGAGATGTGGTGAATAGATAAATAGATCTGGCTTGAATATGTTGACTTTGAAAGCTGCATCATGTCACTTGGGGCCGATCTCTCTGTGTGAGTTTGTGTTCCATGTGCGCCGAGGGCTCGCAGACAAACAGGGTGTCACTGAAATGCCCAGCAGAACGCCGTGTCATCGGATGAGTCAGCGTCTTTGCTGGAGTTGTTGTTGGAGCCATGGCAGAGCTCTACCCCGAGTCCCACTGCGCCTCATTAGCTGCTGTCGCTTTAGCTCGCATCCCCCCGTTAATCACAACAGCCTAACACCTCTGCGCAATTACTTAAAATTTAGCCATTAAATAGAGAAGGCTGAAACAAGCTGCTCAACGTGGAATTCATGATCCGTAAGAGGAATAAAATTAAATAAGTTTTTGGGTGACCAGAGTAGCCTCCTAGACATGTATAAGTTGGGTGAATAACAGCATTTAAATTTAACATTTCATAAAAACTTTTACTCGTTATTTCTCATGAAAGACACTGAAAACAGCCATTTAACTGGGACCACAGTAGCACATGACCTCTTCCAAACGCCAAGAAAGAAAGTTGTCCTGGAGTCCTGAGAACTAAACTTCAGGAAATTGAATCCAGGACAGTACGGAATCTGTTTCACATGGCAAAAAAAGGTCTTTGCTCGTTGTTTAACGTACAAGGTTGCCAAAATCAAACAAAATCTAGTCCTTTTTAATGGCTAAAAAGATTTGAATGCTTGTTTTATGTTGAAAAGAAGATGGTTGACCGAGAGTTCCCGCAGTCACTGGCCTAGTCTCCATTTACACAAAAAAAACCCACCTTTTTTTATGATTTTTGGTCTTTTGCTTAGAGCTAGGAGCCATTTTAATGTCCCTGAACTATTTGAGAAAAATATTTTGAAGGTTCAGCAAGATTTATAAAGGAGTTGCTGCAACTATCTATGATTTCTAGCAGTGGTGGAGCCACAAAGCTTCCAAACCAAGGTCTTTATATGTTGTTTTTTTTTCTCCAGTCACATTTTTCAGCATTGTCAGTGACACGTTGTACACTTAAAGACATTAAGCTGACCCGAGTAATGACATTTAAAGCCGTGTTTGCTACGTCATGTCTGCAGACTCTGCAGCATTCATAGGTAGCAGCTTTTCTTTTCCTCTGTTACCTCATTTATTCCCACCTTATTCTATTTTAAATTTGCATTTCTAAAAAAAGTCAAGCTCATATCCAGAGGCATAAATAATTCCAACAACTGGGCCACTCCAGCATAAAAGACCAAAAACAGCTACAAAGTTAAAGTGTTTCTCATTTCCAAATGTTAAAACCCAACTAATGAGAAAAGCAGGAGTATTAAAAACTGCTAGTGTTTTCTCTTTTAGTTTTAGTCATTAGAAGTAAAGTTTCCCTTTATTCTCTTATATTTGTTAATTTTTCCGCATTATTAAACCGTCATTGGTGCAGTTATTTGGTCAAAAGCCGACCAAAGCAGTTGACAGCAACTGATTTAATGCATCAGTTTTTATATCAACGGGACCAATATGCTCAAAATTCAAAGACACAGTCGCCACACAAACAATTCCAGCGACAGATTTGAGAAATGTGAAAATAGAGCTGTAATAACCACTAACATTTTCTCTTTTTGCCGATAAAACGACTTTGTGCTTCCTTCACCGGCTCACCTGCTCCTCAGACTTTTGTTTTCAGAGCTGATATGCCGCCATATCTAAATTGAATTTGTTTCATTTATCAAACCTTTCCAGGAGCGCACTTTTGTCTGTTTGAATAAACAGCCTCTGTAGTGCTGTACGTTCTGCTGCGTTGTCACGGTCAGGGGCGGTCCGCTCGTCTGCAAGCGGCACTGACCTCAGAGCAAATGCAGATGAAGGCCTGGACGGTGCCAAGGTGGAGACCTTTATTGCCCCAGGTTCCAACCTGAGCCCTCTTCTGTATGTACATCAATTTATTTTAACCCCTGAGGGTGTTTGCAGGATGGACCATCAAAAGAGGTTCCCGACCCCTGGTCTAGGGGTCTAAGCCAGTGACCAAGCTGAAAGGGTTAAAATAATCAGAGATTCGCACCACGCGGTGGTGCAGTGGTTAACGCTGCTGCCTCACAGGTCGCGGGTTCGATTCCAACTGCTGCCGGCCTTTTGGGCTTCGGTTACCCTTCCGGGTTAGGGTTAGGGTGGAATTAGCATTAGGTTAGCATTAGCATTAGGGTTAGCATTAGCATCAGGGCTAAGGTTAGCGTTAGGGTTCGGGCTAGGGCAGGGTTCGTCACTTTCATTTGCAGCCCATTTCTTTTATCACCGTCTATATCAAGTTCACCACATCGTGCTCTACTCAGGGGCATCATAACACACCTCAAACAGAAAAGTCTAATCAGACCAAAACCAGAAGCAGCACTGAGATTTATTTACTCCAAGAGAAAAATCCTGGAAAGAAACATTGCAGCTGCTCTCACCTAACAGCTATAATCTAATCTAGTTTCTTTTTTTCCTGTGGGAAATATTTGTCCACGAGGTAAAATTGTCTGTGCAATCTCTTGATAATCCTGAGCTGAGTTCATTAAAAACGTGTTTTTGACTGCGAAACATCTGTTGAACCAAATTAGCACAAATTCAAATGTGAATAATCTGAACACAAACCAGATTTACTAAATTACGCATGTAAATTACGGTTTTAGTAGCGAGATAAAAGTCTATATTTACTGAAGCACAGACGCAGTGGCTCCTTTATAGAAATGATTGAGAACCGATAATCAATTCCTGTAATACGTACTCTCGCCACTAGGTGTAGCTAACATTTACACACCCCACTCGTTCTTTCTGAAATCATTTTTCGGTTTCTGCAGCTTGAATTATTTCTTTTCTATTCAACATTCCAGATTATCCTATCCAACAATATCCTTTTAAACCAGTCTGTGAGATGAAGTTTCACAGTTTCACTCACAAAGCTGCTGACTGACGCCCCGGCCAGAGAGATGCGGATAAATTGCTCCTACAGCTGGAACATATCAAAAAGAGAGAGTGGAGAGTTAAATTACTTAATCCTGGGCTACTATAAAAAGAAGGAGAAGAAGACGAGTGGAAAATGCGCCTAGTGAGCCGTAAAATTAGCAATTACAATGGGTGTCATCAGTAATGCCTGTTTCACTGCAGATATAGATGGTTAACGTCCAGCAGTGAGGCTGCAATTCAGCTGCCTCACCTGCATTTGATCAGCTGATTGGGAACACACACACACACACACACACATACACACTATCTTATGGAGCGATAAGCGCAAACGGCTAGAACTGCTTTTATTCCTGTCCACTCAAACTGACCTTGGAAGTCAAAGAACAAATAAGAAACAACACTGTTGGCTTTTTCTACCGTTTCTCACCCCTCTGGAGTGCAACAAGTTTGAAATAACTGTGGTGTTGCTGGGTAAAAAGTCCATGAGACCTTCAGGAATACTGTACATCACTGTCGCTTTGATAACTGTCTTCTCCTCGATCTCATACTCACAGTTCTTATGTCATCTCTGTTTATAGTCACACATCACGCTCGTGGAAAAAAAGCAGCGGTGCCAAAGCAGACCTGCTCATTTAGTTTGATTATTCTGCAGCCCTCATAAAAAAATAGCCATCTGTCCTTTGCTTTCCACAGGAAATGCTTTTTAAAATCCCAATGCTTCCATTCATCACCGTGATGTCACATCTATCACCACGTGGACGGGAATACAGATGAGGTGGATGCGCTCCACGGTGTGCTGTAAATAATTTACGGTTTTGTTTTATTGGAAACAGAGACGGCGTTGTTGTTCTCTGCTACAGGACTCCCCTTGGCCAAGGTCTGCAAACACATTTATCCAGGCTGCACCATGAGAAGAAAGTTAAATCTCTGTTTTTGTACTATTTTTACTTCTTTTATAGCTTTACCAGCCCATCCGTAAAGGAGGGTCTTCCTGCTGTGTAGTGAGGTGATGTCCTCGTACAGTGAAAGGTTTCACGCATCAGGACGCATTTGCTGTTTTCATAACCTGCATGTCTGTTGTGATGCGATGAAGGTAGTATCCACGCGTTCATCTAGACCTAACAGAAAACCCCTTCTCTCCTTTCATCGCCCTCCTGCATCAGCTATAAGTTGCCTCACTTTGCTGCGACGTGAAGCCAAAAACTTCTGTGTTGTGCGTGTAGGCTAGTCGCTGATTAATGGCCCAGCGTAGGCGTTAATCCTGGTGCAGCGGTTCACTGACAGTGCTGATAATGAAAGCTTTAATTACCAGAGTGACAGCTTTACAACTCCCCCTCTCTGCATCCCAAAACTTGCCAGCCAGTCGTGATCCTGCCGGAAAGGTGTCGCGGCTGAGACAGCTGCGTCACTTTTCAGACGTAGGCGGAGCCTCTCAACAAAGCTCACGCAGCAAGGATGCTTGTTTTCCCACTTCCGGACTGTTTTGAGCTTAATTAATCAGTGTTCGGGTCAGGTTGGGAGCTTCGGCACAGCAGTGCCTGAGGGTAATGCGAAAGAATATTTGGTTTAGCGTCAGTCTGGTAGGCCTCGTGATAGTTATTAACTCTTTTTTAAGCTGACAGCTTAATTCCTGGAAAAATAACCCGAACGAATGAAATTCAACAAGTCCCGAGAAACATTGACGACCAGAGACTGGACGTTTTCACAGCCAACCATTTTCTGGCAGTTCCACCCATGAAAGAGTAATAATTACAAATCACATAATAATAACATATCAGTGCTGTTTATTACTGCCTGTCAAAACCAACCTCATAGGTTGCTTTTCTATGACCCAAACATGACACCTAATCTATCCTTGTTTGACACAACTGTTTGACTTTTATCACTTGTTTTTATTTCCTTCTTGCTATTTTTTTCCACCTTTTCTATCCAACCTGAGTCCTTGGCCAGTGATCCAGCTGGGTTTTGTGTCCAACAGGCAGAAATTGCTTTCACCAAAGGCCCCTACCCGGAGGACAGAAACCCCGGCTGGATGCATCCCTGGCGGACCGAGTGTGGAAAGCCTTTCCGACACAGATTCATTGGATGATGTGATTTCAGCCTGGTTCTTTTTAGTTTGTACCGTTCTGGGTGAG
Organism: Tetraodon nigroviridis; assembly: GCA_000180735.1. Taxonomy (NCBI): domain Eukaryota; kingdom Metazoa; phylum Chordata; class Actinopteri; order Tetraodontiformes; family Tetraodontidae; genus Tetraodon; species Tetraodon nigroviridis. The sequence continues at coordinate 83,427 of CAAE01015007.1, read as the reverse complement.
GGTTCTGTAAAAAGAATGAAAAGGTTTCCTGCTCTGTTGTATTCGTTGATTTTCAAAATCACCATTAGTCCACATACTTCCTTTCCCCCAGAAGATAAATCACAAGCATTAGGATGATGTGAAAATGTGTTTGGTATCATCTGCACACAGCGCTCATAGCAGAGGCCTTGACGTGGTTGCCTGGCTCTATTCCGCTTTGGTTTGGCCTTGATGGGACAAGTGCCTCCATGTTTCTGCCCCTCTTTTGTTCAAAGCCACGGGTCCACCAGACCTACCTGTCCAAGAAAAAGCAATTTGTCCACTTCTGATGTGCGCTACCCATCCATCACTTCAAGCCCTGCTCCCGTGTTCATTTAAAGGCGAGATTTCAGGAGGAGGAAGCCGTGTGTTGTCCTTGCGCGAGAGAGCAATTTGAAAGAGACGAAAAATCAAACCCCAGCGGGCAAAACAAGAGCTGAGATGATATGATTGTTTACTTTGTGTCGCATAAAACTCTATGCAAGCATAAAGTCTTGCAGAGAACGCGAGGAAATTCCCGTGAAACATAAAAATGTCCCTTTGAGGCAATAAACACGAGAGCGTGGGAAAGCTGAAGCACGCTGTTACCCTCAGAGCCGCAGATGCAGTTTTATCTGACTCCACATTGTTTCTGTTATTTCCATATGATGGGCTCGCCACTTTTTCTTGCTTTTGGATCGGTTGGGGTACAATGAATCTCCTCTGCAGACGTTACTGCTGTATGCAGGCCTGTGTCACGTCTGTCCAGCAGCCACTTTTGCGACTCGGCAGGTGTCGTTGGTTGCTGCTGACTTTGACTGTGACGAGCTGGGACAACGTGCCCGATCGCTCTCAGCTCTCAGAGGCTGACGAGGCTGACGAGGCTCCTCTAAATGTGGGACTGCTGCGTGTGTGTGTGTATTCCTTTCTATAATCATCATTAACAATCATCAACTTTAATCATCTTCACTTTACAGTCATTAGGGGATAAAAGATGAGTAATTAACTGCTCATTTTAATGAAGCTGCAGAGACAGACGCTGCAATTCAAGTGTCAGGCTAATACCTGACAGCGTAAACAATATTATCATTCACAGATCAGGCATAAGATTAGGACCGCCTGCGTTCTCTAGTATCTGGCGCCAGGTCAGACGTGTTTGTCGGTGTGAGTGGACCAGCACGCTGAAGCCCAGCAGAGATGTTTGTTTATGTCGTTATTAGTAACGGGAGCACGGTCACACTCTGTGCCGATTAAAATAAAGCGGCTGTCGTTTGAAGTTGGTTTAAATGAGCACATTAACAATCTGCAGCACATATGGCGTCACTGTCAATGGTTCGGGAAGAGGAGTTTGTGTTGCGCAGACAAACATGGGTGAATTCACTAACAAAAGACACTACAGCTCCTACATCTGGGCTGAAGCTGAAGTCGCCCTCCAAGTCACCCCAATTGTCGGTTTTCACAATGGATCCCACCGCCGGTATTAAAGAGAGCACCATCTGACCGCGTTCCTGCTCCAAGGCCGAGACGCTATTTCTGTGTGGTGGCTAACGTTGATTATAATGTGGCTATTTGTCAGGAGCATTAGTGCTAACCAGTATGTGGCAAGTGGTGAAAGACGTTGTTGCTAACGGAGACGAGTTGACGTCAGATGTCAGATGCACGCTTACTTTCTTTTTTTTTTTTTCAGGCCCAGCTGCAGAGACGTAATCCAGTTAGCGGTCGAGGATGAAATGAAAGGCAGCTCTTTATAATGTAAGTCACATCAGTCGCATGTGAAAGCAGGGATGGCGGGTAATTCGCGTGAAAGTCTGTTTGACGGACGGAGCGAAGGAGCACAATGTCACATTGGAGTCACCACCAGTAAGATGTCGTTTCACAGCTTAAGCCCTGCTCTAAATATGAAGTCTTAACTAAATCTCTCAGTTTATCTGATAGTAGACACTTCAGGAAAAGTGCTGCGGCGGTGAGTTTTCATCCCCACCACCGCTGATTTGTTAGGGCCACCTTTCCCACTGACACAGACTCTCCCCTCTTCTTTTCTCTCCTCTGTAGAGCCGTCTATCTCATTCCCATCCCTCATCCTTTGCCTCTCTCCCTCCGTATTACCATGGTCTGCTGCTCCCCATCTCCTGCGGGGATTAACAGGCTAAATACAGGGAGAGGCTCAGTAACATATGGGTGATGGTTCCTCTGCAGATCGTAAATTTGTCCGTGATTGAGGAGAGGAGCGCCAAGCCCCTACTGGGCAAGCAGCAGCTCTGAGGCGCCTTACTGGGCAAAATGACCTCAAAGTGACATTTGAGCGACCTTGACGGGGATTTAGCGTGTCAGCACTCTAGCTGGAACATGATGATAAAGCTCCAGATTAACAGTGAAGACTGCAGGGATAAAGCCATCTTTTGGATATACAGGAGATTAAAAAAAGAGGTGATAGAAGACGTCTACGTGCTCGCGCACACATGCATGCGAGGCCAACTAAAACAAGAATAACAAAATCTCAAGTTTAAACTTTAAAAAATCATTATTATTTTAGAAATTCACCTGTCAGTTTACACTATCCTTTATTTACAGTTGAAAAATCTAATCTGGATTTGCGTCTATCCATCATCCATCCATCAATGATTGTGCTGCAGTATTACCAGACCCTAAACTGATCAGACTTCTGCTCAGTCAAAAGTAAAGTATTATTTTCCGTTGAAATTTAAAAAAGAGGTGACAAAACAGCTGAGAGCTGAAACGGGCCAGTGACTTAATCAATAGTGTAATTCGGGTAACAGAAAATATGTCTGGCATGACAAGGATTTCCCTCTGCTGGATCTGAATCAATGAAAATGTGGTTTTGCACTGTGGATAAGAGCAGAGTAAAGATCCACAAACCAGGGAACAAGAGGAGTGGGACCCCCATGATGTCATCGAGCAGATGGGATTAGAATATTTGGGTTCTGAAGCCGATGACAGTTTGCTTATCAACGTATATCACAAGTCACAGGAATCATCATGGTGCTGAGTTCATTTCTTCATAATATTGATGACTATGTTTCTTTCCCGCATGTTTTCCCTTTTATCTCCTGTCTGTGTTTCCCCTCTCTGCAGCCATTGTCAGACAAAAACTATTGTACTGGCACAGATCTGCTGACCAGATGCTTGTAGCTGTTTTTTATTTACTTAAAAAAAAAAAGAAACAGACGAGCGGAAGTGGAGCATTTAGCATGAGGCCCAGCAGATCGCTGCCAGCAGCATCTCTGTGTGCTTTAAGGTGTGAGCACATTCTTTGGCTAGCTTCACATTTACTGTTCTGAAGGGACTCAAGATCCAACTGCGTAACCTAAAGTGGCACAGATTGAATTATTTGTTAAGGCCTTCTGGACGTACAGGTCGTCTCCGTCACCAATCTCACATGAGATGTATTAGAGAAGTGCCTAAAAATTTAAGGAGAGAAACATTTCACCTAGAAAAAAGATCAATCAAAGTAGATATACATTCAAAATAAAGGATATAAACATAAAAAATGTAAAGCAGAAAGGATCTGGGTGAAAATATGTTTGAAATGTAATGATGAAAGACACTAATTGTACATTGTGATCTGACGTTGCATGTTCTCAGTCATGCCAGCAGAGGGCGCATTTGGGTGGATGGATGATAGATGGATGGATGGTTGGATGGATGGATGTATTAAAATAGGCACAGTTTTCTGCCACAAACCTAAAACCCAATTTGTTTTTCTCTGACAGTGTTCAGGAACATGCCTACTGGGCAACAGTCACCAGTTCTCATTAAGGATTGGTCCTTTTCACGTTACATTTGTCTCGTAGCCCGGCTAAAAACTTGCCCGCTGGAGTTCTCATCACTCACATTCTGGCCTTGGCAGAGCTGGCAGGGAGCAGATTCTTCAAGAGTACTCCACAACAAAACATTTTTATACCATGTTGTCCTCTGTAAACACAAAAGAGCTCCTCTTCACCCGTCAACACGATTATTCACTCCAGTGTTTCCCCTGCAGACTCTGGACCCATTGGTCTTACTTTCCCACATGGAGCTGTGGGAAGTCTTGAGATGCAAGACAAAGAAGTCCCACAGTCCTTCCTGGATTACCTCATGCCTTTGGTCCCTGAAGTGGTCGGTCAGTCTCGCTCTCCCCCTTAAAAAAAAAAAAAAAAATCAAGCTAGCAGCGCCAAGTGGGGAAGGAAGGTAGGCTGAAAACATCCCAGTGCCGAGTGGGTAAGAGGACAGGGAGAAAAAAGGCTGCGACAAAACCAGACTGAATGCGGAGGGATAGAACAAGAAAGGTCTGATGTTCGGTATTCATCCATGTTTGTACGATTCAGCCAAGTGCAGCAATTAGTCCATGTGGAGAATAGATTGGTTTAAATGCAGGGCTAATGATTCACAAGGGTTCCACCTGCTGAGACCCCAGCAGCCAGATCCTCCAGGCCGGTGACCTCACACAGCGCTGCTCGTCAGGTGTTTACGCTAAGATTCTCCATGGGCTGCGCCGGAGCCCACTGCTGTTTCCTCCTCATTACAGCAGTATTGACAACACGGTCTCAAATCAGCCACGATGGTCTGTGGACCCTCGGTGAGGTCTCCTGAGTGCTCCGCCTGTGGCTTTGGGTCCTCCGAGGCTCACTTTTGGATGAGATTCTCCTCGTTTGTCATTTGTTCTTTGGAAATTCGGTGGCTGGGCGTTATCTCATCATCCCTTCCGTCCCACCTCTGCCCCTCCTGCGGCGGGAACGTAGCGGCTGTGTGTGACACAGACGGACGGGTTCATCTGTCCGAGTTCCTGCGGCTTTAGCGTCGCCTCAAGTTGGATTTATGCGCTCTGAACCACACACGTTGTTCCGTACAAGTCTGTTTATATTAAAAAGCCTTAAAATGGAAAACCACCTCACCACCCCCCCTCTCCCCTTCTCCCTTCCAGGCGGTCGCAGCAGATGGTCTTCTACACTGAGAATGGGTCTGCTCAAGGTTTCTGCCTGTTGAAAGTTTTTCCTCGCCACTGCTGCCAATGGTTTACCTAATGCAGAGTTTTGCCCTGGGACTGTTTCTTTCTTCTTTTTTTTTTTTTTTACATGTAAAGTGTCTTGAGATAGCATTGTTCTGAATTCGTACTTTAAATAGAATTAAATTAAATTGAGCTGAAAAATCCTCAAAGGAAGCATTCAAACCCACATATGCTCATCACCTTGGTTCTCACAAATTCATCTGCTCGGCCTTTGAAAAGACAAACGCACCCTTTTGTAAACCTAAAAGAAAAAAAAAACTTCAAAATGAACTTCATCACAGTCGACACACTGTGGCGAAAGCTGCTTCAGATATTCCCAGATCTTTGAAAGCGTCGAGTGTTTCAAATCATAAATGGATTGGAAAAGCAGCTAATATCTCACTGGACTCGGCCTCATTGATTTTACCTTCGGAGCATGGAAAGAAGGAGAGAAAATCAGTTTAGTAGCAGCGTGAAGCCCGAGTCTGCGGCCTCAGTGACTTAACCTTCAGGTGTTGAATCATTTCTTATTTTATGTGAAGGCTGGTGACTTCACCGAGCACTGACACCACCCTTTTGGTTCGCGGTGATAGAGAGGAGAAGGCATCTCTGGAATCTCTGCGTGTCCGTATCAACCTGTGTTTATTCACGTCTACATGATGGCGAAGATGAGGCAGGTTTCATTTGGACTCCTGTTGCTCCCTGGGTCATGTTTTGATTGCCTCTCCGCTCGCGTGTCCATGTAGCTCAGGAGCTGAGTGAGGCCGCCTCTGTCCTCAGAGGCATCTGCCAGCAGCGGCGCGTGACTGTGGAGGAATCGCTCTAAATCTGCAGGACGCCGGTCTCGGCGCTTCCCATTGATCTACATTTGCCTGACACCGTGACTGACGGCACCCGTCGGCCTATCGCGGCTCCGGAGACGGACAGACGCTCATTTACAGGTGAGATGAGGTGGGGATGACTTTGAGTGATCGGCGGGCTGTCACAGAGCCGCTGGGGCATCGCAGAACCTTCTCTGCTCCACAGGGCAGCGCTATTATGTCCAGGCGTGAGTGTGTGTGTCCCTGTGTGTTCTGGTGTGTGTGTTCCTGCTCTCTTTTGCATGAGTGATTGTGTGCAGATGTGTTTGTCAGTGTGGGTGGCCAGCTTTCTGCAGATCACCTCGTGCACCTTGATGACAGGGAATCAGAGCGGGCCAGCTTGGATGGACGCACGTCTTGCAGGGCTGGAGGAGAGCCAGCCTACCAGGAGGCAGCCTGGTCACTATCATGCACACACTGCATAAACATGGGGCCTTCTCTCCCTCTACCTGTTTTTATTGTCTTTGTGCCTTCTCTCCTTCTTCCTCTCACCCCTTTCCCTCTCTTCCCTCTACTTCTCTCTCACTGTCTCCCTCCCTCTCCTTTTTCCCTTTCGCTGTCTCCCTCCCTACCCTTTCTCCCCCCTCCTTTTCTCTCTCTCTCCCTCTCTGCCATGACTCAAACACAGCCTGTCAGCACAGATAACAGTTGCTTGTTGTTTAACGCTGTACAGTGGGCCTGCATGGCCAAATCTGAAGGGTTTTATGTCCATCCATGCACTTCTTTTATTTCTTTCCCAATTTCAGCTTCAGTTCTTTCAGTCAGTTCCAGCAGGCTTGAGCTATCAGATGGGCAGGGCTTTCAAATGTCCAGTGGCTCCATATCCTCACTAGTTCGCAATTAATCATAATTAATTGAAAGAAGTCGTTTTATTCCAAAACATATATGCTCAGCATATTTAAATGGTGGAAAGTGGGAAATCTTGTGAACAGCTCTATTTCCTCCATCTCTTATGTCTGTTTCACAGGGCGCATGCGCGCAGTCATTTCCGTTTGTCCGCCTCTGTTCAGCCTCCCTCGGGCCTCTACTGCCCCCATGTGGTTAGAGGGAATTCAACACCGCTAAGACGCCACATTTCACCTTAGTCTGGGAAACCTTGAAAATGCACCAGTGAAATCACCAAAGTGAGCCTTTTACGCATGAGCAACTGTTGCAGGTGCAGTGAAAATAACAAGTCATTTGTGAGAGCTTTGTATTTGACTATGAGTTAACTTGTAGAGACAGTTAGTAGATCATATTTTGTTTCATGTTCTGGTTACCTTATGCAGAAATTCTTGATTATGTTGAACGTTCTTTATTTTTGCAGCCTAATCTGGATGATTTTACAATCTGGTGCATTCATTAAACTGACTCTTAGAGCACCCTTTGAAAAAAAAAAACACATTTCCTCTGGTAGATGTGACGTGAACCATTTAGCAGATGTTCTGGACAGAGGGAGGCTCCACAGACTGAAACATCCGATGTTCCATGAGACTACACATTGAGGGGGGGGAAGAGGGGGGTCATATTAGCGAATATAAAACCTAAATTTATCTTTTGTTGTTTCAGCTGGAAATCCTTACAGGATGCGCAGAGGTCCACCCAGATTTTTGCTTTCTGTGAAGACGCCAAGTGGTGTTTAGTGCAGGGCTGTGATGCAGAAGCCTAAATTACAGGTAATCTGGTGGAAGCTGCATGTCTCCGTCCACACTGATCAATCGTTGGTTTGCACCGCTGAATAACTGAAATGAGCAGGAGCATCATTCCAACTGTCTTCAGCGACAAAAGCTTGGTTTATTAATATCTTTGTCTCTGCTACAGCCAGCCTATGACATCGGTGTGTGTGTGTGTTGGATGGTGTGTTTGCAGCACAGTGCCTGATCTGGTGTCTCTTGTCTCGGTGGGTGGTCCAGTTCAGCCTTGAGACGGAGGAAACAGGCGGTCTCAGTGTTTCCCGCCTGTGGACCTGACAGCGGTTGGCTGTGGGTTATTGATGTGCTGGTGACACACTTCTGTGACAGCCATCACGCTGCGCTGGAGCACCTTTCTCTATTTGTCTCCACTTTTGTGAAACATCCTGGAGGAAGAAGACTTAGGAAAAGGTTAAATAATATTATATATAATACCCTAATGAACGAGTACATAGATGAGTGCAATAGCTGGAATCTGTGAATTATAAATGATCAAATGTATTTCTAAACCGTAGAAGGAAAGTACCCGAGTTCCACCACGAGATGGCAGCATTTGCAGCCACATCGTCTGTAGAAGCGTCACGGTCATAAAATTCACAAAGTAACATTCACGGTTTTCAGGGAGACAAATTTGATGGACCGCGACGGTGTTCACGGTTAAATTGTATATTGGTCCCTTGATTCGGTAAAGATTATGTGCAAAATCAAATAATCCCACTTGCAGCTGCCGCGGCTGTTCTGTCCGTTTTGTTGCTGCGAATAATTTTGCGTGTTGTTTTTGTCGTTGTTGTTGTTGTTGCAGAGGGAAGGGGCTCTCCCTGTTTCTGGGGAAATGTCCGCAGGGCTTTCACTTTCCCAGAAATCAGCTCCAGGAGCAGAAACACGGCCCAGTTCCGTCCAAAGAGCGGTGACGCAATCCCAGATTTCCATCGACCCGGAGTCTCTGCAGAAGCCAAAGATCCAGACGGGAAATGTTTCTAGGGTAAGCGAGAAATCATCCGGGAAATGCCCCGCTTCCTGCAGGAACCTGAACTGATTTCCTATAACAGCCAGGGAGGGAGGGCTGGGGGGGGGGGCTGAACAGCTGATTCAGAGTCAACAGCCACGATTGGTTGATTAAAAAGCAGGCAGCCAGCCAGGATCCAGCTCTCCGAGAAGGGAGTCGAGGATGTCGGGAAAGCATGTGACCACAGCAGCTTCGACAATTATTCACAGGGTTGCTCAGTGGACCTGCTGACTAGGTCGCATCACGAGGATCGTGCGTGATCGTGCCGCTGCAGGACGACAGGAAGTGACCTCTGATGTCATCTCAAAGCTGCACGAGCTCATGTCAGCGTTGGAGGACAACATGGTCCTCTCAGTCCCGCGTTTCTGCATTCAGACTCCATCCAAAGGTGGCTATCTGAGCCCGCAATAAGCATGTGCACAAGGCCACTGCTTCAATGATTCAGGGCAACAAAATAATCCTAAAGAATGCAACTGTTCCCGCTGCTCGGATTTCAAGAAAAATAAAAATAAAAAACAATTCAGCCATTCGACAGATGGCCAGTAGAGGTCAGCAGATATCCGGTAATCAGATGACCCGGACGGGTCTTCTGGGGCAGCTGGATCATTTCTCCAGGTTTTTCCCTTGGAAACATTTGCTATTTTTTGTTGTTAAATATATTCTATGTATGCATACCAGACATTACTGCATACAATACAATCTGCACACTTTAAACGTGCATATTGCAGCTTTAAAGCCCTGGTGTGAGGTGTGATCCTGGGTCAGCCTTTCTTTCTATCTGTTTGTGTTATTGGTGTTTTGAACTGCCTTCTGTGCCGTGTGCACACCAGAGACACTTGTCCCACAGGACGTAATGCCATGACTTGCACTTTAGATGCAGCAACCTTGCAGAACCACGCTCATGTGCCGGCCAGACTCTCTCCCTCTCACATGACTGCAGTCAGGACACACAGTGTCACTGCTGGTGTGTTTGGGCTCCTCCTGTCACCTGACCATGCAGCATGAGAAAAAGCAGGAGGTGCTGGTACAGAATGTGATCTGTGTTTATTGGCTGATTCCCTTTGGCCTTACTGGGTGGGTCGGGGGCGGTCATGTGGTTTTGGTATGCAGCAGAACCCTTCCCGGCTCCACAGCAATGGCATGCGGTGACATCACGGGCCTGCTGACGGCCTGACTGCGGGAAAAGAAAGCATGACTATGTTTGGAACTGTTGGCGTTGGTTCTGTCTCCAAAAAGCACGGATGGAAATAAGTGGAATCCCCGAAGTGCAACCTCCTGCTTTCCAGCCAGCGTGTCTCGGCACAGCAGCAAGGCCTTGGCTCCTGTAGCCTGTTTTCCAATGACATTCCCTCCTGTCTGGGAGACAACCTCGTCTCAGCCGACAGGACATTACCAAAAGACTCCCGCCCCTCCCGTCCCCAGTGATTACTCTCAATCCTGTCTGACTGACACCAGCTAAGTCTTACGCACGTCCTTTCTGGCTGTTGAATAAGAGCTGCAGGTCAAACGGTCTGTTTTTACCCCCAGTATTTATCACGCCTGCGTTCGCCAACATTACTGTTGACTTTGCACAACAGGAAAAAACCCTCAGTGCGAGTCTGAAACCCGATCCAGACCTTGTGAAACAGTGCTTACAGAAGCACATTTACCCACTTGGCCGTATCAGCCGCTGTGAGGAGATTGAACATGGAGCAGAAACAGCAGTGTCCACAGGAACCTGTGTGAGACTGACTGTAAACAGCATTCGCACAGGGTGCACGAGGGCCTCAGGAATGCATTCGTGCACTGCAGAAAATGAAGTCCTGCAGCAGCTTCAGACTTGAGTTTCTGCTCCCCACCGCGTCAGAGCTAAAATGCCAAACATTTCCCAGCAGTGCCTTTCGGAGTTTCGGCAGTATCTTTCTGACAGACCCCGGAACCAAATTCAGAGGGGACCAGAAAATGAAGAAACGAAAGTTTTTATTCTGACTATCAGTCATCGCGCTGTCCCCAGTGGCCTTTACCTGCAACGCCGTGCCTTTTGAAAGGAAAACAGAAACATTTTCGATTTGCATGCACATTGACCTTTGCTGCAACGGAGCACCGAGCACCTTTTCCCCCAAGTGCCCTAACCCTGATGGGTGGGAGCGTTCAGGGACTCAGGCAGGCTCTCGCTTCTGCTCAAGAGGCCCCATTAAAACGCTTGAAAGGCGCGAAGCTGCAAAAACGGCCAGTCGAGGGGCTTTACCCACTTCGTAGTTTCTCTCGTAGAGCAAAGACGCCACCGCAGGGGTCAATTACTGAGGGTGAGCAAGGCAGAGACAGGTGTGTGAGGGTGAACGGAAGCTGCGATAGAAGCGGGGGTTAATAGTCTGGAAAGGAGGCCAACGTTAAAAACGGTGCAGGACGTTCTGACCCTGAGCAGAAAGAATGGAACACAGGCTGGAGTAACACAGTGTGTCTACTTTGGCTCTCATGGTGATGCCCCGTGCCAAAAGATACACACACACACACACACACACACACGTGTGCGTACACAAACACACATCCACAATTACAGGGGGAGAACTTAGTTTGCATGTACACTTGGTCTTTGCTTCCCATCAGGACTGTTGCACCAAAGGCAGTGCTTATGCAAAATGTCCCCATTAGTCAGCAAATCAAACATACACACACACACACACACACACACAGTTAACAGTGTTATCCAGAGAGAGCAGGAAAAGGAATCAATAGCTCTCAGGATGCACTGTGAGGTTGTATTTCCCTCTCTTCCCTCTAATGTGTGTCATGATTTGTTTCAGTAAAAGCACACGGCCTTTCCTTTTCCTTGAGCTACAGGCGATTACCGTAACAACTAAACATTACCAGAAGCACTCTTTATCTTCTTCTGTACTCAAGAAGCTATTTTTGCCTCATATTTCTAAGTGATGCCAAGGAAGACTGCAGTTTAGCCTCTTTAGCAGCAGAAGCTGTAAACTCGAGGAGCATCACAAGCAGAAACTAATTCTCACGGTTCTGACTTTGTTTTTTAATTATCAAGATGGCAGTTCTCTGACCACTCTCTGCTGTTGAGCACGGTCAATATTTGCCCGCTCAGTGGAGGTTTTTATCCACGCTTCGCCTTTACAGTGCAAAGCTACACCTCACAAATGCATTCACCATAAATTTACACACCTTTACTGGTTCAAAAGATGTTTGTTGAAAAGGCGCCGCTGAGCACACTCTGAAATGTCCAGACTGTGGCCCGCTCGTGCCAGGCAGGGGTTATTCATTCACGTCTCACAACAATGTAGTAAAAGATGAAGGCAGGCGAAGTTCAGGCAACCAAACGGTTGTGTTTGTTCTGACTCAATGTTCGTACCCACGGTGCTCCGTGTGCTCGGCCTTTGTGTTTACATGTCCCCGTTTTCTCAAACCCAGGAATAAACTTCACACACTTTTTTTTTTTTTGTTGTTGATTTTTCATAAACAAATGTACAATCACGCTCCGGAACCTGGAACCAGGACAGATGCCTTTTTTTATAGCAGAACCACTGACAAACTTGCACAGCACTGTAGCGTGAGTGCGTAAAATCTCTTCTTTTTTTTTTTTTTTAAATGAAAAAGCCACATGCTGGACTTGCAGGAGGTCAATCAATAGCAGTCTGAGGGGTCGCGGGGTCAGAGGTAGGCCCAAGTGCTGTCACTTTACTGTCCCCTGGGCTGTGTAATAGGGAGCGGACAGCTGTCCTCCCTCATAAAGATACTTTAAAGCAGCCTCGGCTGAGTGCAAACTGGACATATTGTCGCTGGATGTCTCTTTAATTGCCCGATGATGAAGCCGAGCGACGCAGCGTCCGCCTGAACGTGAAAACTCTACACAGTAACGCACACACCACGCGCGCTCCACGAGGCACGACGAACAAGAGCCACTGTGCGTCCATCAAAGGCTGCGTGCTGCAGCTGTTGTGTCTCCCCAAGGGCAAACGGAGGGGGTAAAAGGACAGAGAAGAGGGTCTCTGCCCTCTGCGCTCTCTGTCATGCCGCTGCTCCTCTTTCTCTGCCCACATCTCGGGTTGCAGAACCCACACGCCTGAATCACACTGTCGCCGATGAAGTACACAAGCGTGTGTATTTGCTTTGCACGCATACACTCACACACGTTCATCCCCTGGGGGATGAGTCATGATTAACCCCCCCCTCCCCTTCCACCACCACCACCTTTCTTTCTCCCCCGGGTGCAGTGAGTCAGGCTGAGAGGAGCAAGAAGAACAGATACAATACAGTGAAGCACAAGGGGAACAGAGAGAACATTACAGTAGTGCAACAATGAGCGGTCTGGCCTTCGGTGCTTCTGAGGAGGCAGCAGACGCTCTGTACGCCGGCTTCACGACGCACAATACCAGCCTGAGTCACCACGGCAACTGTTGAACGGAGCTGGCCGTGTCAGTGACATGAGTTCAGCAGCATCTCAGCAGCTTCAGGTTCTAAAATCCGTACACCAGGAATTCTCACCAGGACAAAATGGTTTTGTTTTTTTTGTTTTGATCATTCAGGGCATACCTTTCTCGAAATATACCCCTCTGCTCTCTAAAACTTTGCGTGAATCTTCTAAGAATATTATCAGAGCTTTAAAAGGAAGTGACTGAATGATTTTCTTTGTGTCAATTTTTAGACGGACGGACGATAAGACGAGCTTCTGTGTAAAAAGTTTGAGGCTGGACGTTCACAGAAATGATAAAGTAGGTACTTTGGAGTCTTTTTCCAGGAAAATGCATTAATGCTGATCCGTGAAGACACAACACGCTAGAACAGCTGGGTTAGTGATTAGCTCCATAGATGGCGTCATATTGTGGTCAACGTCTTCTCCAGTACAAGTGGCACATTGTGGTCAGAGCCACAGAATAGCCCTCTAAGCTGTGCACGACACCATTGTGCACAAACGTAGAGAGGGTACAAACAAGTTTACCAGTCCTTGCTCAAACGCACAGTCAAGGGAGAAAAACAACCAACTGTTGTAATGCCTAGAGTAACCAAAAACCAATAAACCACATTGTCAGGGGGCAAGCTGACCTTTTGATCTCTGACAAGAGCCCGATCCTTTGCACTACTTGCTTACCAGACCTTGCACCAGGTATGAGAACAGCGACTGCAGTCAGCACTGTAACTGGTGCTAATTGGGGGCTGTTATGGTGACCTTTTCTGCTGAAGCTGCTCCGTGAGTCAGAGTCAGAGTCAGAGTCAGTGAAGTGCAACATCTTCAAGAGTCCCGACCACATGGTGCAGGGTGAAGAGAGGGAGAGGACCTTTTTACACACATGACTCATGGCCCTTTCTCTCTGAGGTGCTTTCAGCACGTAGTGGGCATAAGTGTGTGTTTGTGTGTGTGCGCGCGTGTGTATGTGTGGGGGGTGTGTAGCAGGTAGGTGTGCTGCTTCTACCACTTCTTTAACTCTCTTTTCTTTATTTATGGTCATATGTGGTCTCAAAAGTAATACTTTAAAGTTCTACTGCATCAGATCTGGCTTTGATCGTATTGACTATGATGTAATAATTCTTATCAAAGTCTCCAAATGGGACTGAAGAACTGTTTTTGCAGAACTGAAACAGACGGTGAGGTGCTGCCCACAATGTTGTGAAGCATCAAAGGGGAGTTTCCCCCTCTTCCCCACCCACACGCAGTTTTTCAGTGCAGCTGCTCGTGCACCCCGGGCATATAATCAATATCAATATTCCTTCATTCTCCTCACTTACTCTCACTGCTTAAGCTTTCAAATGGTAATGCCAAAGCTACTTTTATACCAGCATAAGTGTTGCCCAGATAAAGGTCGCTGCTGATTGACCTGTTAAGTAGAGCTTAGTGAACTCTGACCCGTGTGCTCGCAGCAGCCGTGGCCCGTACTGACTCGGCTCGAGCATCGGCTCAACACTCGACTGCACAACAAGAGCGCGTTCTGGCATCAGCATCAGCGCCCTGCGCTCCTCTATCAGGCCGCTGTAGCCAGTGTTGCAGCCAGAGTGGAGGAAGCGCGCGCAACGTCAGATGATTATCAGAGTGACAGGAAAGCCTTTTGTTTCTGGGGTTATCTCGCTGCCTGCAGAGGACATGACGTGAACACCGGAGTGCAGAAATACCATTTAACCATCACAGCGCTCAGACAACAACTGACGACACCACAGCCACCTTTAATCACAAGGCCCAGCAACAGGGAGCCCGCTCGCGTCACACCTTCCATTAAGAATCTTTTCACCCTGACATGTCTATTTTTCCTCCCCTAGGAGCGGATTTCCACTCCTCATCTTGCTGCTGTTGCTGTTTTTGTTGTTGTTGTTGTTGTTTAATGCAACACTTAAGATGGTGACATGCGATTTCTTGAGAAATATGACGATGAGAATCCAAAAAAAGCTCCTGGTGTGGTCAAGCTTATGCTGTTCTATTATTACTCCCACCCCCAGGAAAATTTCTGTCCTTAGCCAATCAAGATAGTGATCTAGCTTTATATTGTGACCATGTTATGAGTAATTACCTCCTAAAATCCAGTTTGCATGGTTCAAGCGGCCACACACATCAACTGATGCATCAGCTGACTCTCCTTTTGTGCATCCAAATAGGTGAAAACTGCAGGGGGCATAATTCATCCAGTCTCTTCTAGCACATCCGCTTGTCACATGGGACGGCTACGTGGCTCTGTTGTGTTGTATCAAGAGCTGTTTTTGGAGCCCTACAAAGCACATGTGCACATTGACGTGTCTCTAGGTGTGCGTGAATAGAGATTTGCCTTGTGCTCTTCAGGCTTTTGGGCAGTTTGGGAGTTTTGGGGTTGAGCTACAACCACCTGGTGTCACGTGAGAACTCTTCCTTGAACCAGTTCAACTGAGCAATGAGCATTTGTCCGGCTGGAAGAGGAGAAAAGAGAAACAGCTGTTGCTGACCTTCACATCTAAGGAAGCGAGGCATAAACACAAAGGAGCTTAGAATACCGTGCTAAACGCAGCAGTTGCATTTTAATTTCCGACCGATGCTTCTCATTTCAGCGCGGAGTCAAGGAAGGACACAGCACACGCAAGTGTCGCCCTGAGGGAGCGCTGCTCTTCTCGGCTAATGAGTTGGAGTTTTCAGACTGAAGGGGGGATCTGCTGACTGGAAGAAGATGTTCCTTTTTTTACCCACAATGCTGAAGCAGGTGGGAGCCTCACTAATCTCATTAAGACAAGTTCTTTATCTAATCATCCCAAACAGAAGGTGATACTGGGACAGGAAGAAGCAAGGCCATGAAAATTGCCGTTACACCCCGATCATCCGCAGTGATACGTTACCGCCAATTTCACCGTTCATTCTATCTTTTTATTTTTTTCTGCATGCTCTGTCTTTTACCCCAGTTGATCCTCTCATGTGTGCAATTCCGCATTCTGAGCCGTTTACTGCACTGTGCAGGTTACATAAGGTCCCGGGGACTTACAAAGGTTGTGGTGGGATGTTACTCTGCAGGCACACATACACCTACACACACACACAGAGACACACCTTTCAGATAAAGCTTTAGCAACAAAAGCAGCAGGGAGGGCCCCAACAAGGCAGCTCAGCTCTTGGCCTTCAGTGTGCTTTTTACGCAACTTAATGTATATCCTTGCTGTTTACACTATTACCTCTTTTTTTTCTTCAGGGGTGCTTCGCTCACGTGTGGGACCAAGCTGACCTTTGTCTGCAGCTTTCTGGAGGTTTGCCATTGGTTTTTTTTTCTTTCATTTCATGGGTTGGGTGGTGTTCAGACCTTCTGCTGTAACTGGCGATTCATCCTTCACACACTCCCGCAAAAAGACTGTTCACAAGGGCACATGCACACAGACTCAGACACAGGCATGCACACCCTCACACAGATGGTTCAAACACGCCCACTGCTAATATCCATTCACATGCACACCCCGTCTCTCCGCAGACGCCCTGAACACAACGGTCGTGCAAAGTCGAGGTGCAGTCCTGTTGTGCCTGCAGACTCTGGCACTTTCACTGTAACAGACAGAGGGAAGCTGTCGGGGCCAAAATGAAGGGTTTTAATTCTAAATTACACCATCTGTGTGTCATTCAGCACTTTAAGAATGAGTGTTCCACATCTTCCCAACTTCAAGTCTCTCTGCGTGAGTCAGAATCAACTCCACCCTGCAGAGAAGAAGAACCTAAGGACTCATAGGAGGATCTGCAGATGACGAGGTGGTCGCATGTGAACACCGCTGAAGCACAGACTCAGACAGGCAGAGTCATACTGATCAAACTGCTGCATCAGATGGCTGCTCAGGCTCCAGCAGTGTTGGAGGTGATTTGAGTTTCCAAACCGAGGATATTCTGACCTTTATTCCAGGCTCGCAGAGCTGGATTTAGTGCACAACTCGCAAACCACCACAGAAACTGACCCCTATTTAAGGCTGCCTGTTTTCGCAGCCGCGCCTTCTTTCAGACGTAACTGCAACCACATGAGCTTTTTTCCAAGACCAGCACGTAGTTGATTAAGCTCCAACAGGTTTAGAAGGTGCCTGATTTAGAAACACCGAGAGCCTGGGATGGAAACCACGAGATGCGGCGCTTGAAATAGACAAAATAGTCCCTTTAAAAAGGGACAGAGGCTTCAAAAATAAACCCTTCCAGCTCCAGCTCACCAAGAAAAGCACACAGATACTTCTTAGGGGATATTTTCAGCCACGTCATCTACTTAACATATTCCCACTCTTGTCCGGTGTCCTTTCCTCCTGTCACTCACAGAATCTGTGTCATTCGGGTAAGTCTGCACTTGCGTAGGATCTACCTCTTTCTGGCAACTTCTGGGCAGGATCTTAACCTGTAGCTGCAACAATAACACAAAGCAGCACTTTGCTGCTAATAATACAGCCGTGAGTGGCTGCGGGGAGATGCTGTATCTGTGGGCCGGTGCATGACTGTAGGTGTGTAGGAAAGGAATCCAGAATAGAAACAAGGCCTCGTCACTGCAGACCAGCTTTTCTTACATCTTCGGAGACTTTTTAAAGTGTTGCTTGTGCAGGTGCGTGACATCCGTCTTGAACATGCATCCACACTCCCTGCCAGACTCTTTGAATCCGGCCCAAAGCCTGAGCTCAATTTTAGCTTTGAATATGTGGATTTGCATGAAAATCCTACAGGGTTTAGAGTACATTACCCAGCTGAAACTCAGGGAAATGAAAGGAAATGAACCAACTGGTTTTCTGAAAGACATCAGCCATGTGTTTTGCAGACCGGGACCCAAAACGCCATACTGGATCCTGTAACGCTTATATATCATTCATGATTCTGTGTTTTCAGGCTGAACTAAACCAGACGAGAACTCTCCTTATACTCTCTTAATATTTCCCTTGCATCCTTTTGCTGTTTTTACCCAACAGAATCTTTTGCTTTTTTCTTTTGCTCTCAGACATCTGCTTCTATTTCTCTCCCTCTCTCGCACACACACACGTGTGTTGAATGGACCCAGTCAGGCATGTGACATGGCTGTTCAGGGTGTCCCTGCTGTATCCTGCCGTTAATCCACTTCCCTCTGAAACACTTCCTTTTCCCTTGCTAGCCGTCCTCACATACATACACAAACTCTGGTAACGCACAAAACACGACCGAATGCACTCCTACACACACCTTGCAATCCCGAACCACTGATTCAAACCTCCCACTCATCCAAGTGTGAATGCATCTGTGTGTAGGTGCACAGTGTGTGTGTGTGTGTGTGTGCGGGTGTCTGTGTGTGTGTGTCGGTGCTTTCATAACTGCTGCATCTATTCTTTACAAAATTCCTCTTTGTCTCTGTTTTACCCCCTTACTCAAATTTCACCCACCTCCCGTCAGATACAGTATGACTAACAGCATCGGTTGCGCTGTAAACATGGGTGTAAAATTTTGCCCTCGGGGCACTTTCGGTTCACCCGCACTCCCGTTTCTGGATGTGTGCACAAGCGTTGCACTAGTTTCTTCTTAGACATCGGGGACACACTGCCTTATGTGAACGGCATGTGGCAGATGTAGGTCATCCAGGCCTGGCTTGAAACAGGAGCAGGTCAGGCAGGCAATTGTGAAGTGTCCCAGCTATCACGCCTTTGCTTTTGTGTTCTTGGAAAAAGGTACAGAAACCCGCCGTGTGTTGCAGCTCTTTATTCCCAGGTGTCAACCTAATGGCACTGGGTGCATGACTGATGGGTAGAAGTGACATGATAATGACAACGAGAGAAAACAAATTAGGATAGTTCTTTTGCATGAGCTGGGTTAGCAGCTAGCGTCCTGTTAGCTTCAGCAGGAGTCCAGAGCAGAGGCAGCGCAGTTGTGTTTCAAGCCAGCTGATTCTATTATTTATAAAGCACCAGTAAAGTGGAATACTTACTTTTTCTGCATTTGCCCTATAATTGAGAGGCATGGTAATTAGAGAGAGGAGCAGCTTTCTGATGAGGTGGTTCAAAGAGAAGCCAAGGAAGCTGCAGGAGCCTGCATGCGGAGGTGTTTGTTTAAAGTGTATCTGACAGGATCGATTTAATGGCTTATGATGGGCTGCACCCTTTAGGGGAAGATGTGACTAAACAGTCAAATAAAAGACTCCAAATTGCTCTTATTGCATGTGCAGCACAATGAAAGTTATTTTTTACTGTTTAAGCTCCAGATTTAGGGTTAGGGGTATAATTCTGAGTTCGATAAGGCACTAATTTAGCCAGGCTGACAGCAGAAAGTGGGAAACTATTGAAAAAGGAATGTATGATTACTATACTGTTGTAATAAAAGCTGAAATTAGACAGTCAGCTCAAATCAGAGGATCTTGAAAAGAAGCCAGAGCGCACGTGCTCCTAAAAAAAGGCCTCTGTGTTACCTACATGAAACGTTTCTCCACTCACCACATGAAGAAGCTGAAAGCTTTGAATGAACGTCATTCATAACAAGGTCATGCTCATGTGTGCATGGCTCTCCTGACCGGCCTGCTTGTCGTCAGTGCACGTGCAGAAGCAACATGTGTAACTGTTTCATACCTCAGAGCTGCAGCCTGGAAAAAAAGGGGAAAAAAAGTTATATGCGTCATTATTAGTCGCTTTTGCCGCTACGAAGTTATTTCTGAGCTACGCTGATCTGAAACAAGGCTGCTTGTCTCATGTGAAGCTCCTATTGACTGTAGTTAAGACCTGCACAGTTTTAGATCTGCACCTTCAGCCTTTGTGTTCTTCCCTCATGTTTCATTGCCTTCTTTCCCTGGTTGGGTCCCCCCGTCCCCCCGGTCCTGCTCAAGGTTTCTTCCTGGTAAAAGGCCGTTTTTCCTGTCACTGTTGGTCGTTTGGGGTTGAGTTCTAGGCTTCCCTAAAGCACCAACAGTTGTGATATAAAGAAAGTTAAACTGAACTGGAAACAAGCGGTGGCTGATCCAGGGGCTGCACTGATTTGACCTATGACCTCCAGCGCCTGCTGAGCTCATCCGTGAAGTAAGAATGGCTGTTCTGTGCCACAGAGGTTCAAGGGGTGTTATGGTTTCACAAAATCAACTAGGACCATCTTTGGAAAAATAAACCTGAAACATAGCTGGCGTCTCCACCCACCGCTGACAGGGCCTGTCTTAAATGTCCAATTTCAGAAGAAACTTGTTCTCAGTTCTAAACACACAAGTGTAAAGAATTGCCGAATGGGCCATACAACACAGAGGTTTTGTCCATCTATAAATAAAATCCTGTTTGTGATCTAGAAAATGGAAAACCAGAAGGTTCTGAGTGGTCCAGGTCAAAATACACCTGGATTCACTGCTTCTAAAAATATCCTGTGGAAGCAAGCCGGACCTCTTACTCCCAAACACTCGTCCATGACATCATAATCCTTGCAAAAACACACGCACACACAGACAAGGAGAACATTGTGTTTTGCTGGATCTATTTGCGTCGCAGTGGCTAAAAAAGAGTCGCTCCGAAAATAGAGCCGCTTAGGCATGAACAATGGAGGCAAGACTGCTGTTATTTGGAATCTGAGGCCCTTTCAGCATTGGTACGATTCCAAGAGTTTACCAGACCGAGAGCCGTTACTGCTGCTGACGTGGTGCCGGCTGCCATAATGACCGTGCAGGGAAGGCTTGGACCCGGTCCGTGTCTGACCTTTCCCTGCGGCAGGAAATCACACTGAAAGCCAGGCTTCTGGAGGAGTTTCAGCGGGGCGAGGGAACTCTGTCTAAATGTAGTCAAGCAGGCAACCGTCCACAGGGAGACGCCCAGTCTTTCCCAAAGAGCCGAGAATCCTAGCTGCATTCCTTACTATTTATAGACGTGGGGAACTCAGACGGTGGAAAATCCACGTGGGCTAACTTGGAAGCTTTGTCCTGGGATTCCGTTCCTTTTCCTGTCTCAGGACTAAAATTTTCCTGTAACTCTTTTAACTGGCCTCTATGATAAAATCTTTTTTTTTTTTTTTTGTTCCAGCAGCCTGTTAGGTTCCAGCTGAGGGCTGTGAGGGCTGTGATCTTCCCAGCTCAGGGTGAGCGTCAGGAGAAAAGCAAAATTAATACATTTTAACAACAGCTCCGCTTTAATCCTGATCAATCTGTTAAACTCCCCCACAACCTTTCTTCCCCCCCCTTCCCTCGGTCCTTGATCAGAGGAGCAACCATATTTATGTTCAGATCTCTCGCTCACACACACATACACATGTACACACTAACACACACAGATTCAAAGGGATTAATATACAGAAGGTGGGACTGCCATTGTTGTAGCATTATTGCTCATTATAGCATATTCTGGGCAGATTGTGGCATTAGTGTGTGCACAGAGGGATTTTCAGGATGATGCCCACACTGTGATTAACGCCATCCAGATGTTGTTAGCGAGGAGGTTTTGACCACGGACAAAATAAACGTATGGCTTCTGTGTGAATGAAACAATGTGCTAATAACATAGCACATGGATCATTAGGTGTTTTTAGGTGTGGGTTTTGGGGTTTTTTTGCAATACTTTCTCAAACATGGGACCTGTGATTGTGCTCTTTCTTAAATTGGTTTATTATGCAAAGTTTTTATAAGAAATGTGAGCCTCAGCACATAGACATTATTTATTATTACAAGTCTGTTGATATGCAGACAGATTTATGTCCCAATCAAAGACAAGCGCCAAAATGACTTTTTTAAAGTCTTCAGTTTAACTGTATCACTTCACCAAGTTCTAATCTGTACATCCATTCTAAAGAAAAGGAGGAAAACCACAGAAAACACCTGTCACCTGAGGCAAAAGCTGAGATCTAACAGCAACTCCTCTTTAATGTTTTCACACAGAAAGTTCACAGAGGAGAGAAAAAACTGCTGCTACAGGACGGTTTTTGCCTCCACTCTGGAGACTGAGGTCTGAACCTGTCGCATGACCTTTCAGTTTCAGTGAACAGTACAAAAGCGTATGCTAACTGGCTCATGTGGCAGGTTTGGGGTTCACCGAGTGCAGCGCCATCAAACTCAGCGTTCCCTTTGGTTTTTCTTTTCTCACCCACATTCTTGTGGTCTGACCTTTTTTTTTTTTTTTGGCCCTCTCCATTGTTCTGACCTGCGGACCCCTCCCAATGATGCCAATGCTAACACAGACAAATAAAAAGACAGAAACAAAGTGCCCTGTTCTTTAACATTAAAGTCATTTAGCATTGCCCTCCTGTTGCAAGTTGCTAAAAAAAAACGAGGCTACTCTGTAATCAGTTGCTCAAAGGATTGCACCCTCCTCAAACCAACAACCTACTGTAAAACAGGCTGTAAAACCAGGTCAGTGTGTCAGTCGGTGTAACAGTCTCTCCTGGGCCTCCAAAGCACATAGTTTATTGTGACTGTGCTCTTAAGACCCCCCCCCCCCCCCTTTCTTTATCCATGTGGCTGCTGGCACCTCACGTCTCATTAACTCTGAGCCGACAGGTGAGAGCGCAGCTGCACAGATCTGCATACATCTGTCAGAGCCGAGCGGTCGATCGCACGGAAGGAGCGACGCGCCCAGCTGTCCTTCCAGGCATGTAGTGGTGGACCCCGGATGGCAGACAGAGCCGCTGGTGAGAGGCCATCCTCTAAATGCATTTTAATGTGTGTGTACCTGCACAAATATATGGCATTTATTGATAAAAAAAAAAACATTTGCATTTCCTGACAGCCTTGTTGATTTCTGTGTGAAATGGGCTGTTTTTCTTCTCTACCTCGTCAGTGAAAACAGGAAACGCAGAAAGCCAACCATCAGCAGCTGCATTCTGACCTCTGTCTCCTCCCATGTCTCGCTGTGCAACTGAATTTAACCTGCTTTTGTGGCACGCCTGGGGTCAACTGACCCCCCAGAAGGAGGAGCGTGAGTTCTAATCTACCCGCTTTTCACACTTTGGGGAGTTTTACGGCTCTTGGTCGTTAAGTTTTTCTCCACTTATCTCTGGAGCAACTCCTTGTCATTACATACATTACACACCCCCATCCACTCACAAAGAAGCAGTCACTGGTGAGTCCCGTGTGGTTTCCAGCCAACCAAATCACGGTCTGGGCTCACCGGTGTTTAGGCTGATAAGTGAGGCCTCACCGGACCACTTCCTCCTTCACCTTGATTGATGGCTCACTATCAGACTGCGTGACAGCCACAGCTGAACATGTAGGTCAGGGGTCACCACGGGAGAGATAACCACCTGCTGCTGTGGCTGCGGCGCCGGGGCATGCATCACGCGTTCTGTACATCTCAGTGCAGCAAAGCGAGAATGCTTCCGTGGTCAGAATGTAACTGGCGGGCTAACGCATGCTAGCTTGTAAATGGTCCCACAGTAATGAACATGGGGGCAGAGCTAAATGTGCTACATTGGGGCAAACTGCACCATATATCCCTCTGTGGATCATCAAGGTGGGGTAAACATTGCAGAGAATGAGCCCCACCTTCAACAAGTTTGCAGAGTGATTAGCAGCCAGTCGGCTCTCCAGGTAGGCTGCTCAGAGAGGTCGACAGGCCAGGCGAAGGCTTTTCATTAGAGATCACAGACACGCTACATCTGTGTTAATAACTGCACTTATCCTCATCAGCTCCACCCAGACAGCGAGCATTACAGCACCAGTGACACCTTTCTAACAATGATGGCGGATCACCCGCCCAGCTGACCAGGAAGTGGGTGTTACTCAGAAGATGGAAGGCTGCAGAAGACGAGGTGCTTTCAAAGGAACACCTGGGGTGAGCTGACAAAGAGGATGACAGCCCGCACCTTGTTAACGCAAATCAACATACGCAAACTGCCTTGCATAAATGCCTGGTTAATCTGCTTTACCTAATTAAATTGTCAAGTCTGTTCTTAGCACAGGCTGATACACATGCAGGAATGTGTTTGTTTGTGGGCGGCTGGGCTTTTTTTCTGCAGACACAGAGACAAACACAACAGTCTTGCTGCGTTCTGCAGCCCAGCACACCTGCCTTCTGCGCAAATGCGCCAGAAACAAACGCCGACTGTAGCAAGTGAGGCTTTTGCATTGATTAGGACTCGATGACAGCCCTCTCGAGGGACAAAAATGTTGAAAAAAGTTGGATTGAGTGGAATAAAACGACTCTACAAGTCTAATCCACTCTTGTCACTTTAACTTGGTTCTAACTAACAGCTCGTCTGCTCTCTGCAGACCCTCAGACATCACAGATGTAGCAACTGCCGTGATTCAAAATTCAAATGCAGTCTGCCTTATCAGTGCTAAGTGAAGATGCCAAGTGTGATTGGTTCTCTCTTAGTGCTGATTAAAGGTTAATGTTTGCTAATGGAGGTTAATATATCATGAATGTTATTTAGGATAAAACCTTTTTCATGCTAACCATCCTAAAATGAGATTCGTCTCTGGCCTTTCTAACCCCTGATCATCTCTCCTCAGCTATGTTGCACATACGGGCTGTTTTCCACCCGGTTCCTGCTGTTCGACACTTAAAACAACCAAACCTGTCAGTTGCCAAAAGAAGAACTTTTCTGAACTCGCTCTGACCTGCTCCGGATTACTTTGCAGCAGCTGTTCGGCATTTTCCAGATGCCTTTCGCAAACAAAAGTGCACAGCTTGCTTTCTTTGCCCCAGAGAATATTCTTCTTGTCGATCATCACAGCTGAAAAGTGAAACAGCAGCTTTTCTGCATCCATCTGTTACACTCAACATTGTCTCTTGTTGCTTCACAGGAACCCACAGCCCAGGATAAACTCCCTTACTCAAAGTGGAGACACCCTCGGGGGAACCTAGCTGCTCTGCTAACTCATGTGTGATGCAAAGCAAACTGCCACAAAGACCATTACAGTGAGTGAGGTTGGGGGTGCAGACAATACACAAAAAGGTTTACTGTGGAGGTAGCACATGGTGTTTTTTTAAGGACCTCTTTGACCCTAGAAATTGCTGATCTGTTTCAGGGTTCTCTGTTCTTCATTTCAGTTCTGGTCTTTTTAGTACAGACAGTGGTACTGTAACAAAAAGACATCGGGCTGGTTAGATGAAGAGCCCACCCAGCAAACACACACACAGGGAGGGAATCCCCATGGGGTCTCCTCTTTTGGTGTGCGCTAAACACTGAGAACAACAGCTGCAGACACGAGTGTGTGATTAGCAAAACCTGCTGCTGAACATCAAACCACCCAAAAAGCCCATCAGTTCCACAACTAGGTGGGTCCTCCTGCTCTGCCTGCGTTTGAAGCGTTAACACCTGCATGAAATGCTGACTTTCCAGATGATGAAATCTTCACAGGGTCAACTTCAGCATTTACCTACAGGCCGCTTCTCTGACACCACCGTTTAATTTCAACCTCTGATCTCCATACATTCATTATCTCCTCCTCTTTGGTTCTGGGAAAGATAACAACTCGAGGAACAATGCAGCAGTTCACCCGGCATTACAAGACAACCTTATTTCTAAGATTAAAGATTAGCAGAGACAATCGGGTAGGACAACAGGATCAGTTTGGCCCCACAGTTCCACTCAAATGTCATTTCTCACTTTTGTAAATTGTTCCAGTTAAAGGCCAAAATGAAATCCGATTGTTTTGTCCGCCGTTGTTTACGTGACATGATCTTCCATATGCTTATCTATAAACTGCCCCCCCCATAGAGAGCAGGTTGTAATCCATCAGTTTCAGATTAGGAAATGCTTAAACTCTTTCCTACTGTATTATTACCACCATATTCCTGGTTAATGGATGGTGAGATTAAGGCAGATGAATGTTTTAGAGGGACGGTGGAGTGGAGGGGGTGGGGGTCAAAAACAAGCGCAGTGATGAGAAGGAAAGGTAAGGAAGCAGGGCTGATGACGGGGGAGGGAAAGATGAACGATGCGTTTGATTTTAATCTGGATTGAAACCCCCCAAAATCCCCCTGCGCATTACAGACATCTGGTCAAAAACAGGCTTCCGTCATCTGCAATAATTGAACTTATTGACATGAGGATTGATGTGATCCTCGTTCAGCCACTGTACACACACATAAATATACACAATCCAGTCAGCTGTCCCTGCCTGCTGCGATCAACGTGCACGTCCTCGACATGCACGTGCGACTGCGACAGCCTGTGTGCAGGGCCTGTACCGCAGGCTTACCTGCTGTAGTTACCGCATGTGACCCAGATTCCAGCTGTGCGCGCTCAGACGTGCTGCTGAGCTCAGGGTCCAGGCGTCAACGGCGCAGTGAGGGCGGACAAAGACGGCCCTGTGCTGATGCAACAAAAGGCAAGACTGCAGATCAAACACACGTGTAACAGAAACAGGCTGACTGAAGGCCAAAGGCAACAGCACCCCCCAGTTCTTCTCCTTAAACACACACATACACACACACACGCACAAATTGGTGCATGTGTTTGAGTGTTTGGGCGTTTATAAGTCAGCCTTTCTGCTGGGGGCCCCACGGAGAGTCTGAGTGTGTCCTCTGCGTAATCAGATGGTGAAGGTCTAGATTAGTGATGGAACAGAACCGGTTCTCTCCAGCTCCGGCCCCGGTAACGTCAGCGGCCCCCTGCATGTCCGCTGCTACAAGCTTCTCTTGGGGGGGGAGAATCCAAAGAGAGCGGTGGGCCTTGTTCGCATGGGGCAGAACTGACCCCCTACAAGAATAAGGAATAATACCCCCCTACCCCGACCCCACCCCCCCCACACACACAGACACACACAGAGTTTGTTTGTGTCCAAGGTTCTTACAGTCCTGCCAGCTTCGTCCTCCTCTGCCTCCTCCTTGTGCTTCTCACTCCCTCCCACAGACTCCTCCAGCTCTGCACAGTGCACATAACAGGATCCCATTCATCCAGTTATTCTTTTATTCACTCATTCACTCATTCATGTTCAGTGTGATTCAGAAGTACCTGCCCCGGCGCTGCCGTCACGTGGGTCCGTTGCTGCGTGACGGCGCCATTGGCTGCGCGGTGGAGGGATGACGGCTTGATGAGCCAGCTTGAAGTGGGAAGGAACGGAGAGGCGGGCAGTGGGACGCATGTTGGGGGTGGATGAGTCGTGGCGAGCTAAGGGACGGCTGGATGTCTCTCATGTTTGACTGCGAAGACATGTGTCCTCCTGCACATTCAGGAGAGAATTCAGGGCACCGTGTCAAAACTCGGAACGGCAGAATTCCTAAAAAAGCCTGTTTCCTTTTGGAATAAAACAAAGCAACGTGCCGGTTATTTATTGCTGCAGCGTTCAAAAATAGATGGATGACTCCGCGGATTTTCACGCGCGTCTGTCCCCTTGTGTTTCTGCCGTTATCCAACCCCCAATTCACAAATATGAGCAAATTCTGGAGCAATTATATAAACCCTTCCTCGGCTTCAGTCTTTTAAGTTCAGGAGGAAAACCGGAAACTACTTCAAAATCAGATGTTTAAAAACTGTGTCACAAACGTGACCGGGTCGTGTGAGAGCTTTTGTAATTGTGGTTTTTTTTTTTTTTTTTAGGTTTCTCTCCGCTGAAGGCAGGAGGGACAATCGCTGGCCCGAATCTGGAGCACCATCAGCTAGGAAACAATTTGTTTTGCTCCACATTCTGTTTCCAGACACGTTGCAAAAACCACAACATGTGCAAGGACAAATGTGCTTACACAGAGAGCTCATTCATTCAAAATTACTTTTCGAAGAGGAATATTGACACTTCTTATTTTAATGTAAATAAGCTCTGGTGCAGAAAACAGGCAACACGAAAAAGGTCCTGCTGGTTGAAAAGATTCCTGGTCTGTAGGAGAAAACTGGAGGAACAGGGACAGCGTTCCAGCTCTGCATAGTAAGGCCTGAGCTGGAGTGGAACCCACAATCGTCTCCATTAGAGGAGACTCTGCTAAGTGCACACCACGGTGCATCAGCGGTCATCAAGCCCGTCCCACAAGGCCAGCCACCCAGCCCAGTCTTGCCACCTTTTGTGAACAGCTAATGCACCTTTTTAACAGGAGGTTGTTGGTTTGTGCCTGTTTCCTTTCCCTGTTTCTGCATGTGTCATCTTTTCTATCGTCTATCTTTGAATCATTTCTATTTTTGAGTTTCAGTCCAATTTGGTATGAGAGGCAGCGTCTGTGGGAACCGTCCAGCCCTCCTTTGGTCCGTAAACACTGCTGCCCACTGCAGATACCGTGTGAGGGGTCGTGTTTCCTTCCCGACCAACAAACAGCCCGGCGTTGCGTCAAGGTTATGCAACCCTGCACAGCAGTGAGACAGGTGAAAAGGCAACAACACAACATGAGCTCAGCCTTCACAAACATAGCCACAGGATCATCCATATTCTGCATTCAAGACCCAACATCCACGTTGTTGTCAGTGTTTTAATCAGATGTGCACATTTTATCATCTGACCATTAGCAATTTAAGTGGTTTCTAATAACTTTTGTGATGACATAGTTGGTAAATAAATTGGTGAACTTGTTGAAGACCCTTTTTTGACCCAGATTTACAACTGGGGAGGAGGCTCCGAACCGCTCAGTGGTGCTTTGTTGGAGGCAGCGGGCTGTGAAAGCAGGCACAGAGTCTGGTCTGTGAGGCTGCACAGATGGCTGGTGTTGATGGGTGATCTTTGCCCATACTGCCCTGACTTGCTCATCCTCTTGTTTCATCGTGTTTTATAATGACAGTTAGTAGCTGCTCTGTGACTGCAGCATTGTTTTGTTTTGGGGGGTTTTGTCAACTAAGAGGTTTGCTTTCATCCATTTTGGGTTCCTTGAGCGCTCTAAAACTTTGCCGTCGTTTAAAGAAGCATTCTTAGCGCAGCAACCCTTTTTGGAGCCAGTCGTGTGTCTGGCTGGAAGACAGCCATGAACAATCCAGCACACAAGTCTACCACAGCTCTGCAAATTACAGACCTTTTAGAAAATACCAGCCATGTCACATAAATATCTGTTAAACATCTTCCTGAAATGACTTCAGAAGGTGCCGATGTCGCCCCTCAGCTACCACAGTCACTGGAATCTGGCCCTAATTCGGTGTTTCTGCTGCTAATTACAACTAAAACCATTTTATTCTTTATCTCTTTACTCTAACAAAAGCAGGTTGATGGTAACTGCTGCACACTTGTGTTGGAGCGTTTTAGCTGAGTCACACAAACTAATAAAAGAGGCAAATTTTAGAACTGAAGAACCATAATCAGGCGGAGTGGTAAACTATCTGGAGGCCGCATGACTCTCTTTCATGAAACAAAATGTCAAAAAAAAAGGAATTTTCTGTGCAGAACTGGAGTCTAACTTTAGCATTGATCGTTATTTATGGGCTGGGTATTTGCATATGATGCACGTTTAAATCCCCGTGTCAGCAGTCGCCAGACTGTGTGAATCACACCCTGGAAAACACATTCCTGCATGATGAACATGCTGCACGCTGCATGAACAGAATTTCCTTTCGCTCCCCTCATTTTGTAGACAACCTTTGCTCGTAAACACTCTCATCTGAGACACTAACAGACACTCCTGGCTTCCTGATGACATCAGACCATGAGATAAATGTCAGCAGTCTAAACACTTTAAACAAAGGCGCAGCTTCTCCTCACACAGCTACTCCACAGAAGCTACAGGCACCCTCACTGCGCGTCGTCACCGCATCCAAAGGGCTTATCTAATCGCAGGGCTCCGGGTTCTCAGACAGGAGCTTATTCTTCACGCGTCGCTCTGTGCATGTGCTCATTGTTGCAGTGAAAACCCAGGCACAGACAGTCTGCGCGAGGCAGCCGCTCCAGATTAGACTGCGTGTGTGTGTGTGTGTGTGTGTGTCTGTAGTAGTGGTCCTATCAGATGTGATAGTGAGAAACTCATGAACCTGGCATGCCAATGACATCACCTAGAAAACTCACCTTCCGTGAGGTGTTACAAACCATCTTTTGCTATTTTTTCATTCTGTGTCATCAGAGAAGCTGAAATCCATGCGAAGTTGACTACAGTGACCTAGGTGCAACGAAACAAAGACAACACATGTTCCTAACGTGACGCCTGGGCTTTAACACTTAAGCATCATTACGCTCTTTGAGCACCATGTGTTTTTGTCTCTAACGAGCATGTTATTGAGTTCCTGGAGGTTAGATAATGCTCCTCCTGTCCCTGACAGTCAAACTCTCCTCCACTCACCAGGAGGGCTCTGGTGGTTTCGCTGCACATCTATCAGCAACTGTACAAAAACCACCAGAAACTAGATCCTTTTTCAGGCAGCTGTCGCGTGCAGCTGGTAACCCGAGACTTGGCTCTGGAAGAGCCTCTTAATTCCTCACATGTGGCGCTACCTGTCCACTGTGGATTTGGAGATTTTATACGCGTGGGGCAGCTGCTGCCACTCGTAAGACTGCATAAAGACCCGAGAGGGGTCTGGAGGTTGGGGTCCTGGGGGGGTCGACTGTAAAAACGGCCCTCCTAGTTGTTGGAGCTTTCGGTCTTCCTTCTCCCTGCTTTTGGTGATTGGCCACACGTGTTTGGGCATGTCAGCAAAAGGACAGGAAAAAGGTGGAAATATGTCAACCCGGTGTCTGTTTATGAAACTATATCACCGGCCGCTGCTGCACAGCCAGTCCTCAGGAGATGCTGGACTGATAGGCGGGTGTGAGGCATGAGGACAAGAAGATACGTGCAGAGCCACAGATAAAAGCTGAATGTTGTTACCGTACTGCAGCTACCGTGTGAGCGGCCTGAATCTGCATTATTACGCACAGAAAAGATTTATTAATTCAT
Organism: Tetraodon nigroviridis; assembly: GCA_000180735.1. Taxonomy (NCBI): domain Eukaryota; kingdom Metazoa; phylum Chordata; class Actinopteri; order Tetraodontiformes; family Tetraodontidae; genus Tetraodon; species Tetraodon nigroviridis. The sequence continues at coordinate 52,832 of CAAE01015007.1, read as the reverse complement.
CTTTTCAATGCTGATTCTTTTGCTCTTTTCACTGCGGTTGGAGGGTGACAGAGGACTGCATGGAAAGCTAGACTCTACCAAGAAAGTAACCGTATCCCATTGGGGACATGGCTGAGCCGTGAGTTCATCGGCACTGGAAAAGGTTTCTCCGTATCGCCGCTAGCTGAGTTTCCTGCAGTTCATCCGCCCGTCTGGGCACACATGTGTAATAGACCACTTACCTTGAATTATTGGTTATGGAGCATTTAAAGTTTATGTGCAGAGTCTGGAGCGGAAAAGCAGCATATTTATCAAATTACTCTGCTGCTTTAACTTTCAACTCCTTATGTTTTTTTCACAGATTACTCATTTTGCAGCTGCCTGTGCTGTAGGTGCTTCCTGCTCTGCTGTCCTTTTATCTCCGTCCAGTTTGCAACTTGAAAAAGAAATATGTCTGGCTAGCAGGCGAGAAGGTGAGTGCAGGTGAATGAGCAAAAATGGCTGAAGGAATTCAACTGATTTTACGCTACTACAGTGTTTAAACTGTTCACATCCTCTGTGACCTCTCCACTTTTAAACCCACAGACTGGGTCTGCAAGTGTGCCGCTGAGCAAAGTTCTCAAACACCACACATGTTTCTGACTCCATCCATATGTCCTGCCCTTAACTGCCTCTGCCTTTCAACGCTGAAAAAAACCCATGCAGGGTCTTTTAAAACCTATGAGTGCTGGTCTGCCTGCAACGGAAATACCCACTAAACCTGTGTAGGCAGCACTGTCATGGGGAATCACACAAGCTGAAAGCTAATTGTTTTGCGGTTCCATCAGCCTAAATAAAGCCTGCAGCTCCGAGCTGATTTATGGTTTAGGATCGTGTCCTCTTGGAGCAGCTAACATGTAAGCGGTGGCAGAAGTGGCAGAACAATGAACAATGCTGCAGCATTACTTTGCGTTCATGTCTGCCCAGCAGTGTAATTAACATCCAAGTATTCCTTCTCGCTAAATGATTAGAAAAGTGTTTGTTAGCTTGGCTTGTTTCAATTATTTCTAGCATGTGCCGGATGTGTTGATTCTTTGGAGAGCCACACCATACAGTTCCACTGTTCAGAGAGGTGGAGGAGTGGGAGAGCAGGATGTAGGTGAGAACTGTTCTGCTGAGAAAGAGGAAGTCTGGATCACATTAGAGGGTGGTTGAGGTCAACGTGCGCGCCATCAAAGTGATTCTGCATTAGTCGGAGCAATAAATATCCCACATCATTGAGCGATCTGGTTCGGATGTGTTTATTTTGGGATGCCGGGTGCTTTATGTTAAAGCCAAAGCACAGCAGCGTCTAAAACTCTCTGACACTCAAAGGCGGCGCTTAATGTATGATTATGTTTCAAGAACAGTGCTTCAAGATTATCTTTCTTTGTACTGGAGGATTAGGTATTTAGAGAGTTTAAGCTTATCTGCTCTTCTAATGTGATTAATCCTCCAGTAAATGTATCATTTGATAAGGGATTACTCTCCAGCTCTTTGTTAGCCTTTCAGCCAGAGATCTTCCAAAGCTCAGATGCATCAAACCATCTATACGTGAAGGTACGTGAAGGTGATTTGATGAGAGAGCCCAGCTCAAACCAGAACTGATGAGCTTCTGCTGCCGATGATATTAGATCACCGAGGACAGTTTAACTCACTCATCTCTTTGACAAAGACCAAAACTCCCCTCTGCCTGATCAAAGGGTTCCTTCAACTTCATGTGCTTTTTCTTTGTTCTTTTCTTTTGCTCTCAACTTCAAAGTCTTCAAACATCTTACGCTGTGGCTTAACAAACAAGGGATTGGGGGGGAATAAAAAGACCTGCAGTGTGGCTGCTTGGAGCGTTAGACATAATGAAGCACGAAAACAGCTAATAATACTTCAGAGGAGAGCTCGGGGAGCGGCTGCGTCTCCTTCCCTCCCTGTCTCCCCTGCTTAGGCTGCATTTGGTGGAGGTGACAGCGCGGTGAGTCAGCTCGGACTTTCCAACGTCTCCTCTGATCTCTGCAGAGCTCACGGCACCTTTACTGGCATCTCACAGACTCATTCCCACACACACACACACACACATTCAACACTCAAGCCCGACTCTGTTCTCTCCTCTCATGCGAGAGGCCAAGTTTCACACAGGTATTTGACATCTCACCTTCTTACTTCTCCTCCAGGTTCTACTTCTTCGCCCCACCTTGAAGCAGGTGGTTGCTAACTCGTCTCTGGGTAAAGACCCCTGGAATCCCCCCTTTGAGAGAGGATTAGAGCACCTTCCAGTCAGCCGCACGTCACGAAAGAGTGCCAGGCCGGCCTTTCACCTTTTCGCTGCTCTCCCTCAGTTTTCACCGGGGCTCGGGCTCGTGCGCAGACAGACTATTACGCTGGTGTGAGAGCACGCCGGCGAAGAGCCTGCACTCGCACTTTACGCTGAGTTTCACCTGAGAAATACTGAGGCTTTCTCTGATATGGCAGAACAAACGAAACAGTGCAGACCAGAGAAACAAGAAGCTGCTTGTTGGGGTCGAGGCAACAGTTTTGCAACTCCTGATGCAGCAGAAGTCACGTGCGTGTGCTCTGTGGCATGTGCATGCAAGGAGCACATAAAGGGAAGCATGACTGTGCTTTTTTTTTTTTTTTTTTTTTTTTTTTTTTTTTTTTTTCAAAAGTCTTGAATAACATTATATTACCCTAATTTTTAATGACGTATTAATGACGTTACTACAAGGTTGTTGTTCTTTGTGATATCCAAAAATATCCGTTCTATATTTGCACTGTGCACCATTGTGTGAAAACAATTCAGTACAGCATGAGTATCTGTGCAGCTGACAGCGCGGTTTCGTGTCTGCACCACACAGTCATACACCCATGACTCACACACACACACACCAACACACACCTGTCTGGCAGTAAAGTCTATCACTGCTGAACTCTTTTGCTGACTGGCTACTATGACCTTTAGCGGAAGCGCAAACATCATCCCCCCTCGCACAATCAACACCTTGACGGCCATGTGTGTCTGCAATCACCAAGACGCAGCCATTAATCATCCAAAATAATCAGTTGCAAATGTTTGTGTTACATATGATGATGCATAAATCTGTATTTGAGCCTCTGCATCAGTGCTAGCACAAGGAGCTGATGGCTTTGTGGACTGTTCAAAAAGCAACAGGATGTCCCTCCCACAGCCGTTCCCCCTAGCGCGTTGCTGTTGTGGTGATAAACAGGTTGGGGTAAATCAGATCAGATGACGGGTCATCAGTTAACCGGGTGGCCCGACAGGTAGACTCGGTCAGGGATGGAGTTACAGAGCAACTCAGACAGATCCTTATCAGCCGTGCTGCAGTCTGTTGTTGTAAGTGCAAACAGTCTGTTTAAAGGCTACAATTAAACCACTGAAAGTGTGTTTCTGAGTGTGCAGGACTCTGTGTCCATGCATATGTTTATATATACACGAATCACACAGATAGTGATACAAGCATGTGTGTTTGTTTGTGTGTGTTTGCGTCTTGATGTTTTTCCATTTGTCCCTGATAGGAATCTGTTGATAGACCACAGAAAAAGGCAGAGGAGTGTGTCACAAAACCCCCTCCCACCATTCCACGTCAGAGGTCACCAAAATCAGCTGACGTGGCTTTTTTTTTTTTGCCTGTTGATGCCACTTTTTTCATCTCAGCCACTGCAGTGGAGTAAACGCCAATGGTGTGTTATAGCAACAACACTAGCTAGCGCTCCTTGACGAAAACTTCATTGTGTTCGTGGCCTTTGTGCATCTGATGCTATTCACCTTGTCCAACTGGTTCTGTGTTCACATGACGACCTCGAATGTGCCCAGAAGCCCCAGAGTTGCTACCATTAATGTCACTTTAAGCACATTCTCTGGCACGCTCTGAACAAGCCGTTTACAGGCCATCTTTATCCATTGTCCTTCATTCGCTCAGAAAGCTAAACAAGTTTTTCTTTGCTGCTAATGGCAACGTGTGCAGCAGACAAAGACTCCCGTAATCAAATCAACCGTCGTCCTAATTTCTGGGACATCCCTCCCGTTAATTAGGGGTTTGCTCGTTGGTTGTCATGGGAGCGGTGTCAGTTGCCATAGAGCTGTCACTCTGGATCAGACTGACGTGACAAAGGAGGGTCAGCAGGTCTGGAGAGCGTGTGGAAGATGTAAGAGAGGAGACAGAGGAAGAGAAGGAAGTGTAAACAAAGTCAAGGTCCAAGCAGAGGGCTCAGGTTCTCCACGTAGGTCAGCGTTGCCTTAGACGCGTTCTCCTTTAGCTCTTTTTCCATAATTTACCTCCATTAGCCAGATTTTGCAAACATATGACTCAGTGTTTTGAAAAGCTTTTAACCTTCACTTCTGTTTGCTTTTTATGATGTTTCAGGGGAAATGTTGAAATTGCAGCCAGAAGCTTTTGTGGTTTTTCTTTGACCAGCAGGTGTGTATGTCTTCCAGAGCCTCTTTGCTGTGTAAATACGTTGCAGAGCACCGGCGACTGCACTGTGTCAACAATACGCGACTCTTTCCTGGTGATGCTGTTAAAAATTGAAGTGGATGAAAACAAGGCCATAAAACGCTCATTAGGCGGCCAAAGTCTGCCCCCCTGCCCCCTTCCTCTCCCCAAAGCTGGTTTCCCCTGCAGGGAGTGGGCTGAAGTGTGCCGTTCTTTATGTTGAAAAATAAAATCCACACCCATTTAGTTCAAAAGCCCACACAGCAGATGAGTGGCCCCACCATTCTTCATCAGGCTCTTGTATGTATGAAAGGGCCTGGCTCAGATATCCTATAGGCAGGGTTAACAGCTGTCACTAAGCCACCATGGCAGGGGCCTCCACTCGGCACTCAGTGGGGACCCAGACCTCTCCATGTCTGTCACTGTCTCCATCCTGTTGTCGGGCCTTTGGGCTGGCTGCCGCTGCCTCCGCTGCCTGTGTTTCTGCCCCTGTAATTACACGGCATTCTAATTTTCTGTTTAGGAAATGAAAAAAAAACTCTCTTTTGCTTTGTTCTAGAGGATTACAACAAGCAGATGAAGAAACAGAGGCAGCAAAACAAAGGGAAATGACACAAGAGCTTAGACAAACAGGGAAAGAGAGCTTCTCCTCATTCATTTGAGGAGAGGCTACAAATTATCTCCATCGACATCACTGCAACACACAAACACACACTTTTGTACTTCTATCTTTGTGAGCACTTTCATAGAAGTCATGCATTACCCAGCTCCTTACCCTAACCCCAAAAATCCCAGCTAACCCCCTCACCCCAACCCCAACCCAATTCTAAATTGGGTATTTATAACATATATGTTTTTCTGAAGTGTGAGGACCAGCCAAATGTCCTCACTTTGATAGTACAATTCAGATTTGGTACTCAGTATGTAGCTAATAGAATAATACACACACACACACACCACCCTAGCCATCCCCTAATCTGTACTATTCCACCCTGAGGGCCTGAGTCTGGAGCAGCTGCTACTGATGGAGCCAGAGAACCAGCTGTCCTCACACGCATACATATGGGATCACCTCCACACACACACACACACATGTCTCTATTTATTCATTTGGAACAATGGAGCCAAGATAGGGGTGTGTTTGTGTGCGATTCTGAAGTGTGCCACGGCCAGGGGGAGGGAGGAGCCTCCACAGTCACTAAAGTGGTTTTTTTGTTCACTTTGTGTCTCGGCAACATTTGGCAGCACGTGTGTCAATGACACGGCTATCTCCTTTATTGTCCGTGAAGTCGGTGGGTTTAGGGCGAGCGGGGGCAGCCCTCGCTGACACACTTACGGAAACATAAACATGCATGCGCTTGTGCACACACAAAGGAATGCGTGTGGCGAGGCAGTTATGGAGTGGAATAGAAAAACAGATTCTGTGAAAAGAACAAAAATAGGCTGTTTTTCCGTCGACTTCATTAAGTTCCCGCACCTGCGACAGACATCTGCTTTCTCGGTAGAATTTGATCCGGCTGAACTTCCTGGAGCATGGCTCACCAATTCCTGCACGTTTATGATGCTGTTGCATGTTTGAGTGCAGCTGAAAAACTCTTCAAGAAAACACCCCTTCGGTGCATTCAGTCTCTGCATTGTGAATGATTTATCCCTATCTCCCACCGCTTTAGGGTGCCTGCTGCGATTGGCTGGCCCCCTCTTTGTCCCAGATTGGCTCAGCTGCTCAGCCGGAGCCGGCCGATTGGCGGAGCACCGTCCCGGAGGACCGCTGCGTGCTGCAGCTGCTTTGGAGACACTGGCAACAGCAAGAGTGCGCACACGGAGGCTGATGTGCATGAGTGGGTGCGTGAGGTGAGCCATGTGTGTAGTCAGGTGCTAAAAGGCCGTGTGAGACATATGCGCGCACACCTGACGGCTGCCTCACACCTGCTGAACCGTCTGAGGCTGAGTAATACTCAGATCAAAGAGGAGTCCTCGGGGAGCATGTGTGTGTGTGTGTGTGTTTTTAATCAGACATTTACTCCTTCTGATTCTTTGCCAACAAAGAGGATTTGTATTTGAATGCGGCTTGTCTAAAGGATACTGCATAAATACATGCTGTTGCAGCAAAGAAGAAGAAAGAATGAAAGAAAAAGAGAAAGAAAGAAGCATAGTGTACCCTCATCACTGTAATTACAAAGGCTGCAGGTTTTATATTGCTGTGGGTCCCTGACGCTCTCACACACACCCACACACACACACACACCCCCATGTGCTAAACCTACACACAAACGCAAACATACGCAATCAAAGTGAGACATTCAACGCCGGGGTTCTTTCGCTACGCCCACAAAGGCAACAGAGTCCGTCTTTGTCACTTTCCACCATCAGACGTCAGCAAGTGTCTGCCTTGCTCCAGGGTTGCGGAGGGAGCTAGCCCACACGGAGCCCCCGTGTATATCTGCGTGTTGTTATCGACACCCACTCTCACCTCTACACACAGAGTGACGTGCTGGGGAAGAAATGACCCAGGGCAGGCGGAATCTGCTCATTTCTGCTCCGTTCACGTACGTGCCAGCGTGAAGCACGAGAACAAACGACAGGCGCGCTTTCAGGCTGCTGGGTCGGGTTGAGGAGCGAGCACAGGAAACGGTTTTGTTAGACTCCTCTCTTTGTTTCATGAACAAAGAAGCTGCTTTACGTTTGTTAGCTACAGTTGGTCTTCACGTCCCGGCTGTCCACCATGTTTGTCTGATTGTACACTCCTGCTGTCAGATTTTCAGGGACAAAACCCAAGAAAATGAGGCTGGCTGGTTGGGTTTCCTCTCTCCCGGCCTGAGGGCGCGCTCAGCTGCCAGATCCAAGCTGAGGATTGAAAGGAGGAGCAGGAGAGGCCAGCGAAATGACAAAGGTGGCCGAGAACATTAGCAGCACTCGTTAGGAAGCCCCTGTTTACTGACTGCAGCTGCATCCTTTATGACAGGTAACGCACATGTGGCACACGACGCACACCACACTGACACACTTTCACAACTTTGGGGAAATACACCAAAGTTTAATGATCAGCAGCACTGCTGAAAACAACAGCTTCTGCTTCTGCTCTGAGTGTTTGTTTACTGTAGGAAATTAGAAAGACGCACCATTAGAAATGCACAAAACAAGGAGTAATTGTCTATATTTGATTAAACCTGATGTTTTTGTGTTTATTACAGCGCAGATAACAGAGCTTTGCGGGGGGTTTTAGCACTAACTGGAGGACATCAGCATCCTGAAGGTAAAGGAACCAAAACTGGATGCCGGATATCAACCATCCATAACAATAACAGGAGCTCACCTGAGCATATTTGCGTGTAAAACACGCACACACGCACAAACTCACACTTTATCACTTCATAACCCGTCTTCGGAAGATTAAATTGTTTTTTTTTAATTGGCTTTATGACGTGTGTTTGTTTGATCCCGGTATTATTGCCCAGCGTGTTTTCCTCCATGAGTGAGCTGATTAAAATCTGCCGCGTGTCAACACGCTGCCAGACAGGCACCTCCGTTTGATCGATTCTCACGCACAAACACACGTGTCATAATCCCCGCCCTCCCATTGGCCAGAGCGGGAGCCCTGTTTCCTAAGCAACATCGGAATGCCGCGTGCAGGGCCCGCCCCTTTCAGGAAGCATCCGCATGTAAACAAACCCCGGTGCGCGCGCCACGGCGCCTCGTCTGCGTCTGCGGTAAACACGCGCCCACCCACAGCAGTCACATGACCTCTGCGATTACACGTTAGTCTGCTGGATTTCAGTCCCGGGCACCTTTGTAGGCCAGGAAGTGTTGTTTGTGTGCGACTTGTGAAATGTGCAGACGGGAGAGACGCACAAAGGACCCAGCAGTTGTGTATTTTGTGTATTTTGTGTATTTCAGGAAAAGAGGGGAAAGAGCAAACTGCAACCTGCTCAGGGTCACTGACCTCTCCTGAGCGTCACATCTTCCCTCTCTACGCATGTCCCGTTCACAGAAACTCCTGCCTTTTTTTGTGCCGGTGTGTTTGTTTTGCTCTGCAGCCTGAGTGTTAGGAGAGTTTAGGACCAGGAGGTGCACAACAAGCGGCTGTGTGGGGCCCCTGGTCATCGGTAAGTGGGAAGAATAACAAGGTTACTAAAGAGCGTAATAGCAGAAAAACACATTCATAACAGTGATCAAAATACCCACACACTGGAACACCTATCCTGTTGAGCAAGGGGCCCCAGCAGCCAATCACGGCCCTGTTACCAACAGCAACTGCGTGTGTTTATGCCTGCCTCCAGCTAATCCTGTCCTGTGATTGGCCGCTGAGGGGACCACGCCGCACGCCCCCCCCCCCCCCCCCTTCTTTCCCTTCTACTTTCTGGCTGTCTTTCCATCCCTGCAGATTAAGTAACAGCAGCAAAACAAAAAGAGCTTATTTTTGTTTTTCATCAATGGCAGAACACCCACAAAAAAAAAAAGACCAACAACCTGCGCGTGTTTGGATGCTGTGGGTTAGCTGGGGAATGGAGGAGGAGGAGGAGGAGGCAAACTGTTGCCATGCACGCACCCTCCATCTGTTACTAGGTTAAATATGCTACGTTGCTATGTAAAAAACACACGTGCAAGGAAGTGGGGTAGTTGCATCATGTGTTTGCCAAGTCCCTGAAATCCTGCCTCTCCCCTTGGGTGCCCTGTGCAACACTCTCTCCGGATCATGCATTTCAAATACGGGGTGCAGCGGGTGGATCCTCCGCTGCAAAAACAAGAAAGAAGCCGTCGTCCATCGCCAGTTGTTGGCTCATCCTGAGTCCAACTTCAGTTCTGTTCAGCACCGTTTCTTCCAGGTCTGCAGCGCTATTCCGGTGGAGCATGGAGCATTGTTATCCATGGCAGAACAGTTTCAATACCAAGAACTGCATTGTGTGAAATTGTTGACAAAGATGAGAATGGGACAAGTCAGAGGGGGAAGGGAGGGGGGGGGCTTCCAAGAGGGAAGAATAAAGGAACGGCAGGAATTTCCAGGAAGTGTCTCAAAAACAACGCTGATGGGCTAGGAGGGTGATGTCAGCGGCTGATGACCTGCTGCTTTTTTGTTTTTCTTCAGCAGAAAGAGCAGCTGGTTTGAAGGTTTCAGAGTCCAGACCCGACTCCAGTAGAACATCTGCGGGGTGAAGTGAAGAAGAAGAAGAAGATGATGGAGAAGAAGAAGAAGATGATGGAGAAGAAGATGGAGAAGATGATGGAGAAGAAGGTGGAGAAGAAGGGCCCCCGTGGCCTGACAGGTTTGGAGCCCTTTGGTCAACAAAGGCTGGATGGATGTGTCATCCACATTTTGGTTTAGGGGTTGCAAATGAAAGTTTCTTTACTTTTCTCCAGTATTTTCTTCATGCAGGCTTTAATTTCAACCAGGGAAGAAGAGTTCAGATCTAGAAGTGCAACAGGGAGGTTGGTCTCCTTGAAAGCAGCTGATTTCCCAGGATTCACACACTCTTCCACGAACAGATGACGACAGCACCCTGATTCTGCTGGGTGTTGTTGCTAAAAGTCCACCGGTTATCACTTTTGTTGTTACTTCTCTTGTGTTTCAGCGCGAACATGGAACCATCCGCGCTGGATTGGAGCCGCCAGAGCAGCGGCACCAGCAGATAAGATACGGTGCCAAGAGCGCGGACAGGCCGTCCAGCTCCGTTACACAACCGCGGCGGTTCAAGGAGCGTGTTTTCAACACGTCATGGAAACAGGTACAATGAAAACAAGCGGTGCTCAATTTAATATTTAACCCGTCGCAAAGGCGTGTTTTGGACGCACGCACGCACACACACACACACACACGCATGTTGTTTGTGCTCACTGTCAGGATGAATCCCGCCTTTTCATACCTCCACTAACCCTGACCTGTAATCCACTGACGACACAGCACAAGCAAACAAGGCCCGTGTCAGGGATTTTCCTCTACCTCTACTCTTCCTCTCAGTCGTCTGCCTCCCCCTCTTTACCCCTATCTGTCGTTTATGCCCTTTAACTGGTTTTTGCTGAAAGCAGCCCGGCGTTTTAGACCTGCGATTGCATGAAGCTCGGTTTATAATTCTGACATTTATCAGCCTGTTTTGCAAAGCGCGTTTCTTCTCTGTCCCGTTCCCTTTCATTTAAAAAAAAAGTAAGAGCTTGCTTTGCTATTTCAGACAGCGCTGGACTGTAGACTAGAATAATCTGGCGCATCAGCGCGGTGGAATGTGGAATGCGCAGCATCCATGTAATCAACTATCTGCTTCTATTTATCTATCTACCCTTGAATAAACCCGGTCACCCGGTCTGCACCCTCTCTCTGTCTAGCTCCCAGGCCGGAGCTCGAACCCCGTCGGGAGTCAGCCTGTCACCCTGCTCTGCCTGTTCCATCGCGTCTCTCATCTTCTCGGAGGCGCCTGCGTAAATGCGCGCCCGCCTTTCCGGCCCGCTGCTCTACATCAGAACTGCGGGTCGTTAAAGAGGAAATTCCTGGCGAGTCTCAGAGTACATGTGCTCCTGAAAGGATCAGCTCAGCTATGTCAGTAATGCAGCAGCACGGTTCCCAGTGCGCCCCATATTTGGCGGGTGGTTGAGTCATCCGCTCCACCTTTGCCAGACTGGCGGCCACGGTCATCCACAGAGTGTGGACACGATCCAAAGCAAGGCACGAGCACGAGCACGAGCACGAACTCTGCTTTTCCTTCCCTGTTTTGGCTTGGCTGTTTTCAGAGTGAGCCCGGAGCCCCAGCTTCACCTGGTCAGCTCTTATCGACGCTTACGCGCGTGGGTCGTGTCGGGGCGGCGTCGTGCTCCTTCCAGACTGTTTTGTTTTTTTTTCTTTAAACTTTTTACCCTGACCTCTTTGTCTCCGTGAGTAAGTTTATTTGAGGTCAATTTCATAATGGGGTCACATGACGCCTCAGGATAACGACGCCGTGCGCATAATCTCACTTGCGTGAAAGACGCAGAAATCCGGATTCTTCCAGTCAATCCTCCTTGTTGCTACTGTACAAACACCCTGATGCAATGCCGGAGCAACTTACTGGAAACAAACACCCAAACGCTGGTGGTGGCGCGCTCTTGCTGCCCGTCTCGACCGGCGCGTTGGTTCCTAACGCGCGCTTCCGCAGCAGAGCCGTGACCTCGTGTGTGACGACCCGATCTCCGTGTCACCCTACTCCCCTGCAGGGACGCAGTGGATCTTTGCTGTGGGTCAGATGTGTGTATGCATGAGCGCGCGTCTGTAACCTGGCCCTGTGTGTGTGTGTGTGTGTGTTTAGAGTGCCTGCAAACCTCTCGGCACACACGGGCTCGGGCCCGTCCATCATCCTCGCCGCCACCATCTCTGCGGCGTGAGATCCCCGAAGGCAGCAGGTGCGGGTGCAGCTCTGGGGCGCAGCGCAGTGGCTGCACATACCTGAGAGGAGCAGCCCCCAGCTGCCCCTCCTCCGTGTACCGCTCCCTCCGCTGCCCGGGCCAGCTGGGCCTTGAGATCACGGGATCTAAGTGGGGCCGAGGGCCGGGCGCCGCTCCGGGCCGCCCTGGCCGCCACAGCTCGCCGTGTAATCCCACCTGGCTGTGGTTCCAGTGAGCCAGACCCCCCTTAGTGGCTCTGGGAAAGACGAGGTCCGACCACGCTGAAGTCCCTTTAAAGCGCACGTCTCGGGCACACGCAGCCCCGATCACGCACGCGTATCAACACCAAGTGATACTGTTATAACACAGCAGCCAACAATCATCATTACATCTTGGTTGCACCAGTGGAGTGTGTGTGTGGGTGTGGGGGGGGGGGCTGCAGCAGGAAGTTGTAGATGATCCATAGTTTCACTTTCCTCAGAAAGAAAGAAATGAAGTGAAACACTTGATTTTACCCTAAAAGAGGAGCGGTCAGCTTTTCCTCAGAGCCGCCGTGTTAGCGCCAGCCATCTGATCCACTGGAGATGGAGTGGTGTTTCTGTCGGGCCCTGCACCTCCCGTGGGTGAGGGAAACCTCAGAAGCGTCACGTCAGAGGAAAAAAGAAAAGCCAGCGCTCTGGAGCAAATTACTGATCGCTGTTTTCCAGCTTTCTGAGTGTCTACACACACACACACACACACACATCTGTCTGCTTTTGTTCCCTATCGCCACCACCGATCTCTGGCTCAGACGGCCTCCGCAAACAAAGGCGTTTGTAGAAAGGGAGAGAGGGAGTCTCTTTATGATGAGGGTTTGCGATTAGCGGTGCCACAGAAACCAGCTTCCAGCTAATGTTCGCGTCTGCTGCAGGAGACGAGCGGAGAAAAGCAAGATGGAGGCTGCGTGAAGCACACCGACCTGCACAGACACCATTCCCAGAATAGTTCAAGTGCTTGGAAACATTGTACCAGAAAAAAAACAACAACAAGGGGGAAAAAAAACCAAGAATTTTCTGTTTTGCTCGTTTTCCGTTTTTCGCCAGCGGCAGCCTTTCGGACGTTTCCCAGTCTGCTCCAGCAGCTATCTGGGACTTTTGGGGGTAATTTTCCAGGAGACGATGTTTGCGATACTTGGGTCAGCCGCAGCCAAATAGTCATCCAGCCGCATTTGTGCTGGGCATCAGCGTCGCAGAGTGTAAACGCGGCGGCTCCTGCGCCTGTGTGTCAGAAAACGAGTCGCTCCGTAAGCATTTCTGGTATTTTGAAGCCTCCCAGGTTCTTAGCAGTGCAGACAGGAATGTCCATGGAAAGCCCCGCTCTTTCTTCTACAGATACAACTGTGTTTCTGAGTAGGGCTTCCTTTGTTTCAAAGTATGATCTGTGTGTGTGTGTGTGTGTGTGTGTGTGCAGGGGGGATGTAGCGGTTGGCTGAAGTACAAGACACTGCCAAGAAAAGTGAGGTAGCTTCTTCTGAAGTCCTCTTGCTTTTGATGTGGGCCACCTTTTACAGTCAGCCAACCACACACAAACACACATACACACGCTCGCACACACACGTTTCACCTGATGATCTCACTGACCCTCATTTTGCTACAACTCCGCTGCAGTTCGACCTCTCCGCTCGGTGACATCATGTGTGTTCAACAGTATGGCAGGAAGGTTCCTGCTTCCTGTTTTCCTCCCCTCAGGGTTACTTTCCTATAGTTTACGTGCACAATCACGAAGACACGCTGTGTGTGTGTGTGTCTAACTAGCATCCCTGGCTAACGGCTAACTGCACACAGGCTGTTCACCTTCCTGCGCCTCGTTGCAGAAGCCACTGCAGACACTAAAACCTTCCAGTTCTGTGTAAATACAAGTGAAAAAAAGCCGTTTCCTGTCAATCCTCCTCACCACCCCCCCACACCCACCCAGCTCTCCCCGACACCCAGGCCCTGCCCTCTCCTCCCCCCAGCCTTGACGGGGGATGTAATCATTGTGCAAGCTGCTGAGAAAGGAGTGAAAGATCAGTGCCTGGAAAGAGCAGCGTGTCACAAGGTTGCAACAGCTCCGCTCGTCTGATCTGCTATCACAGCCCAACGTTCCATCTTCCTCCTGTGTGTGTGTGTGTGTGTGTGCGTGCGTGTGTGTGTGCTCATCTCCGCTTCTTCCGTCTCACTGATGTCATCACTTCCCCTCGTGTCTGCAGAAACCCCCTCCCACCCACTCGGCTAAACATAAAGAAACATTTCTGACAAGACAGTGTGAACTTTTCCTCTTTTTATTCATCAAAGAAGTCAAATCATTCAAGTCAACGTTGAAAATGTTCTGCATATTTGAAAGAAAACAATGTCCCTCAGGATCTGCAAGCAAAGTCTCCGCATAATCCAGGACGCTCCGACAAGTTAAGTCCGACAGTGTCCGGCTCGTCCAGATCGTCCTCCCTGGACGCTCCTTCCACTCTGTCCATCTTCTCCTTTTCCTGCACCGTCCCACTCATCCGCGTGACCTCGTGCTCAGGTCCAAAACGGCGGGGGTGGCAGGGCCAGCGCACGGCCCACCCCTCAGTGTCCACCGTGGTTCCAGTCCACCGGTCCACGCCTCCACCTCCCAACCGGACCCAAATCCACCCAGAAGCGGCGGCGGTGAGCCGGAGCGGCTGTGGGCTCCGGCCGCAGCCTGGTATTCCACACCGGCGAGGCCCCAAGGCTTTAAACTGGGCTCCTTGACGTTCCTCCCATCGTTGAAGCAGCGCGGGCGGAGCGTCTCCTCAGCGCTCCGGGAGGGTGATGGTGGGCACCCAGTCGTACACGCTCCGGCTCTCCTCGCAGAACAGACCCAGCTTGTCCAGAGCCGGGTTTTTCCACGGGTTCGCGCTTGGACTCTGAAAGGGAAAACAAGGAGACGTTCAGATCCAGACACGAAAATCCAGACGGAGGAGGAGAAGGAGGAGGAGGAGGAGGGGGAGGAAGATGATGATGCATGCATGATTCACCGGCTGCTGCGGCGCGTCTGGGGAAACCTACCGTGACCAGAATGCAGTGCACGTCTTTGGACTCGCCGGTCTCGTCCGCGCCCACGATGTCGGCCAGGCGCTCGATGTCGGTGACGCGCACCACGTTGACGTCGTTGTCGAAGCAGAACGCCTGGATGAGCGTGAAGTGGATCTGCAGGGCGATGTCGCACTGGTACTCCTCATCGGTGGCGAGCACGCAGAACGCCACGCTGTCCGGGTCACTGCGGGAGGGAGAAGAGGGGATCAGACCTCCCGGCTCCGAGCGCTGCTTCCCGGTAAAGGAATCAAATCCGGAGGACTCCGCCAACGCGGCGCGGCCGGCGGCGATACTCACACATTCATGACTTTGGCGGATTCGTAGACGCCGACCGTGATATAGTCCTGCTTCTTAGCGGCGACCAGCAGCTCCTCCAGGGCTGCGCCCGCACTTTGCACCCTTGGCGAAGAAAGACGCACAAGATCAGCGCACGGAACGAGCCAACGCCGAGAGCCGGAGCGCGCCGGCGGCCAGGCGCGGGACACTCACCTGTCTGCGCTCTCCATGTCCTTCTCCTGTCCGCGGATCTCCTCCAGAGTCATAGTGATAATCCACACAAGTGCAACCGGCGGCTCTGCTCTGCTCTGCGTGCGTCTCCAGCGTTATTCTGGGCTCCGAGCGGCCCGTGGGAGGATTTATAGAAGCGGCGCGTCGCTTCTCGTCAAGGGGCGGCGTCTTCACCGCCTCTACAGCGGCCGGGGGGGGGAGGAAAGCAAAAGTCCCCCGGAGCAGTTTCACGAAACATGTTGACAGCCCCACGTGGGGGTAGGATTAACCAAGAACATCCCCCCCCCCTCCTCCTCCTCCTCCACCTCCTCCTCCTCTCTCTAACCTTGTTTCACCACCTGCAGCTCCTCCTCACCTCGTCAACATCCAGCCACAAATATTAAAAGCCTGTTTATGCTGGACTTTCCGAGCACAGCTGACCCAACCGGGGGGGTGAGGGGGGGGGGAAATAACACTTCACGCCAACGTTTCACTTTATTTCACCAGAAACATGATCCGTTTGCTAAATGGTGCATAAAAACACCCAACGCGATGTTTGTCCGGTGTTTTGCACTTTTTCAGGGAACTCCGCGTGGTGTTCCCTAACATCATTTCTACACACTGAACGTTCCCGCACCTTTATCAGCCCAAAGACCCCACGGAGGATCTCGGCGTACAAACATTGTGTTGATTTGTTTGTTTATTTTGGCAGAACAAGTATGAACACGGAGGGAGTGGACTTCCCCACCCAGGGCTCCTCAGTGGCGTGGTATTTATAGACGGGCCTGAGCTTTCCCTCTTCCACGGGCCGTGATAAACACCTCCGTGGGACGCGCACCTGCACGCATGCGCACACCGACGCGTCGGAACCGACCCCTGGGTAATCTTTAGGGGCAGTTTCGGCCACACCGGCGTGCACTACCTGCCCTGGCGCGTGTGCGTGTTGTTAATTGCCCCCAGCCAGATGCAGGCGGCCCCTCCCGGAAAAGCGCCACGTGCCGTGACCGGCGGCATCATAATCTTATCAGCATGCGTGTGTGTATGTGTTTGTGTGTGTGTGTGTCAACACCATTCTGTGTTCAGACAGATGTGTGTGTTTACACACCTGAGTCTGGAAGTCTATCAAAGCTGGAATCGCTCGTGCGCCGGACACACCTTTGGGAAAGCGTCATTAATCGGATCATTTTCTCATCGTTTACAAGAAAATCGCGCCTGTTTCCTTGTAAAGGTTCACTGTTTAACTTCCACGCTCGCGGATTCCACGGAATGTCAGCGGGAAACGTGGTGCGACGGCGCCCCCTGCCGGCGGGGCTGCGACACTGTGACCTTTCCCCTCCTAAACTAGTCCCGACTTGTCGATGGAGCGTCTGAGTCACGACTCCATCACAGCACCCGAGTCACCCAACAGCCGTTTGGCCCCGGTTACTGGCCCGCAGCCGGGGTTCCAAAGTCGGACAAATACTCTGGTGAGGGACGGAGGAGGTCAGGGATGGGGGTTACAGGTGCGCCTGCAGATATTAGGTCTGATCTGTAGTTTCAGCGCCTTCAAACACACTAATCGGTTCCGTGATTTATAAAAACTTTATTACCATAATAGTCCAGACACGACTTATCCATGAACGGTCAAATGTACAGAAGAGCCACAACCACTGAAGCCTATTTACATTCCCTTCTATTCCAAATGTCAGTGCATTTGCACATTTAAAATCTCATTTACTTTAACAAAAATCATTTCCAATATAACACAGATACCATTTATTACATGAACAGTAATAATAATAATAAAAAAAATGCTTCGCTGACAGAACAGGTCATTACATTTTTCTGCAAGACGGTTTACTGAGTCAACACTAGCGCGGTAAATATAGTAAGATCTGTCCCATGAGGTTAGAAAAGAGGAGCATCGACTGTAGCCTGAAATCATAAGAAGGCTTGTCCCGTTCTATTCTGTCGACTTTGAATTCTTCCCTAATGTACGACGTAAAATCAGCATTCCGTGGTTTAAAAGAGGCATGGATACCCTTGTTACAAGGGAAATACAAGCAAACTTTACAAGTCTTCTAGAGGCCAAATGTCCTGCAATGGCTGAAGCGGTTATCACTGGGAACAAGCCGGATGAGTAACAAGCAGCCTAACGTCTATGATGTGAAGGATGTTTTCCCTGGACTTGTTTTTTAAATCTTTTACCAGGAAAGGAGCCATCGAACCCCTGAAAACCAAGACTTTTCTGTGACGAGCCCACAAATCCCAAACAAAATTGTTCCCCATTAGCGCCCACCTACGAGAGCCTCCAGTGCTAAAATGACGCCGTCTTAGGCGTCGCTGACGGATGCTGCTAAAACGTGGGAATCTCCAGTAGTTTTTGTCTCACTGGCCTGGGAGGAATCCTAAGTGTGCAAATTGAAGCGACAGTAGTTGGAGCCGAGCATCGGGATTGTGGCTCCCCCTGCCGGACAGAACAGGAAACACCCCTTTCTACATCTCGTCGAAGCGGTGCTGTCGTAGAATAACAGATGGCGGGTTTTGGTCCATCCAGCTCTCTTTGGATCCCCTCACACCGTACGCCACGGCCGAGGCCACCGCATCAACAGAGCCCTCCTGTAAAGCCCCGACCGGACCTGCGGACATCTCCTTGGCCTGGGAGGGAGAGGGGAAGTCGGATGAGGAGTTGCTGTTGACGCCGGTCTCGGACTCGGACTGCTCCACCCTCTGGTAGTCGGGGGTGTGATTATTCTGCCCGCCAGCAAAGATGGACTTGACATTCTCCAGCTCTGCGTGCGGCACCAGGAGGAGGTCCTCCTCTTCGGCCGCCAGGTACGGGAGGGCGTCGGTGCTCTCCGGTGGCAGGGAGCGGAGGGTCCGGGAGATGACTGCAACCGGGACGGGAACACAGAAGCCCACGGCTTGAGTGGCACAGTCCTGATAACGCTGATGCAAATAGCCGAGAAATGATCAAGGACCCCGCAAGAGCCTCCACTTACCGGAGGAAGGGGTGTAGAGTTCCTTCTGCTCTGTGTTTTTGCCGAACGGATTGACTGCCGGGAAGATAATGAGACAGAAAGAGAGCAGGAACACCTGTGGGCGGAAGGACAGGAGTGTGAGGGCGGAACAAAGCCGAGCCGCGGAGTGAATCACAACGAGCTGGCATCTTTGAGAGGTTCAAAGGAAGGAACAGGTACCATGACACAGGTACTGGTGGTGCTGGCCTTCAGGGTCGACATCTTCACCATCGCCTGCAGCTTCCTCAGCTGCTCTATCAGGGATCTGCGCAAACAAGGAAAAAGCAGGTGGTACAACCAGCCTGTAAAAGGATCAATAAGAGGAATCCGGAATGGCCTACACTCACATGTTCTGCTTCTGAAGCAGCTGGACCTTCTTCTGCAGCTCCATGTTGTGTGCGGTACAGACGGCAACCCTGCCACACACACACAAGTTCACACACTTATTAGCCTTTTGCTAACAACTTGGAATTCAGAGACACTCGCTAACCCAAACTGCGCTCCGTGAGGTCACCTGTTCTCCAGCCCATCCACGTACACCTTCTTCTTCTTCCGGCTCTCCTGCGCCGACTGCTTGTTGCGGATTTTCCTCCTGATTCTCTTCAGCGTGCGCTCCTCTGCCTGGCGAGCAGAGAGGGAAGCGTGCGTCAACAACAATCGCCGGGAAACACGGAAGCTGGCGCGCGTTCCTCAGCGGTACCTTGGTGAGGGGCATGTCTGTGGGAATAGTCGCCCCCTCCTTGGACAGCAGCCGCTTCTCCTCCTCGGTGAGGACGATCTCTTTGAACTGGAACTGTGGCGACAAAGGGCGTCTGATCAGCACCGGCGGTTCTGGCCCGGGATTTTCTAACGCTGTGTTTAAAACGAGAGACCAACCGACGGCTCCGGTTTAGTGGGCGCGGCGGAATCCTGGAGCGAGTCCTCTATAGCCAGCGTGCACGGCAGCACGTTGAGCTCGTCCTCCACGGCCTCGCTCACCAAGTTGTCTAAGACGAGAGGAGGACGTGTCAGCTGGGAGCAAACAGCTGCGGAAGGGCCGGGGTTTGGACGGCGGCACCCACCCAGGTCGATGAAGACGTAGGTGTCGGGTTTCTCCGCCCTGACGCTCTGCAGCGCGTCCATGTCTGCGGCAGCGACCTGCAGCAGCGCGTAGCTGTGGTCCGCCTGGACGCTCAGGGCCTCCTGCTTCTCCGTCTGCATGTCTTCGGGGACCAGAGCGGGGTCCGAAGGCACCGGGCTTCCCCGGGAGTAGCCGGGACTTGTCACGGCGTCCGTGTCGCTGCCCTGAGGGCTCAGGCACCCCCGGAGGTTGTGGGGTCCCGCCCCCGTGCTGCTGTCGTCGGAAATCCCGCTGTCGCTGCCCACGGGGGACCGAGAGGGACAGAACCTTTCCAGGCTGCTGTCTCCTTCCAGCAGGCTGGACAAGAAGTCCTCAGTGTCCACTCCAGTCAACATCTGGGGGGGAAAACCAGCTGATTAGGCTCGGAAAACGCGGCACAAGTCAGGAGGAGGCCGCAGAGACGTGGAGTCTTACGTCCTGGTCAGACAGCCAGGACTCCATCAGCTCGTCCTCCACCGGAAACAGAGGCTCGACCGAGCCGTCGTCTTCGCCCTGGAACAGCAAACCCAGCAGGTCGGCTCCGTCCATGTCCGGAAGGTCCTCAGCGAATGACATCTGCAGCGACAGGACACAGTCAGGAGGTGAACAGCTGCTGGGGAACAGCTGCTGCAGGGTTTGGCTGTTCCTGGTCTCCTCCCACGGGAACAATCAATCGTCCTCTAACCAAATCTGCTTCCGATTTCACGAAATCCCGGAAAACACAACTGGGGTGACAGGAGTTGGTGTTCACGTCATTTATCCAACACCTTTTATCCTCCCACTTTTCATTCTTCTGTTGGTTGTGTCGCTGTTGTTGTTTGCGTGTCGTGTCTTTGTGTTTGTGTTGCTCCACGGCACAAAACCCACGGTGGGTCCCCCTTTTCCTGACTGGTCTCCCACGCTAATGTTCACGGGAAAAGGCTGCGGGACACGGCGGAAACCGTCACAACGGGGCCATAATCACGGCGGAAACCATAACCACGGCGCACGAACCGCTTCGGTGTTGCATCATCGCCACGCACACGCCGTGACGTCATCGTGTAGTGGGTCACGCCCACGCAAGCCCCTTTGTCATAAGTGTCAAAATAAATACTGCAGTTAGCCCGCAGAAATCAGTAATATCTGCATCTTAGCGACTACCAGGACGAAAAGTGATGATATATTCGGGAATGAGGGTGGGAATAAGATGAGTGAAACGGGAGCGTGGTTGTAGATGTGCGGTTGGACAGACCCGGTCCTAGCGTTGTCGCGTTGCAAATATACACGGATTTAGGTTAGTAATTCGTTCCGTGATGGCAATACAATGCAGTTTAAAAAAAACTAAAAATTATGGCATTTATCGCCACTGTAGGCCATTGTTTCCATGTTTGCTTAATAACGCTGGCAAGAGGGCGCCGTCTTCCTTAGCTTTAAAAGTGTCACTCGAACATTTAAGACCTATTTTTTTGCTTACCGTTCGATGAGGTAAAGCAAATTACCATTCGGCTGAGTAGGTCCGTTTGTGTGTGGAAGTATCTACTGTGCGTTTCTTCTCTGTAGCGTCAACAACGCTTCCTCCTGAATCCACCTTCCAACGAGGCAGAAAACGCGTCATCGCGTAAAGCCGGAAGTGGATCACGTGACCCGCGTGGCCTGCTGGGAAATGAAGTACGTACACGGTGTAACGGCAACAGCGCCATGCAAGTGAAAGCACAAAATACTGCATTACTGAATCCTGATTATTAATCCTGATGAATAATCTGATAGGGAATGATCCGACGCTGCACTCTATAAAATAATCTTATTACTCAGTGAACAACTAATCTGTATAGTGCTAAATTTAATTTGTGTTAGTGTCTCTGAAGCGGACACACTGGATAACAGTTGATCTTTTTCCAACCAGGGTGTGCAGTATTGTATTAAAATGACTGCTGCCTAATTAAATTTTCTTTTTATTGAAAACACATGAACAGTAACATGACATCAAATAACTACCTTGAATGAAATCATTAAGTTTCATTTTCAGAGCAGTGAATTTGCCATGACCAAATTGGCCAGCTGCTACCATGCAGACACACACGTCTGCTCATCAGACTGAAGTCCTAATACATCTCACACATGAATGCACTCCTTTCACTCTTTTTTCATATTGTTAGGGTAGAAATCTAAGGCATCATAAAAGTGCAACTGAGTGTTAAATACATCTCCTCTGTCGCCTACCTGCTCCGCTCTGCTGCCATAGTTTAAACTTCATGTTGCTACATTGAGGTTTATTGGTGTTCCAGCTGAGGATGGATGTAGGTGATAAACATCTGGCCTGATTCATTCAATTTCATGCATTCCATTTAATAATCTCTTTAATGTGTTGGATTTAAAGATAGATCAAAAGTTATCGGGAGAATCGTAACTCCTCGTTTCAAGGGGAGGCTGAAAAACACGCATTTTGACAAAGGCTAAATATAACGTCAAAGCAAAATCACAGCTTCAGATGCAGGTGATATTTTACAGAAAATACTATTAAGTATGTTAAAAAAGTGAATAGAAAAATCTCCTGTGGTTGAAGTCCAGAATTATTTTCCAGAGAGAAGGAAGTCTTGTGGTTACAGAATCACGCAGAGCTTAGATGTGTGTCTTAAACTACGATACACTTTTAGTTTTTCCTTCCTATTCTTTGGGCCGACCACCTTCGCCACCTTGGCAACGGTCTCCACGGCCCGTCTTTTGTGCACGCGGTGCAGCAGGATTCTGTACACCCCTGTGATGGAGCTCCTGCAGTCCTTCCCCTGGTTGTTGAGCAGGTGTTCTGAAGTGATCCCTAAGGTGTCCAGCGCCGTCTTTATGGCCACGTCCTCCTCCCCGAGTTCAGAGGGCTCCAGCTCCACTAGATAAGAGGGGTCAAGTTTAAAGGGCTCCAAGGCACATGGAAAGTCCACGGGAAGCAGCCACTCGCAGCCCATCATTTGCTCCAAAGTGCAGCGGTCAGACGGTGCAGGCTGGAGGATTCCCCTGATGAGCTTCTGGCAGGCCTCTGGCACCCACGGGGGTAAAACGTACGTCCCCTCCAGGATGCATCGTTTCAATTTGGGCACGGTGTCGGCCCTGAAGGGCATGGTGCCCGTCACCATGAAGAACAGCATCACCCCCAGAGCCCAGATGTCTACAAAAATGCCGACGTAATGCTCGTCCCGAAAGAGCTCGGGTGCCGCGTAAGGTGGGGAGCCGCAGAACGTGTTGAGCGTCTCCGTCCGCTGGCTCAGCGTGCTGAAGCCGAAGTCCCCCACTTTCACACAGGAGCCGCTGGTGTAGAAGACATTTTCTGCCTTCAGGTCACGGTGGATGATGTTGTTTTCATGCTGCGGTGGAGAAGGAGAAACTCTGTTACTGCCACGCATCTCCGCTGCTTCACTGCTTCGAACAACCTTTGTGTTCCAACAGCCTAGGTTTGAGATTTTTTCTTTATTATTTTTGTCAGACTCCTTTTTTAAAGTTCTTCAAACTCCACCAGAAAGCTTCAAAGTTCTGAGATCACAGCGTTCTTTCTGCGTACTGACCATATGTTTAACAGCAGAGACGATCTGAGCGAAGACGATCTTGCTTTCGGAGTCGCACAGTTTCCCCTCTGTAGTAATCTTGGAGTAGAGCTCTCCACCCCCGGCGTACTCCATCACCAGGTGTAACCTTGACAACGTCTCCACGACCTGCGGAAGAAAACCCACGGACGCTGGCTGATTGCACAAGTGGTTTACATGTGAGTCAGTCGATTCAGTTTAATTCAAATCAATGTTATTTGAAGTGCCAATGTTCTCTCCAGACACTCGACACGTTGAAAGAGAAAAAACGCTCCCAGGGCACAGCTCCACAGGGCTCCGACCTCATAGAGGCGAATGATGTTGGGGTGGTGTAGCTTCTCCATGCTGGAGATCTCTCTGGAGAGCAGCCGCTGCGTCTTCTGATCCAGCTTGGTTTTGTCGAGGATCTTTATGGCCACTTTGTCTGACGGTGACAAGAGCAAAAAAGAAGGCTTGGGCAGAAGCCTTTGTACAAACGTATGATTTCAATGAAAAAGGAAGCCGGTAAAACAGCTAATAGAATAACTCAGACATAAACATGCCACGTTAATTAACTAAAGCTACAGGAAGGAAGAGCTGGTTCGATTTGAGGCGGCAAAAACAGGAGTTCTCAGTTTTTATGGACCTTTGTTCTTCTCGGGTAAATCACTCCCTTTTTTCTAAAAAGCTATCTTGGTGCTGAACTGGGTCAGGAGGATGATAAAATATGACAGCAGCTTGACCTTGAGAACTCAAACACCTGATCCCTTTAGTGCTAAACGACGCGCACGGCCAGGTTAGACTGGTCTCAGGTAACTGAACACCATAAAGTCATGAAGCGGCACTATGTCGAGATAGCTCATTTTGTTTGAGCGTGCATTATTCAGTGCCTAATAGGTCCGAGTTACACAGTAAAAGGAAAACGTGAGGATGGAGCGAGGCAGACGCACACGTACGGGCATGAAGCTTGCAGCAATTTTCTCTGTCACTGAGGAAACTGAAGATGTCTAATAAATCCGTCTGCTCAAGGGCAGCAGCCGGCGTGTCCATTCTGCGGCTGCATCCGCCCTCTGACCGGCTACGGTTCACTTTAGCCGCATGAGGACGCTCTCAAGAGCCCGTGAGTGGAAACAACTCGAGAGGCAAATGAGGGCAGACAGACAGACAGACAGACAGACAGACAGACAGACAGCGGGGCGCAGTTCCATTCGTTATTCCTTCACATTTACCTGAAATACTGCTTCAACTCAACCAACAATCTCCGGTTCTCTTACCCTTGGTCAGGGCGTGAATTCCGAGTTTGACAATGGGAAAAGTTCCCACAGCCGATCTCTCCTCGGATTTTGTAGAACCCGATCCTCCTGCCCACCGTCAGCTCTCGGACCACCCTGTGATCACATGACAGCGCAGCGGAGGGGTAAACATCTGATCCCGTTCAAGACCGGTCCCACCGGGAGGCACCTTCATACCTTTCATCCTGGCACATGTCGAGGTTGAGTCGTTCCAGGGGCGTGAGGCGGCGGACGCTGGTCCCCTCGTCGTCCGTGTTGATGTCCGAGCTGTCCTGGTGACTCCAGTGCTGGATCCTCTGGACGCCGGCGATGACCGCGCCGCCTCCCGCTGAAGCTTGGACGGAGTCTCCGTGCGAATCCACAGCCTCCGGCGCAGACGCCGAGGCGCTGGCAGCCGCGCTCGTGGCGCCCGAGCCCCTGGAGTCTGCAGCCTGGGCCCCCTCTGGGCTGCTCTCGGAGGGACAGACGGCAGTCATCCTGCCAGGAACACAAGCATCACTTTACAGGTTGTTCTATTCTTCCATGAGCAGATCTGACGGTTGCTCCTCAGACTCAAGTCCAACAAAAGCCCAGACTTACCTTCTACCTTCTGCACCGGTCAGAGGCTACATTCTCCAACGCTGCTGTCTAAACCGCTCAGAGGTTATGGAGGAACGGTTTCTGTGCATAAGTCCTTGGCACAGACAGTTTATCTCCCGACGCCTGACGCCGGCGTGGCCATGTTCTCTCTCCGGGATCCAGCGGCTGCGGCCTCAGCGTTCCTTCTTGGTAGCCGCGGAGGGAGAGGTGAGGAGGCAGGTCAGCCACGTCATGGCGGCGGGGTTTATGGCCGCTGTTGTCTCCAGCTGAAGAGCTCTGCGGAGCCCTGATGGCTTCATTTGAGAGCGCGGGGCATAAATAGGCAACAGGTTGAGGAGGAGAGAAAGACGGGATGGGCGGGTGGACGCGAGCGAGGTGTAGGAAAAAGGCTGAACAGATGATAGTGTCAGGCAGCAGCTATGGGATGTTCAGAGGGACCCGCTGCAAAAGAGCAGAAGAGAGAGAAATTCTTGGATATTTAGTCAGCTAGGTACTATCAAAATAACATCTGTGCGTTAATTATGGTCACTATCCTGAGAGCAGGATAGCACAGGGAGTGAGTGTGGGTGTTTGTGTCTGTGTGTGTATGGCAACATGCTAATGGGTAGGCAAGCTTGGAATGAGGCGATAATTGCAGCCTGTTGCTCAGAAAACAAAAAAATGAACTGAAAAGAATAAAGAAAATCAAACACAATGAAGATGTTTGCACAGCCTAACAGGCAGTATGATACCTCTCAACATAATTCTACTTCTTTTGAATAAAAAGGAGATATGGAACTGAATCAAATCACATGGGAAGACGCTGAAATTGCGCAACACGGTGTGTGTGAGAAGCAGTCCGATCGGGGAACTTCTAACGGTGCTTCAAAACGTGTGTCATCCCCCAGCTCTGCTCACATGAATGAATGTGCATCAAAGCCGTCCTCTGAGAAGCCTCTCTGTGTGGCGCCATGAATATCTGCGCATTGATCTCCGGCTGAAGGAAAGAGACCTGTGAAGAGAGGAGCTTCCGCTTTGGAGCACAAAGCAACGAGCCCCGCCAGCCTTTTGTGCTTCTGAATAACAAGACGAGAGGGGGAACATGCTGGGGACAAACAGCAGCGATAACAAGGGAGCTGGGCCCATTTTTGGGAGACACGGACGCCGTCAGGAGATCTGACTTTTAACAGGTCCCTTGTGTGTCTGGGTCGGGGTCAGAGGACTCTCCCACACTTTATTAATGAATTCATTCTGTCGCTGTAGCAAGTGTGACAGGTAAGCTTTGGATCACAATAACCCAAGACCGGCCTGCTTACTTCACATCAACCCGGTTGCTTAGTGATGGTCACCGACTAGGTTTGTTTGTCTTCCCGGCTGAGGATTAAACATTAAGTGCTAATGGCTGTGAAGAGAGAGAGAAAGAGAGAGAGGGAACACACTGTGCCATATCTACAGTCATATAGTGCTGCGGTGTGCCTCATCGTGCATCCATTTCTTATTTGTGTGAACGATTGATGCATGAATGAACCTTTTACACATAAACAAGCTAAACAAACTAGAGCAGAAGATCCCGGGTTAGGTTCTCAATACAGGCTGACTTGTTGAGACCTTCGTTCCCACCTCAAATCAAGTGTCAGAAGATGTGATGACCTTCCAGTTGAAAGAGCAAACTTGCTCACAACAGGAAGCTTTGTCAGCAACGCGTCATTCCTCCGTCACCGACGCCATCGGCTCGGCCTATCCCTGATCCTCAAATCAAAAGGGAAGGAATCCTGACACGCTGCAGCTGGAAAGGCTGTTAGCAGCAGCTCTGCAGACGCTCTGGAGGGAGAGAACACACGGGCTCACCCGCAGCTGCTACGGATGAGCAATGTCCAGTGGGGACTACACAACACAAACACACACACACAAGCACGGTCCCGCACTGACAGAGGGTTCGCTCAACGCAAATCTCTAGAGTTTTAACTTACAATGAGCAGCTCATTAGGAGAAAGAGCTGTGACAGTTGCACCGTGCAACAAAGTACGTAAAACTTCAACAAAAGGCCTGGAAATTCCCACCCTGTGATGCTGTAAGCTGAGTATACGTGACAGCGTTAGTGAGCTGAAACAGCTGTATCTGTGGCAGTTCCTGGCACACGGGAGCCGTCTGAGAAGCATCTCATCAGCGGTTCAAAGCCGTGATGCACAATGTTTCATGTCCATGGAGCGCCGCTACATCAAAAGGACAAAACACAGGGAGCAGGACAAGGAAAGGTCTGTTTTACCTTTACCAATATGGAAATATATTCACCTGAGCCTTCCATAAAAGACACTCATTTGAAAAGGCTTTTAAGTGCATTTCATTCCAGTCTTAATTTCGCTTTCAAGAACAAAACCCACATTTTAATGCATTTGAAATGTGCAAACTGCACAGTCTTTGTACTAAAACACAAAAAAAAATGCTTTAACACATGAATCTGTGTTGAGTTTACTGTCAAAATGGATAAATGACCTGAGCAAATCATTTTAAATGCTGCAAAACAGACCAAACGATGCAACAGGTGAACCGACACGTCCACAATGCATTTTCATTTACAGGGAAAAAAATCTGATACTTTATCACACTGTTGAAGCCTGTGTGTGTGTGTGTGTGTGTGTGTGTGTGTGTGTGTGT
The DNA here is from genome assembly GCA_000180735.1 of Tetraodon nigroviridis. NCBI lineage: Eukaryota > Metazoa > Chordata > Actinopteri > Tetraodontiformes > Tetraodontidae > Tetraodon > Tetraodon nigroviridis. The sequence continues at coordinate 25,365 of CAAE01015007.1, read as the reverse complement.
GTGTGTGTGTGTGTGTGTGTGTGTGTGCGTGTGTGTGTGTGCCTTTCACACTTCTCATAACAACAGAGTAGCACCGAGACACAGGCCAATAAACGGATCGTCAGTCAGTCGCCATACGAGTATAACCTCAAATGTAAATGCCTTAAACATGAGCATTTATAATTTGACGGGTGTAGCTAATTTGCTTCTCGTCTTAACATAAACCTTGATTTTTGATCGAGTTTACAACATCTCATCCGCGCGACGAATCAGCGTTTCGTCTACACAGAATCGGGAGGTAAGAAAATTGGAATTTGAAGGCCCGTCTTACTTTGCTGGGTGTCTTCTGTGGGGCCGAGGAGACGGACTTTACTGGGAAAGCTTCTTTCCACAGCCAGGCTGCTGACATTGAGCCCTCCGTCTCCGCAGCGCCGCGTTCCGCTCTGTTGTCAAGGAAAATGAGCTTGATGGGCGGGCGAACCGACCAATCAGCGACGGGTTTATTATCCCCTAAGCTTCTCGTAACCAATCAGAATCAGGAATCCCACTTCCGCGTTAGTTCAGTACCACAGGAGCTGTCCAGGCGGCAGCGGAACTCATGGGGTAGCCCGAACTGTTGACGGAAATTATGATCAGGCCGCAAAGGTGTGGTAAGGAGGACTTCACACAGGTCTAGGAGAGAGCACCCATAGGTGAAATAACTCTGGGTGCAACCACGGCACCTTACCAGCATTTACCCAGTGACCCTACCTTTACCTTCACGACCCCCATCATACACACTCTAGCAACCTGCTGGAGTACCGGTCACTTCTCCTTATTCTTCTTTTGAACACATAAACTTGTACACATCTCATCCTAATCAAAACTGTTTTCTTGCCTCAGCACTTGAGATTTAAGTTTACCAGGATTCAACAAAGTTTTGTCTGATTGTACCAGAAGAACCATCCAGTCTGCCAATAACCAGACTAAAATAACTGACCTTCCAGAAAACAAGTTTAATATTTTCTAAAAGGGAACCAAAAATAATAAAAGCATTTTTACTGACTGCTATTTGCAACATGATGATTCAGTCGTTATCCCTTGCCATTATTGTCAAACGTGAAAGAGACTAAAATATATGTTTAAATTAAAGACAAAATTTTGGCCAAGTACTAAAGGGGAAGCAATGGAAGTAAATGAGAAGATGTCAGCAAACTTTAAGATAAATAAGAGAATACGATGGCGGTCTTTTATGCAGAGTTCAGTGGGGCTGGTTAAGACAGTCATTCACTGCGATGGTTGACTGCACGGCATACTGAGGTGATATGTGCTATTCCACGTGCAGCGCAGTGTTTTATTACAAAAGGATCAACCAGAAACAAATGGCGGTAAAGACGGTACAATATTAAATGACCACAGCTTGTTCAGCTTCGTCAACCTTTACCATCACATCCTCCATCCCTACTTCCACCTGAGAGTTCACCACCTGCTGCTCCTCTCCGTCGTTTGTGGTCACATGCACCACCTGGATCTGTACGCCCGCCTGCTTTAGCCTCTCCACGTCCTCCTCGCACATCTCGGCCACTCCGCCGTCCTCCACCACAACGGTTGTGGTCTCCCCCATCTCCATCATCTCGACCGGCTCCACTGTGACGTGTTCTATGTGGATTCCGTCGTCCAGGAGAACCGTCCCGTCTCCCTCGATGCTCTGTGTGGCGATGGTGAGTGCAGCCACGGCGGCGTCGGCAGGGTCGGCGCCGACCGCGTCCTCGGCGGATTTGCTGTCCTCGGCCGAATGGGCGTGTTTGAGGTGGGATTTCAGGTCTTTTGGGTTCGTGAACCACATGTCACACATGGTGCAGTGGTTGGGTTTGTCTCCTGTGTGGATCACAAGGTGGTCTTTAAACTGGTCCCAGCTGTTGAAAACACTGCTGCACACCTGAGGAGGAAACATCTGGAGTCAGGCTTGCTCATATACCGTCTACTCAGAAAAACAACACCTTGTTGCCCCTGTAATTCTAAATGGCTGGGACTCAGCACAGATGGGGGCCTGAGTGTGACAATTCTCTACCTGGCATTCATAGAGCTTCTTTCTCCCTTTTTTGGCACCGGCCCCGTTCTGACAGGCAGCCATATGGCACTTCAGTGTGCTGTTCCTCGCAAACCGCTCATGACAGTCAGGACATTCATAAGGTTTTTCCCCTGCGTGAATTTCACAAGACATGGTGTTAGTAAAAATATAGCATTTTAAAAAGCTGAACATAAAGAGATTCATTCTTTCTTACCGGTGTGCTTCCGCAAGTGCTCCTTAAAGTGGCCAAAGTGGTCAAAGTGTTTTTTACAAAATTCACAGACGTGCAGTTTCTTCTGGGGCTTCTGGTTTCGACAGAGTTCCTCTGCATCGAAGTGAAAGGAGCTGATGTGCTGCTTCAAGGCGCCTTCCCTGGTGTAGGCTTTGCCGCAGTGACTGCACACGTGTGGTTTCTCCAGCGAGCCCACGTGTGTTTTTAGATGCTGCTTGAGGTGGTAGTACAGCTTAAAGCCGCGGTCGCACTTGCTACAGCGGAAGAGGTTGTCTACTTGGGAGATCTGGACCTCCACGACTTCAACATTCTCCAGCATTTTGGAGGCTGCTACCGTTTCTTCCTGGTACACGACCTCCTGCTGACAACAAACACAAGCCAAATATTTACTATAGCAGAATAGACATAGCTGGAACATGTGTGTGTTAACATACACAAGATGTACCTCTTCCATTTCCTCCTTCTTGACGACCTCTAGGGTAGATTCTCCCTGCTGATATTTGCTGGTAATGTCAGCCAGGAGAGCCAAAGCAGACTCATCTGATCCAGCTGAAGCGTCCTTCATTGTGTTGACCACCTCCTCCAGCCCTGCTGCTTCCACCTCAATGGCCCCTTCCCCTATTACCTCGATCTCCACCTAGAAAATATAACATGAATCGTTTAGGATTATCGGTGAAGACAAAAAAAAAAAGAAGGACTTGGGTATTTCTTTCACCTGTTCTCCTTCCACTGAAGGGAGGGTTTCTGTAATCACGTTGGACGTCTCGGCTATTTTTCTCTTTTTGCCTTTGTTTTTCGCCGTCACTGACAGTTTATCTACCCTAGAAAGAAAAGTTCCCATTAAAAGGATGCAATGATTTTGACAAATATCCTAAAACTTGTTAATAAAAGGCTTACTGTTTAAAAGAAAACATCACTTCTACTGCGTGGAAGACATAATTTAAACGTTCACAACCACCCAGCTGACTACCAAGCTTACTTGTTGCTCTCAAGTGCTTTAAGAGCTTCCTGCATCTGGAGATACTCGGCAGCCTTCCACACGTCATAGGTTTCCTCGTCTCCGGCGACAGCTAGCGTTGCTGTGTAGGTGAACTCCATGAGATGGCGGAAGGCTGTGTTACTTACGCCTGGAAAAGTATGACAGAAATGGGAATTAAATTCAACATACATTCAACAACATGTGTGCTTGCATATTTCTTGCAAATACCTTCTATTTCCACCAAAGGCTCCTGGGTAAAGTCTTGAAAAAACCTGTGGAAAAACTGGCTGCAGGCAGCCAGCACTGCTTTATGGGCCCTGAACTGGTGCCCTGTAATTATCAAATGACACAGATATAACAAAAGAATGACACAGGTATTTCACCAGTACATCATAAACGCACATTCTGCTTACCATCAACAATTAAGGTAATATCTGTGAATTGGTCCAACTGCCGTTGTTCATTCAGTTTGTCCATCATGACTTTGTAAAGTTCAGGGTACTCGGTGCTGCCATCCACCTCAACAGTTACCTCAGCCACCATCGTGGGCCTTTTCCTTATCTGTGTTGAAACGAAATTAGGAAGTTTTAAATTAAATTTGCAATGACAAGTTGCTGTGGTATAGCATTCTGATGCCCTAGGAAATAGATCTATACCGTCACAAAACTGGTACCATTATGTTGGTATTGTGGCTGAAATCTAGAGCTTCAAAAACATGAAGCTTGAAACTATTCCGACCATTCCTAAACAATGCATTTAGCAACAAATATTTCGAACATCCGGGAAAATGTAATGCAGTTTGTAGGACACTATCAAGGCGTATAAAAGACACATTTTAAGACATCTTGCTAAAAGCAAAGCATAAAATATATATAAACTAGAAGCATATGCTGCTAAATTCCAACCTATTTCCCGGCTTCTAGCTGTTCGTGTAGATGACAGCTACCGTTTTAGCCTGCTGACACACGTTAGCTTAGGTTAGCAAACAGGTATTTATAACTTTCCCTCAGCGGAAATAATATGCAAATCGATTCACATAAACCAGAAACACATGTGACCAATGTTCAACTTACCGGGTCGAGTATAATGGGTGAAATACGACATCGTTAAACGAATAAACATGATATAATTCCTTAGTGATGCGGATGAGGGGCCTCTTAGCACACACGCCATTTCGCGTTTGACCATCAACATTACGTCATCAAACCGCGCATTAAAATACACTTTTCTGAAAATGTTTTTCGCAAAACAACCACGGTGGGTGCAAATGAACGTAAAGATCAGCCTATATACATACCTTAAGTCTGATCTGGTTGCTTCAGGATGCTGTTTTCGAAGGTTTTTCCTTCGACGCATGTACCGCCGTTCAACTCTGATCGCTCCAAAAAAAGGGCGGTCGTTGGTCGCGCGAGCCTCAGTTTCCCAGAATCCTCTGCGAAGCGAAGCACGCGAGGCTGTTGCCAGGAGGCGAGCGACGCTCTTCAGACCTCCGTCTGCTTATTACTCAAAATTGTATCATTAGACCAAGATAACGGATACTTTTATCAAATGCAGCTATTGTTTGCAGTTATTACAGGTATCGCAGAGTATTTCACAAATAAACTTATGTTATTAAGTCAGTTAACTTGTGCTTGGTTACAATAAGGTTCTGATTTATTTGGAACCTATGCAGGTATCAAGACATCTATGCTTTTTGCATAAAGATTCTACTACCAATTGCAAAGTGACTAAAAAAATGGCTCTTGCCCCACTTAAAGGAGATAAGATATGATTAGATTTATTGTCTTTGTTGCAGCGAAGATCTTTCTTAGATTTCATGCAATACGATAGCATCATGATCAAAAACACAAATCACCAAGCCTCAGGTGCTCTAAGTAGCATCCCCATCAGTTAATATTGACATTTACATTTATGGATGCTCAATCTCTAGTAGATTTGCTAAGGCGCATCTATTCAAACTGTCTGTGTGTGACCTTTGCTCCTCGAGGAGCATATTCCTAGAATCATATACAGTATACAGGTCGTAACACTCTAATATGTCACTGTGTCATAGAAATATAGTGTAAATGAGTAACCCTGGGTCAGTGACCAAACCAGCTGTGACAGGACCTGATCCTGGATCTGTGCACAGTTTAAACTTGAAAAGCCTGACCAGAGCCAAAAAAAGGAAGAAACATTCCAACAATCTATATGCCTTTATTCTCTCAAACCACATTACATATACTACTTGAACTCATTTTATGAGTTTACAATATAATGTATGACATAAAGTCTAGGTCAAAGCAGTGCAGTAAAACTATTGTCAGTGATTGACACCCTCAGGTTGGGTTACTTTCCTATCTTTCTCTCTTGCTCAAGTGAGATAATCCTCCTGTTATAACATGTTTTCTGACGTGCTCGGCGCTGTAAACGTGTCCTTTACTCGTTTTTGACGTCCTGATTGTAGTGTATTGCAATAACCTGTCCAAGCTTTATATGGAACAAGTCACTTCTTTGCAAATTGTTCCTGAGTGAACAACTTCTCCTCCATTGTTGTGTTTGTGAGGCTTTTTTTAAAGTCTACCCCAAGCCCCGCCCTCTGTGGTTTTCACTTCTTTTTCCTGCACTGCAAGTAAAAAACAAAATTGCGAAATCATATATTTGCGATCTTCAGCCCTAAAAAAAAGACATTATACGATGCAAAAACACCTTGCAAGCAGCTCTATGCACTAAAATCTATGCATTTTCAGTGCATGTGTTTACCTAAAGGTCCATTTTTTTTTTCTCCTGAACTCAAAGACACAAAACAAAATCACTTTTTCCATTCTGTCGACACAGGGAGTTTGCTTCCTGTGTAATCTGAAAAAAGTTGCCAGCAAGCAGCTGCTTCTGAACTTTGTCCTCCATCTGGGCTGAAAAACAACTGGGGGAGTATAAAAGGGGGAGCAGCGGAGGAAGAGGCTTGTTTTTGTTCGAGAAGTTGCTGCAGCTGTGACCGAGCAGAGAAGAAAACTTCACAGTAGGTTAAACAGTTCTTTTTTACCACCTCCACTCAGAAATCTAAGTATTTACTGGGTTTTTTTTTAGACATAAGGAGTGTCTGAAATACTCTATATTTTCAATTTAAGTTGTCTTTAAATGCAAATCTTTTCAAAGCATTTTTATTCTTACTCTTAACTCATTTTTTTTTTTTGTTATATGCTGCAAATTTTATACCTATTGCCATGCTTTGGGTTTATTTTTAGATGATATGTTTATTAGCCTAATGTCCTTTTATAGAAACGAGAGAAGCACAGATTCAGCAACAGTTTTCTAGTCCTTCTTCTGACAGCTAGCTAGTATCATCAGGAAAATGCAAAAATATTACTCCTTCTTTAAGCTTTGGCCCAACTTTTGACAAACTTCCAAAGTTGCTCCTTCTATTTACCTCCCACTGTCTTCTTTTTCGACCAGATCAGCAGACTGGGGGAGCGAGGAGGCACCGCAGGGATGAGGGCGTGCCTTGGCCTGCTCCTCACCCTCTGCATGCTCCATGGGGGAGGTGCAGAGAGTGACGGGGACGGGCCCCGCTGCCAGCTGCCCCCCACCTGGAAGATAGGGGACCTGGAGCCGATGACGGGGGCGATGGGCCGCGTGACCGTGGTGGCCCTTTTAGACGCCAGCTGATTGTTCTGCCTGGTGCAGGCATCCAGGTACGTGGTGGGGTCCATTTTGTTCAAAAGGCACACTAATGTCCAGTCAATGTCCACCAAGTCAACCATTGATTTTCTGAACCTGGGCAGAATGGACAGCCTGCGCCAGAAGCTTGAGAACCAGGGCCTGAGGGACGTGGTCTACATGGTCGTTAACCACCAGGGGGCGCAAGCGCGGGGCCTGCACGCCATGTTGGCCCAGAGGCTGTCAGAGCACATCAGCCTGCACAGGCAGGACGAGGCGCTGGCCGACGTGTGGCAGACACTGGGCGGAAACAAGGATGACTTTTTCATTTACGACAGGTTTGTTACTCACCAGGGAGAACACCACTTCGATTTTGTTTCTTTAATTGTCCCTTTACAATCTTTTCCAACAGGTGTGGCCGTCTCACTCACCGAATTTCCCTTCCCTACGCCGTTATCGGGCACGGCCACGTGGAGAAAGCGGTCAAAGACACCTACTGCAGTTCTCTCTGTGGCGAGTGTACACATGAGGTATGAACCTCAGCCAGTCACATTCAACTAAATACATCCTGCTGGGTAACGTGTGGGCAGCTCACTAAGATCTTCCACCTCCCCACCCCACAGACCGCCGAGACCCAACAGGAGTGCACTCCAAAAACAGACACACAGCCGCAAGAAGACACCAGGCACGAATGCCATCACCGACATCATCAGGGTCACCAGCACCACGGTGATGGTCACCGCGATCACGGGGATAACCAGTGCACTCACACTCAAGGTTCTGGTCCAGGCCACGATCACGGTCACGGTCACCACGGCGGCCAAGGTCATCATCAGGGGCACGATCAGGCCGGTGGCGTAGCTCAGAGGCCAGATCATTTAGAGCTGGGCCAGGCCCAGCAGGTGGTGAGCTTTCACCACCACCAGCACGACGCAGCCGCCGCGAAGCCCTGAGAATCAAAGAGGTGAAAATTCCAGTTCAGCTGACAGTGGACAGAAGCCTCTGACCCTGACGCCTCTCCCAAGGCCAGCTGATGCTGACACTGACGCAGGCTGTTCGGCAGCGTGGGGAGCGAGCGGCCCGCCGGTCTCTGACGCTGCAGCGAGGCGCTGCCCGCCTCCTGACAGTGACACGGACCGATGGCCGACAGGGCGGACGCCAGGGCGGATGCCAGGGAGACCTGACAGTGACGCTCGCCCCTCGCTGTCTGACAGCAGCCTCAGCCGGCGCCGTGAGCCTGACCCCAGGGTGCCAACTGAGGATGAGAGCAGGTGTAAGCTGGCTCTCATCGTCCCAGTAACACCAGTGGCCAAGAGCTCTTTATACCAACAAGTATTACTCTGAGAGAGGGGAAATCACAGAAATGGAGCCCCAGTCGGTGATCCGTTTAGAGGTCAATCAGATGATGCGGGTAGATTTGTCAGCGCGCTGCTCGCGCCCTCTCTCAGGAGTGTGTGTGGTTGTCGTGTTCTTCCGGTCGCCTTCTCCACTCTGCTCTCTCCATCCGCAATGAAAGCCGGCGCAGAAACTACGCTCTAGGGGCGTCTGCTGGAAGTCAGGCTGGGGAGAGGGGAGAGGGCGCTGCTGGAACATACCAACCATTACAAAAACAACAAGAGGAAGGAGAGAATCCATCGTTCGCTGGAGTCCCAGGACTCTTTTTATGTTTCTGCTGATTTGTTTTACACTTTTTCTAATAAGCCATCATTTTTAACACACACGCACGCACAAATTATGTAACTGAATTGCTTTCTTTTTAACCTGCAAATTTGAAAAGTGCGTATATCCAGAGCTTTCTAAAATAAAACCCAACCAGTAGCTTGTGGTTTTAGAGGTCAAGAGGAAGATGAGAGAGGCATGGCTGACGGAACAGACTCTCTGTACTCAATGATGGCTTCTGCGGGAAGATGAGCAGTCACCCTGAAAACCTGATGCTTGTACAGAGGAGTGTGCAACGTTACGCTTGGGAATCTTGGAGAGAAATAAAGATGGCTGAGCTACTTTCAAAACGCGTGGTGACTTTTGAGAGAGAGTGGGAGCGGAATCTGACCTCAAGACCCTCACACCTTTCTACTTCATAACTTTTTAATTCAGATCATATATTTATAGGCCTGACAGTAGATATAAGGTCATATTCGTCTGGTAAAGTTGTTGTTCCTTTCACCTGTCAGCAGGTGTCAGTAAAAGAACACAAACTGAAATAATCTGCAGAATTTAAATCTACCTACTGAAAACATCCCGATAGGGTCAAAACGTGGGTGGATACAAACCTGCATGGTTGCATTCATGCAAACACACACACACACACACACAAGTTCAGACTAACTTGATAAGACAGTTGTTTTTCTCAGACTTCCTTCTATTCATTACTGGGCACTGAAAACGTCCCTGTCAGGAATCAGGCCGCTTTCTGATGCTTTTTAAGGCCCTGAGTCCAGGGACAGGAACGAGGTGAACAGCTGAAGGAACAAGACAACAGGACAGGAAACCATCGGCTTTTTCAGTTAAGCTCTGGGTGTCATCTTATCAAAACTGAAAGCTGAAAACTGGCCATTTAGATATCACGGAGATATCATTTAGAGTACGGAAATGTGCAAGATGAGAAGAACGTTGCATGTACCATAGTACCATGTTTGGTGTTATTTTTTTGCCAGGATAAATACACAAAAGCATCAGGTTGTTGACCGGATCCACATTAGCTGTGCAGATCTGAGAGATCTCCAGGCCTCGTTAAAGTCGACAGTCAGCTTCTGAAGGCAAAAAAAGACAATGTGAGAAAGAAAACATTCTACATTTTTTTTCCTTTTCTTTTCTTTTTGCTTCTTTACAAAAACTCGACGCACGAAATCCTGCCAGATTAGCTTTAAGTGCAGCACCCTCGGCTTGGTGTAATAAACGTGAATTGCCTGTCGAACTGTGTGTGTCTGAAAAGGTCAATAAGCAACCGGAGGTTATAAATGAGGCCTGAGGACGACTGCTTGTGTGGGCGTAATTGGGCCGAAGATCCAATACAGGGGAACAGTGACTTATGGGTAATTACCAGCAATGTCCTGAGAAGAAGAGCTGTGAGTGGTTGTCTCTCTGATTCAATCAGCTGCACACAGAGCAGTGCAACACACAGCCTCCGCCTTAATTGTCCGATATGCTTTCACCACGACACACAACTCTTCTGCAGCCATTTCCTCTAAGTGCTGCAACAAAGGGGATGCACACACACATGCACACACACAAAGGCGCAAAGTGCTTCTGTGTGGCACACAAACAAGTAGGTAGGCTCCTCTCCATCCTGCAAGCACTACACACTCCACATTTCCAGCACACACGTCCAAATTTGCATGAGAACTCTCCCACAGTGGGCCTGTACATTTTGTTCAATAACATCCGTTTCTGTCACTAAGTGCTCCTTGTTTGCTTATAATCAAACGCCCGGCGGGTTGTTAACCGCCGTCTCGTGAACGCAGTCGGCAAGTCGCTTTTGCAATAGAATCGGGAGTGCACGAAATCACGAGCTGATTTGTGATGAGATGTTGCCAAATGAGCAAAATCAAAACTAAATTTTTAAACTTTTACAGTTAAAACGCTACCATTAGATGTAATCACATGGACCCAGCTTGCTAAGTACAGAAGGGAGCCCAAGTATCAATATCCCCGCTAAGTGCTTGTATTTTTGAGGTCAAATGATGAGATAAACAAAATAATTGAGATGCTGTAATTATATATTTTTCAGGAGCTTATTTAGCACAAACACAACAGCAGAAAAGCTGAAAGAGGACACAGTCAATTAGACACAGTTTCTTGTTTTTGTGTGAAACAGGTAGCATCAGTCATGAACATCAGCTCTGAAGAAGAGGGTCTGAAAACTATGAGACAGGCTTCTGCATCCAGTTCAAACAGCAATTTCACCACAATAGTTATGCAGCCATTACCTACTGCAATTCTGTCACATGTGCTTCAAACATAGATAAGCAGAATAATAGCAGAGCCATTACTCACGCTGGCTCGTCGGACGCTCGGAGGACCGCCATAAAAACAGGGAGGCTGTGCTGCGTTGCTCAGATCAGCTATCAAACCGTATCTCTGCTCGGCTGGACTTCATTTGCATAGCAGTGGACAACAAACGGGAATAATTGCAGCGCTGGAGATTTTTTCCAGACTACAAAGTAACACAAACCGCCTGGCACGTCATCACAGCCAATTCAAATACACATGAAATCACGGATGGAGAGGAGGGATGGGGGCAGATTCACAGCCTTTTATGCATATATCTGCCCTATATATCTATCTATAGATCTGACGGCAAATATTCAGTCCCCTATTACAGTACGTTACTTTGTCAGTCTGGTAGTGTAAAAAATATAAATGTCCAATGAACATCGAGCAGTGATGCTTTTCGTCTGTTGTTGTGCTGAATATTTCAAATCAACCAAATTACCCTGAAATCTGGTCTGAAAACATTTTACACATGTGAACAAAGTGCTTGCTCTAAAGTGACTGAAACATTTCTGTACTTGAAATAAAGTTTGAAAACCTTTAATACATCGTATATTGGCTGGTCGTATCCCGTAGCAACCTTTAAAAAAAAACCACGTCAGGTTATCATCGAGGCCTTTCTTTGGGGAGAAACTGCTTTATCCTCGCTGTAGGTAAACAAATCAACATCATTAACATCCAGTTAATCATAAACATTCACATTTGTACATGAAGGCGAGCGTCAGACTGCTTCTGGCACATCATCCCACCAGTGAGGCTGAGCGAAGCACACACACGGGGCCGGTAGCGGCACATCGTGATTCATGACCTCGCTAGCGTGAAACTAGGCGCTGGTACTCTTACACTGCAGCTCTGGTAAAGACAGCAGAAGAGAAGCATTTACAAGTATCTTGTTCACATTTTCATACAGCGCTGGCGGCTTTGGCATCGCCGCTCTCGTTGTTGTGTGGTTGTTCGATACGAATGACCTCTCCTAACCCGTTTTAGCCATTCAGGTAAAGTTTTCTTTTCTGAGGGATGCTCCACAAACAAAAGCAATTCAGAGTAAGTGTTGTGTTCATGTCCTGGTGGTATGTGTGGGCATAATTACAATCTATTGTGTTCCGCGTGTGTGTGTGTAAAGGTTTGCAGAAGTGTGTTGACAGAAAGTCCACACACAGAAGCTTTGCACCTACGCTCCGATGACAACACACACCGATGCAAATACGCAAAAGCACTACTTAGGCTAGTAAATGAAAAAAATAACACTATTTTAGACACATGTCATCACAATATATGTGTTCGGTAATAACCTGAGCAGCGCAGCCAATGGTATTCACAGTCTTTCCACGTGTTCCAGTTGCTGCCCCTGCAGTAACCGGGCAACCTTTTAAAAAAAACCACCACAGCCCGACAGAGAAAGATTCCAAGTCAGGAGCTCATGACTGAGTTCCGGACTACGGCGAGGTGGGATCTGGAGCGGGTGATCGATGCTGGCGCGCTGGCCTGCATCCCTCCCACCGTACTTAATGACGTGCCCTTGCGTAAGGCACTTGACGGTGACAGTAATGTGTACCGAGCAGCTCCCAGATGTCATTAAATCATGTCAGGGCCTTCTGTCAAATCAAATATTTAAAGTACAACTTTGAAAATGAGAACTAAAAAGGCCACACTGAGACTGTCAGACAACCGGGATTTAGTTAATTATCGGTGTCATTTTCCTTTGTCACCTTTAATACAATCAGTAATTTCCTTCATTTCCATAACTGTTACAAAAGGCCCCTTTAAGGGGACAAAATGGGATACTGTACAACAGTATCTATCACATGACTGATTAGCTTTCCTCAGTTTTTGTGCATTAATACAGTAGTTGAAGTTGTAGTTTCATATTGTGGCTGTAGTGATAAAAATACGTATGGAGAACTTATAAAAATATATCTGACACTATTAAAGTAGGAATGCTAGGGTTAGGCTAATGACTATAAAAATATAGCTCTGCTGATGTATTAACAAGATAAGAAATGTGTGATTAATGAATCAAGCGACCACGGAGCAGCAAAAAGGTGTCAACAGCAACAAAGACTTCTGTGACGCTGTGAAACACTAGAACATGTGCTTTTCTTCCCCAGTTTGGCCGACGCTTTCTGTCCGTTTAAGACTTTAACACTGTCAATGTTCTGAAACAGGATCAGCCAGAAGTCCGGTGCGATCCGAAGCAGGTCGGCAGAGAGCAAACGCATCTTCTCTGGCAGCGTCGTGCGCGAACGCCTCAGGCGTGAAATTAGCTAACGTGTCTTTTGGCGTTTCCCTTTTAGCGTCCTTCAGGTTTCCATGAGGAACTTGGCAGAACGAGGATGAAAGACCTTATGCCGGAAGGTTCAACGGGTCATTTTAAGGGGACAGGTTCGACAGGAGGTCTGGGGTGACGTATCCCACGGGCATAGCAGGCAGGGCCTTGAGGGGATCCCGAGGCGCGGCGGGAGGAGGAGACGGGCGGGGAGGCGGGTTGAGGAGCAGACTGTGTTGGCTGTCCAGCTCCTGCACCACCGTGTAGTCTGCGACAGGGGCCAAGACTTGTGTTTGGGGAGAGTCGGGGAGGAGATAAGGTGACTGCTGATGCTCCGCCGCGGGCGCCGCCCGAGCGTTTGTGGCTTTAGAACCCTCCACAGGCTCGGGCGAACACGGGGGAGTGTAGAACTGCCGGGCGCTGCTCTCCGTGGTGTAGCCGCTGCCTTCGGGATCCATCAGGAGCAGCTGGGGCAGCTGCTCCACCTCTTTCTTTTCCTTGGCATCCTCCGCGTCTTGGGATTCATTCGCCTTCTTTTGTGCCTCCACTTTTGCGGCCGCTAGGCTTTCCTGGATTCTCAGCTGCTGCCCGGGGGACAGCACCACGCCTCCAGAGGGCATCACGTTGCTGACCTGGGCGTAGAAGTCCGTGTTGACCCAAGTCCGGGCTGTTCCGGGTTGGGCTGGGACCCCGGGCGTCTTGCTGGTGTCCGGTGAAGGAGACCGTTGGTCCTCGCCCTGGCTGGGCAGCAGCGGCCCCATCAGGACCTGGGTGTCGGGGTTCAACAACTCGGGATCGTAAAAGCTGTTGTGGCCTGAATCATCGTGAGGGATGCTGGAAGAAAAAGAAAAACAGGGTAATTTGAAAAACAGAAACGTCTCCATCTCCCACTATCGTCTGCCCCTCTCCTCTTACCTGTTGGTACCGGAGCCCCCTTGGTTCATGCCGTGGCTGACAGACACAGGCAGACCGAGGAGCTTCTGGGTGTCCGAGTCCTGGCTGTGCAGCTTCTCGGGGGAGTCTCCTTCCTCACCCTCCACCTCTATAAACTCCACCCACGGCTCGTCTTGGTAGAACACCGGTGCGTAGCTGGGCAGGCCACCCATGCCCCCACTGCTCAGGATGAAACTAAGCTCGTCCAGCTTCCCCTTCTGCAAGGGCCAATGTGGACACGTCAGTTCATCAGGACGCGGCGAGTGAAATGTAGATAAGAGGTCACAGCAAACCCACTCACGTGTTTCACCTTTGAACTATTATTCATGAATAAATAAACTAATTCCCACTACAGGGTCCCTCTTCAGATCTTATTGTTCTTAAGTGACTGTGATTTTTCACACAAAACAACAAGACTTATTTTTACAAAGGGATAGGCTTTGAATGTGAAGAGGAGGCTAATAAGATGATTTCGCCAACAGAGACATGTTGTTGTACCTTTAAAAGCTCTGGATCGATGCCTTTAATTTTGGGTGCTGGAACCGGTGGCAACAGAATCTTCATTAACCTGTAAAAGCACAGCAGATAGAATTAAATAAACTGTTAGTAATGTGTGCCTGTGTAGTCTTAGACCAGAATTAGCATTTAGCATTAGCGTTTAGAAGGCATTTTAAATACATTATGTCAAGGTGGGGTCCTCACAAAGATGGAAGAACAATAGTATGTGTTTGTGTGCCTGGAGAAGAGTTTGTTCCTGCCTTTGCTGTTGAGACGCAGCAACGAGCACAAGGAGCAGGAGCACACTGACGGCCCCAAACACCAGCGCCACGGTGAGGGAGAAGGGAGACTCTGAAAGAAGAAACAACAGCCGTCGTCACAGCAGCGGACCCGAAAGTGCGACCCCGCCCCCCTTAAAGCAGCCGCCACGAGCTCACCTCTGCTGGGAACTTCAGTCACTTCGATGAAGATGGAGTCGCTGAATTCTCCAAACTTTTGGAACGCCTGCATCCTGCAGCGAATGTGCACTTCGTAATCTTTTCCTATGGTCAGGCCGTAGATGGTCTGATGGGTGTGTCGCTGGACTTCCAACTAATGTACAGAAACATGAAAGGGAAAGGAAATCGCAATCAGAATTTACCTGAAGCTAAACAACTTATTACACTGACCCTGATGAGATTCAGGGCTCAGACATCACATGTAGGGTTAAAGGAGGCTTCTAAACTGGTGCTCATAGCTGCACATGACACTCTGGCTCAGATGGTAATGAATATGAGTCTGTTCGTGGCCCCGTGGCCCCTGACCTACAGATCCCTCCTTACAGTTCTCTCACAGAGACGCTGTTTTCCCAGAGCAATGAGCTGCCAACATGGCTACATGCAGGGAGAAAGGAAATCTGTGCCTGGGCGACCATTTCACTTTAAATAAACTGCCCGACTGGATGGACCCAGCTCGCAAAAGCACTCTTTTTGCACCACAGTGGGGCTTTTGTCAGGCATCTGTGACTTACTGCTTCCCAGGTTGTGGAATTCCTTTCCCTGTATTGGATCTCATACTCTATACGCATCCATCCTGCCTTGACGTCTGCAGAGGGTGGGGGCTCCCAGTTAACAATGACATCATAGCTCAGCCCGGAGGGGCTTATGTTCAGCAAAGTCCAGTTTAAAGACACGGGTGGGTCAGGACGCACTAAAAAAAAAAAAAAAGTTTGATTTAGATGCTGCATTGGGGAATGATTTATTAAAAAAACGATCTGTCGAGGGTCACAAGCAGATAATGAGCCTTTTTTGTGGGACATACACCAACAAAAACATATGATTACATCATCTATCTAATAATCAGATTAGATCATATGATTACAGCATCAACCCACGCTGCCGGGACAAAGGTGCAAAGGTTTGTTACGTACCAATGTTCTCCACAAAGAAGCAGTAATCCTGGTCAGAGTAGGTGACATTTTGGCTGCGGAGCTGCATGCAGTAGGTCGTCCAGACCGAGGTGTGGTTTTTGTCAAAGAAACACTCCCTGTTTGAATGGATGTATTTTGGACACTCTTTCCATTCGTTGACCAGTGAGCTGGAAATAATAAAAGAGAGCAATTAGCCAGGTGCTACACGCAATCGAGAGTGAAGGATTTGTGAGTGGGAGGCCCGTACCCCGAATTCCTCTTCAGGTAGAAGACTCGGAGGGCTCCCGGAGAGGACAGGTTGTGAAAGCCGCCTGGACTCCACCAGCACTGAAACGTCTCCTGGTTCCTGGAGACGCACTCGGTGAAATGAGGCTCATAGGGGGCTGAAAGACAGCAGGAGGAGGGCAAAGAAGGAATTTAAGGATTCACATCTCCCACCAACGTTATTGTCAGTTTTCAGTGGGATCAGGACATTGAATTATACCATCAATTACATACAAACATGTTTCAGTTACACCCAGCGGGCTGTGTTTACAGACCAAACTGGCCGAGAATCAATAAAATGGCCGTGACACACTGTGCAATCATATCTTATTACTGCACAAGAAGCTATTTTGCAACCTCGGACAGGGAAGCAGCTGGCAGCCGTGCATCGCTTTCGAATAGCGCCGTATATTTTTAGTGATGGCCAACTTACCTGTGGCTGCCAGATGGAGAAGCACACAACCCTGAAGGACACCAGCAGCTGTAGCATTACCACTACACAAGTCTTGCTATCAGGCTGCGGGAGACGCTTTGCCCAAACTCAAGATCCGTCCTCGAACGTTTAACGCCGCCAGCCCCAGTTCCCCAACTCTCCCATCTAATTGGAGACTGCAAAAAGCAGTTTCCTCATGGGTCACATAATTAGGGACTGTTGCAACCATAAATAAGCAACCGAGGATAACATTGATTTCTGCTCTGCTCTGCTCTGGGAAAGGCGGCTGCATGAATTACGCCCAGATGGGGGGCATAAACGGGCTTTCCAACACAAGACGAGGGATTACAAAGCAAACCCCCAGTATCCATCTGCAATATGTGCTCATCTTGTATTTGTTAAAATAAAACAAAGGCGATATACTTACACTGAATGTTTTCACTTAGAGTATATAAAGCATCTAGTGTGAACATGACTGGATGTGTGATGTGTTCATGGGCGTATTTTGTCCCTTTTAGAACTCCACATCTGTCAGCATTGATGCCATCCATCGCGTTTTGTTCCATTTCTTAGAGCTTCAACAGCACAGTGAAAAGTGGACCTTGACCTGAGGATTAAGTTCTGAGCTCAAAGTGGAAAAGTGGAGGAATTTCTGAAAAAGGGTTACGTTTGCAAACGACAGAGGCTAACTGAATCCAAAAGTGCGTCAGAGGTGGAAAAACCTGGAGAGACTTGCTCTTCTTTTGAGGAATGACTGGGATTTTCATCATCTCCCTTCCCTGCAAGCCAGAACTGAATCCTGTTCCACATAAAACAGCTCAGGTGAATCCTGTCTGTACCTGCCAGCCGCAGTTATGCAAGCAGCAGTTAGAGGGAAGAAACCTAATTGTGCGTGTGTGTGTGAGATAAACAGTTTTTAACCTTCTGTCTTTCTCAGGCTGTACAGACACCAGTTATCTTCCTCCATGCGAGATTCAGCCGTTAAGGTTTAAACCCCTCTGGAATAAAAAGTCCAAATAAAGAGCTCTTCTCCAGGGCTCAGCATCAGCTGGCAAACGGCACTAAGAGACCCGGCCCAGGTTTTACTGGTCGCCGCACAGATAAATAATGTCACTTGGAGCGCGAGGGAAAAGAGCCTGCTGCTGGGGATAATTTACTGCTTTTTCCAGCTCATTTGCAGAGGTAAAACGTAGCATTGGGGTTATTAACGCTTCAGAGGCCTGCTGTTAGGGTAGAGGGGTGGGGGGGCAGATGGATGCGTTAAAGCTGCGTCTGCAGCATGGGCGATATCACTTACCAGATGCCGACGCTAACCTAATTCACACAGGCACACGTTTCGGTTTTCTCAACCGCGGCTTTCTCCTGTGATGCCATACAATGCCATGTGTGAACTGCACACATTCTGTGTGATCCAAAACGAGGCGTCTGTGTGTTTGGACTGGTATTTCCTGTCTGAAGTCAGCGCTCACAGAGGGAGGAACAAGATACCGGAGGGTTTGGAGTAACCTCAACAATATCAGTGATCCACCGAGTCAAAGCCGATCTGTTTATGAGGAGATCCCGTCTTCGCTTTGGGGTAAACATATTTGGCGCTGCTGTTTACTGAGGATCCACAACATGTCTCGTCTGCACACACTTCTGTAAACCAGATGGATAAACTGGCGCCACACAGGGACGGCGGAACGCGCATGAGAATCTGCATCAGGTCTCTTAAACGCGCACACAGCAGCGTCTCGGCGCTGGTGAGCGTGCACAGCAGATGTTGTTTGCCTGTCAGGAGGAATGTGCCCCAGATGGTGAGGAGGAGACCTTGTTTGTCAGCGTCTTTGCACAGAAAAGGCGAAAATCGAACCTCCGAACGAGCGGCAGAGGGGGGAGAGACTGCGACGGGTTACGAAACGAGGGAGTGAAAACAGGTTGTTTAAATAACCGCAGAGGAGGCCCTTTCACACACGTCTCCTCCCAGACGCTCAACCTAACCCGTCCTTTCACCATCACGGATCAGCGCCGTGATTCTCCTCAGCCTTCCCAGCTGTGAAATCCAACAGGCGAAGTCTGCTCCACGTCTACCAAGCGGTCACCCAGCCGGCTTTTATGATCTTACCGATTTATTATCCGCTACTAATGAGGTTAATCCCCTCTAATGGCATTAAAAACCCACAGTTCTGGCTCAGTTTTGACATCTTCCATCCAAGTGAGCGTCAGAGGAGCAGCAGATACTGATTTATGGTCTTTTTCTCATCTGTTTGTCACATTTGTTTCAAAGTTTTTTTATGCTTCTGTGTGGGAGAGCCGGTAACGACGGACAATTCCCACTACTGTTAGTGTTTCTGTTGAGCACATTTTTATATATATTTATCAAGTTTTTTTAGTTGGCTTTTACAATGTGGCTGAGACTTTAAAGTGAAAAAAATAGTGCTGGCGGCGCGTCGCCTGAGAAGTTTACTGTCTGCTTGTGGGTTTGCTCAGGCTATCGGGGACGGCTCTGTGTTTACAGATGTTTCAGTGGTTGTTGAGGGAGACCAGGGTGAGATTTCCAATTCTGCACTCCATTTTAACGTTCCAATGAGCCCAACAGGAAAGATGTTGGACCGTTAGTCCTCGCATGTCCCACAGCTGCTCGTCTGGGAGCTTATCAGGAATGTAGAGTCAGCCAGCAGAGGCAGACAGGCACAAAGTCAAAAGGTCAGAGGGCAAAGACATGGAGCGCAACCCAGTTCACTACTGTGGAGACACGTTTAGTGTCCGACACATCTATAGATTTAAATGTTGTGGAACCATCCAAAACTCACACTACCTTGTTCTTTTAGGCTTCCTGGGACTAATTTACAGAATTAACTGCTTCAGGAATTTAGGCCTAAACTGCGGAATGGCGTCAAAAATTTTAGCATTATAAATACTGTTCAGTTAGTTTTGACTAAATATGTCAAATAAAAAGGTTTCAGACTCTAAATAAACAAAACAGGATTTAGTTTTCTCCAAGTTAAACCAGCATGTTTAATCTTGCACTTAGTTAGAAACTAGAACAATAGTTTTTATCTCACAGCAAGTTCAGATTTGTCAGATTAATGAGTGCATGTGTGTATTTTTCTAAATGTTCTGCATTATAAAATCAATAATATGTAATGCTGGAACATTTAACCTTTGTAATTCCATGAGTAATTATAAAAAAACCTCTGAATATTAAAGTCTGTGGATGCTGATGTGGCAGAGAAGAAACTCAAACAGAGTGAAGAAAAATTCAACAGCAGCATCGATCTGTTCCTGGACCTGCTGTTAGCCTTTCTCTAAATCATGTGCTGCTGAACTAAACGTGGACTAAAGGCAAACACGTCCTGGCGCATCTTCTCTTTGCTGCAGCTGCAGCGGCTTCAGCCCTCAGTGAAGAGGCCAGATTAGATTTTGTACTTCATCGTAGATTTTTCTCTGCTGGACGTCGTTTCCAGGGGTTTCTAAAGCTAAATGAAACTCAGGCGCTCTCAGCCGCAGCGATGATTCGGTTCTAGCTGAGTCAGCTGTCTGGACATCCTGTCTCATCCCGTCCCTGGACTTTGGCAGAGAACCTCTGATCATATATTTACCCCGTCTTTATCGACCGGCCTGTTTGACGAGCAGGGAACACGTGGGGTTTGCTCAACAGTAAACATTTCCACACGCTTTCTGACACAAGACATGATAACGAATGTCAACAAGATGCTTGTGCGCACGGCGCAGTCGCACGTGTTAATGTTTGATGAGCGCCGGGATCAGCAGACAGGGATCAGTCCCGGTTCTGACGGTGCAAAGATGGCGGTGACCTACCGGATGACGCGGCGCCATCACGATCCATCAGAAGCGCAGAGCCGCGATTGGACCCCCAGCTCAGGGAGGAGATCAGGAACAGCAGCAGGAGGAGGCGGGAGGAGGAGGAGGAGGAGACAGCCATGATGCTGGGAAGAGAATCAGAGCGAACAGGTATTCAAATATCAGCCGGACACTCCTCTTCCTCCATTCCAGAAGCACTATAAACATTTCTGATTTTCCATCAAACTGAGTATTTGGCTCCTTTGGTGCCGTTTTGATCTGAGATGTTTGCAGAGTGATACATCACAGGATCTTTTTGCCTTTTCTGTCCTTATTTCAAAACATAAATCAAGTGGGAGAGCTTTCGCAGCAGAATAAACCCGAGACTACAGCCATGAATGTCAGATCTGTGTTCAAGGCAAAAAACTAAAATAAAATAAATTTCCCACTGACCGTTCCCTGATGGTTCACACAAATGGTGTGAGTAAATTCAAGGCCAAAAGGCAAAAGCAACCTTCCAGCCAAAACACAGACTTGGAGGCAGCTGCAGACACCAAGGACATGTTTTGTCTTATCTTTACTTTAGGGTGCGAACAAGTTACCAATGTTCTAAACTTTAGAAAATCAGGACTATGATCATTATCACAAACGATCATTTCTTAGCATATCACCACAAGGAGACCTGCTAAAAATACTTCAAAGCAAAGCATTGTTTCCTGTCTCCCACGCTTCATGGGACTTGGAAAGGAGAAACAATTCTTAAGTTTGGGTTGTCTTTGCCTCTGATGTAGGCAATCCTGGACTTCCTCGCCATCGCTGCTGTTTAGTTCTCCCAGTCTTTCTAAATTTAGGAGAAACTGTGTCCACACCCTTGGCTATATTTACAGCAGCGTATCCACAGCGTTGCTGGGCTGCCAACCATTGAGGCTGGATTTCAAAGGGTACCTCCCTGATACTGCCCCCACTCTGGGGTAACATCCAATCTGGGTAATATAAAGTTCCTGTCTTTGCGACTGGACTCAGATGAACAAAATGACGACCGGGCAACGTTACAGCCATTCAACAGGCTTTACTGCGTAGAGCTTTCCCAAAAAAAAAATAATCTGTGTGTGTGTGTGCATTCCAATAGTCAGAGGCCATACAAGGCCAAGTAATACGAGAATTTACTGCTGAGTGCTGTCAGCCAGCAGCATTTTCATCCCACCTGAAGAAAAATGCTTTATTAAGGATCAATTATGGCTTTTTTATGCCTTTGACAACCTGTCAAACACCCTCTTTCTCTGATCCAATCCAAAAAACATTTTAAATACCTAATTATTATTGTTCTGTAAAGAAAATAGAAGGGGGGGTAACAACCCTCTGAAATGAAAACTTTAGCTGGTTTTCTCTGGGAATCTGTGAGTTTTAATTGGTTAGCCCACCTGTCTTCTTGGAGCATTTCTATCATCAACTAAAAAAGGCTGCCTCCAACATCTGATCACGTCAAACCTGGTGAAGTTTGATTCTTGTCCCAATTACAAGCGTATCTGTGCTTTATTCCCTGTCCCCAGACATTTGTAGCTTTCTGACCCAGTGGAAGTCTGCCTGAGCCAATCAGAAGCAAGGAGCCTCTGCCCAGGCCTCCTGGGGTTGCTTGGTAAATAGCTATAGCCTCCGCGGTTGACCTTCCTCCCAGTACCTCTGCTCCAAAATGCACATGAGAAAAACATTTGGACTTAACATCCCCTCTGGCATGGCCATTCCTTTCCAATGTTCCCTCAAACCCTCCATTAATCATCCGTGTTTGTTCCAAAGGAGCTGACAGCAGAGTCGGAGGAGGGGGGGTTGCGAATAGATGCAGCCGTGGTGTCAGGGTACAACCGCAGAATGTTTAGCGGGTGAAAGGTCACATAATCTTTGCTTCAGTTGCTCTTACAAAACAATACAACTTTGGGGTAAACAGTATTTAGACATGACCCTAAAATGACCCCATCCTGTGCCTACACAGGGTTGTTTTTCAGATGGATTACCTGGGTGTTTACGAGTCATCGTTCTTCTTCTTATCACTCTATCCCTCAGCATTCTGCTAATATCGGACAACTGTGCTGGTGGACGGAGCAGAGTCAATTGCTCCAGCCAGAGGAAATTAAGTCAAAGATAAACAAGCAGTTGCTGACAGAGAGTGGATGACGGGGAGTAAATCAGGGGGTGGCCCCTTCCTGTTCCAAGGTGACAGTGTACAAAGGTTCACAAAGACAAGGGTGAGTTTGGTGTGGAGGAACCTGACTGGCCTGCACAGTTTCCTGACCTCAACCAGACAGAACACCCATGTCAGACCTTCTCGTCCAACATCAGTGTCTGACCTCACCGATGAGCTTCTGGAAGAATTATCATAAACCTGTGGAAAGTCTTCCCAGAAGCTTTCCAAGCTGCAGAGGGTGGACTCCACATTAACCGTCCAGATTTAAGATGGGACGTCATTAAAGTTCACGTGTGCACAGGCGGATGTCCCACTGGATGCTGTCCACAGTCCTTTTAATGCCACAGTTTAAAAGCGCATTAAAAATTGCAGGAATTGTAAATGATGTTGGCATTTTTCCAAGAGTTTGCCCGGGACAGCCTTCACAACACTTCCTTTTGACAATCTAAGAGCATTTTCTAGGGAAAGAACCTTGGTTGTTGAGACTTGTTTCCAGGTCTCTGCTACTGATAAAACAGATCCAAGAGTGCGAAGCGAACCAAAGACAGACATACGATTGGGTTGGAGGGGAGCAGCCAGCCTGGTGACGCCGGCGTGACGAGGGCCTCTAAGCCACAGACAAAGCCTAGTGGTTACACTAGTGCCAAACTCATATTCTTCTTGTACTCAAGTGTTCCTGGTTCTAGTTCTGCTCCAGCCCTGGGGAAAGCTGTGGTTACCACCACAGAGATGTGCCACCACACTGAGCTCCACGCCGGTCTTCTTATTTTGACTTTGTGGTTTTTCTAAGTGAGCAGATGTTTTGCTGCTGTGCATACAGTAAATAAGATCAACCACGTAAAAATGTTGTGCCAACATTCCATTCAGCAAACCTGAACGATCAACTAACACATCCCACGCAAAGAAAAGCACGAAAAAGACGCATAGCAGCCTGAGATGGTAAATTTACTGTAAAATGAATTTAAATCATTTCAAATTCAGTACAAGGAACTGTTCAAGGTCCTCGTTTCCTGTAAAATTACACAAGAATAATGCAAATATCCCTCAATTTTTAGCCTTTCACCTTTAACTTCTTTCATCAAAATAAACAAAACGAGTAAATAGACCGCAGTCGTGAGCACCGTCAGCACCCCACTCCGCCCCGCTCCACCCTGCCCTGCTCCAAACCTGCTCTGGTGGAAGTATTTCCAAGCACACGCTGCACGAGTTCATGCATCCAACCCCTGGTGAAAATGTGAGAAGGGGGTATGTGCCACGGGGCACAGAACATGCATGTTTAACTGCCCCCCCGCCCCACCCGTGCATGAGCGTTCAGCTCTAATGACTCTGGCTCTTATTTTAAAAGAGAGCAGAAAAGTCAGAGTCAGCACCCTGGCATGAACGGAGGCAGAGGCGGCACACATGTGCAGGCCCTGCAAGAGTCAGCCAAACAGCGCATGGACAAACGCAAGCGTGTGTACCAGTGCAGGACTAAGAGAGGGCCAGCAAAGACTCCAGAAGGAACAGCGTGTGCTGCGCAGATGTGAAAACCGATCTGTGTGGAAAACATCTCTGCTCCGCTGAAGTCAGGCTGGTTAAAAGGACAGGCGTAGACGTGCAGTCATTTGTTGCATTTAATGCAAACAAATCGGTCAAAGTTAAAGGCTCAAATGGGTTGCATGGACGAAAAAACTGTTGGTTTTGGGTTTGAAACTGCTTATTTTAACCCCCCACACTAAATGCGTGCTAAATGTAATGGTTTTCTTTGGGGTTGCGGCTCTGGCAGCAGCAATAGAACATGGCAGAAAGATGTAATGTTGCGTCGGAAAGAAACTATTTTTTGAGACAGAAAGTGATAAAAACGAGTAAAAAAACAAACAAAAAACACGTCTCATTTAACATGATTGATGGATCATATAAAGGCTGTTTTCGAAGACACTGAAACACCTCTTGGAGCAGGAAGGCGTCAGGTGGACCAGCCTGACTCAGGAAATCAGTCAGTATGCTGCCTTTTATCAGTCATAAAGTGATTAGATCAAACTGACGGTGAGCAAGAGCCATAACTGTGCGCGTAAATGTAATAACCTGCCCCAGATGAGGCTAGACTGCCTCTCATGACAACAAGGTCTTCCTAATTAGATTGTGAGGAGACACAAAGGTGCTCTGCTCAGATCAACTCTTACAAAAGAAAGAAAAAACTAAAAAAAAAAATAGGGAAAAAAAACTAAAACAAAAAACTAAAAAAAAAAACCTTGTCAATCCTGTAATAAGTTTTAAATGCAAAAAGCCAGTGACTCGTACTGAAAACGGCAGGTAAAAGAAGCACTTGGCCGCTTCTCTGCACGCAGAAGAAATACAAAAAAAGTCTGAAAAAATTAAAAAAGAAAAAAGTTTGCACAGACTGTTGTTTGGAAACCTAGAAAAGTATCCTGTGTTTATATACCTAAAGACAAAGCAGGAGATAGTCCATAGTTTTGGGAGGACGCGGCAAAAACTCTGAGAAAACGCGCAAACTAGTCTTGATCGCGCACAGACGAAGGCGCTGCAGCTTTAAAGGGACGCTGCATCGGCCGGGGGCCCCCGGGGCCAGCTCAGGTCCCGTCCCCAAAATCCTCCCACGGACACGGTTGCAGCAGAAACCTCGAGTTCCTGCCATTTTCCCCCCGCGCAATATCGTGCAGCGAGCTGAGGACAAACTTCTTTAAGGAAAACAGAAATCTGGTAAAATAAAAAATCTACTCGTGCATTTACAGACT
>CAAE01015006.1:3223733-3268418 GCA_000180735.1 Tetraodon nigroviridis | reverse complement strand
AGCCGCAGCACAGCACTTTATGAGGAGCTGACCTTATTTTGACCTCAGTCGCCATGGCCCAGGGCGTGCGTTGCGGATCGTTCTAGCCCCAGTTTGAGTAACTCTGCGCTTTTGTGTCGTCCACAGGCAGCTGTATGCGCAGGAAGCTGCGTGCCGACACCAGGCTGGGGAACGGGACGGAAAATCACTGCAGAGACTTTCAAAAGAGGAATATCTTAAAATGATGCTGTCCAATGACCCTACGGGGGATGGAACTCAGAAGGTGAGGAACTAACCTCAGCTGTTCCAGAGGAGAAAGGGGGTCATATGCAGACGTATAAATACAAAAAGGATGTGGTAAATTAGTGCACGCAAAACATCAGCAGAGGACAAAAGCCCGTGAAGATCATGATGCGGCGTTTCATCGGCCCACACTAAGAAGAGCAGCAGGGAGTGGCAGCAGATAACCTCTTGCACATAAAAACAGGGCAAACATCTGCTCCCTGGCAGCTGCCGAGCCGCAAAGCTGATAGGGTTTGTATTTACCGACAAAAGACCCTTTCAGTCCCCCATGTCTGGCACATGCTCTCTGGTTAATTTAATTTAGATTGGACGCCTGAGTTTGCTCAGACTAGATCTGATGGATTAAAGGCAAGGAGATGCTAGCAGAGCATCGACGTTTGATGTTCTCGTGGCCCACAGAGTCTATTAATTGTATCTGCAACTTCCCTGCACCAGTCTGTCCCCCCCTATCCATTATATACCAGGAGCAGACCCAGGAGACAGCCAAACAGGTTATTTTTGGAAGCTAAGCAAATGTATTAGATAGAATAACTTCATCCCAACCAAGGATAAGCAGATTCGGCTCAGGCATGGCCGCTCCTGCACACATATCGCTGAGAAATTTCCTCTCTTCAGTAAACTTTGAAACTATAGTGACATGAGACCCAAACGCCACATTTAAAATGTTAGACTGAAGGCGCACTCGTGCCCCAGCACAGATTCCATCAAAATTGCAGATTTGCGAGGCAGCGGGGGGGATCTGCTTCGGCATGGTCTGGAAGAAACGGCTCTAGATCGGGATTTTTATGTACCAGTTTAAATCGGTTGTTTATTGCAGCGTGAGGGGAAAATCCACCTGGAAGTAGGATTACCGGGTTTTACCTGATTATTAGTTTTCAGAAGCATCATCCACACTGTAGGTGTGTAAAGTTCAGGTTATCTGATTCTATTGTGTGGGTGAGCAGGTGCAGAGAGTGGGTTTTTTTTCGCTGTCACCTCACCAGAGACAGGCACACCATTGTGGGACTGACGTAAAGGAAAAGGCCCCCTCAGCTTATTCTCACACAACGTTCCTCTTTTCAGCCTCCTGTGGGAAAGAACAAAGCTTCTAAATCGGCGGTTGTCCGACACATCCTCCCCAGGGGAACGTCTGAGGGCTCTGCTGCTGGTCTTTGTTCGGTGCGGGCACGGAGGGGAAGAGTCGGGCTAATCAGGAAAACTCCAGCTGCATAAGTCACTTCTGTTTTGACCGATAAGAACAATAAAAGAATCCAGGCAATGTTCTGTAAAGCTTTGCCAGCCAAATAAATGTAGAAAATACTGCAGGTTTGGGGTATTAAGTCCATTCTGCTTAACGTGCACAGCAGATTTAAGTACCGGTAACTGGTGCCAAGTTATGTGGGAGTACCTGATTTGATGCTGACACAAATAGATGCTGTCTGGGGGGGGAAAAAATCGTTTTTGGAGCTCAAAGTCTGCACTATTTCTGTTTAATATGAGAGAGGAACAAACCCGGTTTAATGTTATTTTAAGGAAGGAGAACCTGGGAACTGATCTTATAAAGTCGGGCTGGAATGGGTGGCAAAAGAGGTGACCTTGGCGAGATAAATGCTCTCATCGCGGGTGGTGTGTGTGTGCACGGTTTTTCCCTGCCACAACTTCTCACGCTTCGATTTGAGGAGGCTCTGTCTTTGAACTGGAGATGCCTGGGTGTTGGCTTTTGGCGATCATTCTATGCCTGGTTGAAACTAAAAAACCAAAAAAAAAAACCCTGTCTGTGGCCATCTGGCCAACGGCCGCGTTTCACGTCATTTGTGGTTAATTTTAATGGCCCTCCTGCAATATTTGTCTGAGCTATGAATAGATAATGATGGATGGGATGGCTCTTTGTGGCTTTGCGTGTTTAAATAGGAGATTCGCTGTCAAAATTTTGGCAAGAGTCACAAAACCTGAGCAAGACTGTAACTCGAAGTTCCTGTCTGCTCTGAGATCCGGTCCCTGCAGAGCATCGCTGCTGCAGCGTAGCCCTCGATAATGACTGCAAATCCTGGCATTTACCTCTCTGCTGCCTTCGGTTGGCTTTGGGGTATTATTTTACAATTCTATAGAGAACCCAGGAAGCCGCAAATACACTTATGTTTTTATTATATGCTCTGCTTCACTGCGATTTAGGAACAGCAGCTTCCGTCTGGGTTATAAACAAGCACACACGAGTAAACTTGAGTTTTAGTGCATTTGATAGGCCAATTTGTACTTGCGTTTTTTTTATTTTATTGACTTTAAATACATGTTTTTTAATGTATTCTAGCACATTAGTTGAGTTTTGGTTCATTAGTAAAACATTTCTACGACCCGGATGAGGGTTCAGCTCCTTATGTACTAGAATATTATTCCTTCGTTTTTCCAATAACTCTTGTGAAATGATGAAAATTGTTGTTCATTCATCATTGATGTTACTTATTAATCCAAATGAATGCGGTTGTAGGTGCAGTTTGATTAGAGGTGTGGAAGATCAGGTATTGTTAGTCGATTCTGCAAAATGAAACACACCGAACCTTTAAACATCTTGACATTTTAAATAAACTAGCATTTTAACTTTAACGGTTAAAGAAAATCGGCCAGATTCTTCGGTGTCTTCGCAGTAGTCCCTCCCGGTCCTGGGCGCGGTGAGTTCGCTCACAGACCACCGCTGCAGACTCCATCCTCTCTCCCAGTCCTCCTCAGATGCTCCCCAGCTGCTCTCAATCCATCCACACGGCAAAGACTGTAATAGATTCCTGACATCTCTCCCACTCTTCCTTCCGCACTCATCCAGCTGCCCGCACATGTAAAACCTCCGTGCCGGGGAAACGGCACACTGCAACCCGACTCTGTAATTTCTTTACCCGCGGCTGTGAATGACAAATTGATGTTCTTCCTCAGATGCCAGCGATGGGCAGCCTGTCACCCAGGCGCTCCCTGTACCGGACCCTGTCGGACGAGAGCGTGTGTAGCAACCGCAAGTGTTCATCCTACGCCAGCTCGCGCAGCTCCATGCTGGACCAAGCCATGCCCAGCGACATCCTGTTCAGCAGCACTCCGCCGTACCACAGCACGCTGCCGCCTCGCATGGTCCACAACCAGGCCACGTCCAACCTGCGGAGTAAGTAGAGTTGAGAACGCCTGGAAAGATGGGTGACCGAGGAGGTCGAGCTCAGTCGTCATCTGTGGGCACGCTGCAGGGAACTCGGCTTATTTCAGCGGCCTGTTCAGTTTAGACATCCACGCATGCGTCCCCATAGCGACAGTAGGAAGCAAAACAAAAAACTTCCAGAGAAAGCAGGCCTCTTATTCACATACCTCCGAGAGCCCGAGGCGGCCTCCTCTCCGTGATGCTCTCGGATTATCATTCCTCTTCTCTGGCGCCAGTCAGGATGCAGATACTCGTTTGAAGAGCCACTTGTGTCCCACCAATATCATTAGCGCACTCCAACAAGGCTACTCAATCTAGTCAACTAATTGGGCTGTGTGTGCGACCGAGGAGGGGCCCGCCGCTCCGTCTGGGTTGAGGAACACCTGTCAGGGCTGGCGAGCGTTCACCGGCCGCCCGACGTCCACTGAATATGCATCAGCGAGTCGTGGTGTGATCTGCCCGCGCTGCTGTGGGTCCTTGTGACGTGGGCCGGCTTATTTTCCCGCCAGGAGCGCCGTTGCTCTGTCTGTCATGTGTTGGGTTTCATTCATTAACACACACACACACACACACACACACCCTCCTCCTCCCCACCTGTCTGACCTTTCTGCCCCTCTCCTGTCTCATTTCCATACCGCTCCTCATCTGTCTCTTGGCTGCTGTTGTCAGGTAAAAGACGGCTTGCTCTGTCTGCAGCCTCTCCTGGCTGTCCTCCTGGTGGGTTTTGCAAATGTTCAGAAGGTTTGACAGCCCGTCTTCTGTCCTTCCTTGGCTGAATCAGCCTGCTGTGGTGAGCAAGACGTTGGCTGGGCTGAAAGCGGCGCCAGCTTCTCTCTTCCCTCTTCGTCCTTCCACTGATGCTCTTCTGAACGCCTGTCTGCAGGACAGCAGCCTGTTCACTGTGTGGCCCGTCTCTCAGGGCTGACAGGGAGGGAGGGAAGAGGCAGAGGAGCTGCTGACAGAAACATGAAGACATGTCTCTTATCGCCCTCCAGACTGCACTTTAGAGCGTGTAATTATGCAGAAAAGGTGGTTTGCCGTCATGTCCAAGCGGCACTTCTCCCTCTTAAAGTTAAATACGATGCAACCTTTGGTATTACTGCTGCTGAAAGATTAGATGGGAACTACTTTCCCTGAGATTTGATGGACTGGACGGGCTTGTGTTGTTTTGAAATGATTAGAAAGCCACCAACAGCTTTAGAAAACCTCCATCTGCACATCCCTCTCCTCTTTTCCCCTTTGTCGGCTCTGACGCTCATCAGTGGCTCAGAGCTCGACCGCCCCGCGCTCAGGCCGGGCCTCGCCACTGATCAGAGTTGCCTGCCTGTCTCTGCAGGTGAGTTTTGGTTCTCTGATGGTTCCTTGGCGGACAAGTCCAAATTCAGCGACCCGGGGCTCATGCCCCTCCCAGACACTGCCTCAGGCCTGGACTGGTCTCACCTGGTTGACGCAGCACGGGCCTTCGAAGGTAACCAGCCTGGCTGAAGCTGCTGGCACCTCGTGTTACCCCCCTCCTCTTCCTCCTCGTCCTCCTCCTACTACTAATACTACTTTTTGCTGCTTGGTGTGCGTGTGTTTGTATGTCCATTCGCTGCACGTGTTGGCGCGCTTGCATGTGCAGGGTTCTGTCTGCTTTTGCGTTTACGTTTCCTCTGGTGTCTCTTAAGTGCTTTAGGATGTGATTTATGGGAATCCTGGTGCTTTTTGCACCTTTGTTCCAAGCTCGATTGTGATTCCCGTCCATAGCTGAAAAATGAGCCGTCGTCTCTGAGGCCAGAGTCGACACGTTCTCACGCAGCGAGCGCTCTCACAGCAGGGACTTTTAGCGTTAATCTCTTGGATTGGAAGTTTTGGAGTATTTTCAGCCTCGATTCAAGTTTATTTTTGGTCCAGTGGAAAATGATGACAGGACGGTGGGCAGTGCCAAATTTTAGAATCACCGGGTTGGACCGTCTGGATTGTGAATTAGAAATAATGGTGTTTAATGCTTTTGTCAGGACTTTAGTGTAGAATATGTGCGATATCTCTGCCTTAACCGAAGCCACTCTGTCACAGACTGATTCAATTTGCATCTCCACTCATAAAAATTCATGCCCGACGTCATCACTCCTTCTCACTTTGTCGCACTGGATGAGTGCTGACTCGGCGTATTCCTCATTCCTCACTCTACGCTCCAACTTGCCACGAGGTTGTTCCACACGCACTCCATTTGACCTTGGGGAAGATTCAGCAGGCAGCGTAGTGTGTGACCATTCATTTTGTCATAATTAATGAGCCCTTCTGGAAAGATTTTTCTTCGATACATCCCCTGCTCCGCGGCCCGCGGCGTCATTTAACGAACACGGACTGAGTAGCAATGATGCAGAGTCCGACCGGCAGCTCGAAGGCTGTTGTCGCGACAGCCTCGTTGGCCCAGAAAAGCTCTGGGTAAACTGGAGCACAGCAGAGAGGAGCTCCAGGCTGCTGCTCCGCTATGCGTACTTTCACCAGCTCTCTGAGATCCAGCGAGAAGAAAGAAGGGCTGAAAGAGATGTAGAACATTCATAGCACTCACGAGATTGGTCATCAACATTATTATTCTCGTTGTGTATTCAGGATTGTGTGGATATCATATTCTGGAGTTGCTGTTAAATCTACATTTCAGAAATAGCAAAAGGAAGGTTGAAAATGCAGGAGGTGAAGAATCGACAGAGGATCGTTTGAGTTTCTCTCAGCCCCCTTCGTTACTTGGTTTTAAACTTTGTCATGCATCCGTGGAATATGAGGAAACCGACGGTTTAATGCAGATGAAAGCTTGTTTTGAAGAAGCGTCTCCAGCCCCACTCAGCCTTTGTCTCGGTGTGGATTAGCTTTTATTCTTGGGGGCCAAATTAATAGAGGCGTTTCCTTAATCTCCTCTATGAATATGCAGATCCCCATATCGTTCCTCTCAGGCTGAGAGCTACAGAATGTGCCGAGCTTCTAAACCGAAAAGAGCGCTAGCCCTCCAAAACTCAGCGGTCCCTGCGTGCGCCGCGCCAACTTTGGGTTTTCCGCAGGGCTTTGAGCAGGCTTAAGGGCTCGATATGGTAAAACAAGCATTACTGGAGTCTCTCTTGGGCTGGAGCCCATTATGAGTCAGGCAGCTGTCGGAGGAAGCTCAGAGGGGCGAGGGCACCGGAGTAACACCCCTGGGACTGACTTTGTCTGTGGCAATCTACAAATGCTTTGTTTACCATTTTGTTCCTGATCGTCTTTGTATAGATCCCCCCCTCCCAGTACGATAACGCTGTCTGTGCCCGCTTTCCCGCAGCACCCTTATAAGTACCACTCATTCACTCCGACCATGAATGAGTGGTTCCCCTCCTGCCCAGAAAGTCTGCATGCTAGTAGGTTGTTGAGCCCTGTTTCAGCTGTGTGTCACTTTCTTGAGCACATTTCCTGTCTTTCATCGCCAATTTTAACTCGTTACATCACCCGTTGTGTCTCCAGACCAGCGCGTGGCGTCTTTCTGCACCATGACGGACATGCAGCGGGCCGAGGCTCTGCAGATCTCCAGAGAGCTGACCAGACGAGTGGCGGAAGCCGAAGGAGCAGCGCTGGAAGCGGAGTAAGAGACCCGCCCGACAACAGGAGCAGCCACATTTCCCTAACCGGAGAGTGATTGGCTGTAACACGCAGCCCAGAACAGTGATTTTCCAACTATGGCTATTAACCAGAACCCGCTTCTGTCAGACTATGGATTTTCTTTCTTTAACACCATAAAATGGTGTGCACGGGGGCTTCAGAAGTAATTATCCGTAGTTTTATAGCCTCAGAGAAACCACAAACTTATGAGACAAACGTAAGGTATTTGTGTGGCAGCTATAAAGCTATTTTTTTCCCAAATGTTAAATTTTTATTACCCGACAGTGACAACACGTAACAGCAGTTCGACTGTGTGTAAATCTACATTGGCTGAGGATTATTCCTACTGTCCTTTGGGGGCTTTTTCAGCAATTTTAGCGTAACGAAGCCTGAATACATGAAACACCAAACGGAAATAAAACATTTGTGCTTCATCGGCTCTTCGTGCTTCGCCATCACAGCGGCTCCCCCTCCACACTCACTGGCAAAGTCAACCAACTGGAGCTGATCCTGAAGCAGCTGCAGCACGACCTCAGAAAGGTAACCGTAGCCGCCGCAAAACCTTTGCGTCATAGAGACAGTTTTCATCGCGCGTACATCAGCAGCCAGCACATGTGTGTGTGTGTGTGTGTGTGTGTGTGTGTGTGTGTGATGTATAGGAATGGGCCACGCCGCACAGACACAGCTTAATTTAATATCCTGCTTCCTTTTTATATATCGTTTCCCAGCCCAACATATTCCCCCACATCCACTTAGTGTTGGGGGAGGAAGTCCGCTTTTATCAGAACAGGAGAAAAGCATCTTAATGCTCCCTGTTTACAACAGTGCTGAGAAAAGAGGATGTTTTGTACAAGCAGGGCTTTCATCAAACGCCTTCGCCCGCATTCATTTTTACCCCGTGCACCCGTGCTGATTGTGTGCACCTGTGTGTGTGTGTGTGTGTGTTTCAGGAGAAGGAGGATAAGGCCATGCTGCAGGAGGAGGTTCAACACCTGAGACAGGACAACATGCGGCTGCAGGAGGAGAGCCAGACGGCTGCGGCTCAGCTCAGGAAGTTCACAGAGTGGTTCTTCCACACCATGGACAAGAAGCCGTGAGAGGGACGCGCCGACGCCTCCTCTTGACCTCCCAAAACATCTGTGTCATAAACTTAAAAAAAAAAAAAAAGACGAGACGGAACTGCCCCTGTGAGGAATCCAGAACCTTAATGTGGATCCCGGGATCTGGTTGTGATGGTTTCTCCATCCTGGCTAAAGAGACTCAAATTGAAAAAAGGCAACCCCCCCCCATCCCATCCCATCCCATCCCATCCCATCCCCATAGGAGCCTCGTCTGAGCCCACAGATCTTCTTTCACTAGTGGAATGTAAAGCTCATTTACTGTAGTCAACAGAACCTACCTACACACGCTCTTTCAGTACTGTATACTCAGCTGTCCCCGGGGGGGGTGGGGGTGCCCAGTGACGGGAGGGCAGGGGGGGGGAATGTACCGGACGGAATGAAGTGGTACTTTTGCCGTCTGCTTGCACCATGGGGGATCCACTCAGCGGTCTCCAGAAGCAGACAGGAGGGGGATGAATGTAGCTCAACTAAGATTTCTTTTTTGTTTGTTTCCCACATTTTCCAAAGTTGCAAACATCAATGTGAGTGTTTTTTCCTCCCTGCCTTTTATTTTGAAAACCCTACATCCTTGTCGGAGGTAGCGCCCAGGATGACGTGAAAGTTTTGGTGTATTCACGGTGCTTCCCCCTCCTCCCCCCACACACACACATACACACACGCACATACACTCACATCGGTAGTTTCCAGTCGCTGTCACGTCGTCCTAGCAATAACAAAGTGGTAGTTACGAAACTGTGTCTGAAATATTCAAAAGTTAGCACAAAGCGTGAAACGCTTCCTGTGGAGAAGCAGTTGTTCTTGGTGTGTATTTATGAAGCAGGAAGAGACTGTGCCTAAAACTCCTGTTTGTAAATGGATTGTTTTGCTTTTATTTCTCTTTTATGAACACATGCCTTGTCTGTGGCTCACTGATAAATGTGCGTGCGTGCCGGTGTGTGTGCGTGTGTGTGTGCGCGTGTGTAGTTTATCACAGCTAAATGTGGTCTTATGCAGTGGTTACTAGAGCATTAGCGCGCGCGCCAGTGACCCACACTTACAATGCCAAATGTGTTTATTTCTGTACATATCCGCCACAGAAGTGTCTTGTATTTAACACTATAATTTAAGCTTATTTAACCTAAAGTTGTTTATTTTATTAAGGGTAAGATTGTCTGTTTTTCTTTCCTGCACTACAGAGAGATAAAGCTCTGTGTATGTTGTAAAGTGTGTAGCTTGCCAGGGCAGAAAAAAAAACAAACAAAAAAAAACAAAATGAAACAAAACATATATATTTAAATATATTAATGATGATTTTGGAGATCCTGACGTTTGTATGCTGCTAGATTACAGTTTGCTGATTTGTATGCTTTTAAAACTGTCTCTCTCTCTGTGAACTGTCTCATCCCTGGTGGGATTATGGTCTGCTTTGTTTCTGTTCCATTTTTTTTTCTTGTTATTTTTTAAATAAACATAATTGTAAAAATACCATTCTTTTAGTGTGTGTGTGTGGGTGTGTAGTTTTGTCGCTTTATGTGTGTGTCTATGGAGAAAAATCCCCATTTGCCACCAAGGTTACCAGGGATTTATTTACCTGGGAACAGTTCTCGGTCATCGGTGTAGTTCGCATTTCTACCTCAAAGTTGTGGAAAATGGATTCAGCTCCATGGTCCACCATTTGGTGGAAATGTGACAAAGTTGTTTAAAATCCTGGAACAATAGGTTCCAGTGGTGAGAGATGGACAGAGGGATGGTTGGGGAGAGAGAGAGAGAGAGAGAGAGAGAAGAGCCAAGAACAAAAGCCTTCCTTCACTGTTTTGAGCTGAGACCGGTGGTGGTTTAGAACATCGCCGGATGTTCTAAACCTGAAACCCGTCTTGGACCACACATCTGTTGAAATGGAAAAAAAAAAATCCTTTTCTTTGAGAATTTTCCTCCTTTGTTTTGTAAACAGGGGCCATGCCAGGGCGGTGGGACGGGAACACGAAACCATAATGTGTTTGGAGCTCGGTTCCCTGTGAGGCAACGTGCGCTTGGAATAAAGGACAGATGTTGCTTCCACTGCAGGATCTCAGAGGGCCGCTTGAATAATGAATCGTGAGCTTTTTCGGATGCGGAGACGAAAACAATTAAACTTGTTTGTGGTGTGCTGGAGAAACGCCCCCCCCCCCCACCCACCACTACACCACTGCAGCCCATCTAGACCTCATGGCTGCAGCTGAGCCAAACGGCTGCTTTTGCCAAAAGTCTTTGCGATCTGTTTGTTTCCATTCGGTCTCACCTTTGAGGGAGCCAGAGCCGGCTCCATGTCCCCGTGTCCTCTCTGCATCAGACAGTCGTGTGTTTATGGAACTGCTTTAAACGGATCACCGTCCCCCAAATTGTTTGTGTTGTTGCCGCTGTCGCGGCAACGCGCTCATGGCTGCCAACTACTGTGTGTGCAGAAACGTCCGACCTGGCCGCCGTGGCCCCGGGACTGTGATGACGGCGGATCTTCTGCAGCGCGTTAGCATTAGCACCGATGACAAACCAGCTCCTGCACTTACCGACGCAGGAGAATTAACAGAATTCCCAGAGGGTTTTAATTCCAAAAGGGCATTTGATGATAAAGGGGAAGATGTCACAAAGCGGTGCAGGGATTAGCAAAGTGCCATAGGGCAAGAAAGTTTTGGGCTTCCTCTTTTCCTCTTGCATTCCAGATGGTGTGCGTTTGCGTGTGTGTGTGTGTGTGTGTGTGTGTGTGTGTACATACAATATGTGTGTATCCTGCTGTGGACTGATGTATCCAATGGATGCACGCATGATGTGAGATGGCAGCGACCATGTTTGACCAACCCTGCGGTGTTTAGGAGAAACCGGCTGCACACCAACGCAGGAACAGATTTTTGCCTCCCACCGGAGTCGGACGCCGCTCCCTTGTTTTGATTTGGACTCATTTTCCTCCTCATCCACTTTGACCGGTGTGTCCGTGGGGACGCTTTTCCTTCTGCCGGCCACAGTCTTCTTTCTCTCCATGCGCTCCGCAGTTTCCCACTAACTGAGGAGAACAATGTCTCTTCCTGTTATGATCCCACAAATGCCAGCTGACATCAGGACAAGCATTCGTCCCGCTTCGCGTTCCGCTACACTCGCCCCAAGTCTGTTCACCTCTGTCCTGGGAAAATCCTGGTACCAGTTTCTTTTTTAGGTACCAGTAACAGCAACAGTGACTCAAGACAATTGGAGTGTGGAGTGTGTGGATCATGTGACCGCCAGGCTGAGCGGTCAATGGTAGATCCAGTGAAGTGATGTTTTAGTGAGGTTTTTTTCTGTCGTTTTGGCCCCACGTGGAGCAAACACAGCTCCCAGTTCTGGGCTCATGAGGGTCTCGTGGACAGGCTCAGCATTTGGCCTCGCACAGACGAGGTTAATTAATCTACTCGTGTGTGTGTGTGTGTGTGTGTGTCAACGTTGCCAGGAGAGCAGATGGATGCTTGAGCAGGCAAGAGCGTCGCCTGTTTCAGATGGATGTTTTTCAGGGCCATACGATCAGGAGTTTGACCACTCAGCAGGGACGCCAGGAGACTTTCAGGGACCTCAGGAGAATCCGCACCTCCTGGTTGGCTCCAGAGTCCAAACGAAACACGAGCCGATGCAAAAAAACGCGCACAGACGACAACAAAGACGTGCTGGCGTTTTATTATCCCCGCACAATTTGCTGTGAAGCTAGACCGAAGCTAATGGGCTGAGGATCAGCTGGAAGCAGATGGAGGAGCCAGCCGCCACAAACCGTACCGATTTTTCATATTCGACCGCGTCAGCAGGAGAGACCGCAGACGCGCTCATCACCCATGACAACATGTGACTGGGGATGCAGTGGCTCCGCCTCCAGAGGCCTGCAGCAGATGCTCCCCTGCTGGGAGCCCCGCCCCTGGCCGGTGTCACGTTACAAGCACAGAGGGCAAAGTGGTTGACCGGGCCGGGCTGCTGAATGTCACATGTCAGATTCATCTGGCCGGGATTGGGATTAGGTCATCTTTATGTCAAAGAAAAAAAAATCCAGGGTAGATGATGTAAAACATGTAAAAAAAAAATAAAAACAGACTTAAAAATGTGAATCTCTCTCTCCTCTGGATTATCTCTCTTACCTGGGTGGTTTACACGTGCACATCATCTCTCCCCGAGTTGTGCTCTGAAATTCCATCTCGCTCCGCGGGGAGCTGCATCTCACACGTAGCAGAAAGGAGAGAAGGGCGACAGACAGCAGAGAATTCATTTCTCTCTCTCTCTCTCTCTCTCTCTCTCTCTCTCTCGCTCTCTCTCTGTCTTTCTCTTCCTATCTGCCGCTCGAGTCCCACTGGGCCGTCACCGTCAATCCAGTCACAGGTGACCACCATCTCAGCTAAGTCTACAGAAAGAGTGACATTTTATAAGCCGACTGCTTCTATAAACATAAAAAACAGCAAGAAAAAGAAAAGAGAAACCCGTTCCCAGAAAGGTCAGAAATCTGCCACATTCAGCTGGAAGGAAACGTCGGCAGAGAGGATCCGCCGTCTCCCGTCTACGGTTCCACTGCCAAATTAGATAAAGAGACAGGAACAAATAGATAAAGGCAGCGGCTGAATTATCTTTATTGGCTGCGATGTCCTTGTCTTTTGTCCTTGTGGCAACAAGCCAGCCCCGCTATCGATTCTCAATCGGCTGCTTGCAGGCTGCTCCGGCTGCGGAGAGGCGTTGGAGGCCCAGGGCGGATGGCGGTGAGAAGGTTTAAGACGCCGGCTTTAGCTTTTTTTAAGGTATTGATTATGCAGCGATTCTCCTCTGCGCTGGCTGAGTGGGGCTGTTGCAGAGGGTCATGGGAATATTGATGACTGGAGGGCAGGAGGAGGTGCGAGCGTGGGGGCGTATGCTAGCCTATAACAAACAGCCCCCACGCTGGCTCATCATCAGCCATAAAAGCTTAACAGGAGAGGAGATCGATCTTCTGCCGGGAGAGGAGCCGCACGGACGCTCCAAGGTCAAACGCAAAAATGCGCCTTGGCTTTTCTTTTAGCCCGAGGACGCCGCTGACCTCCGACCTCCGACCTCCGAGGAAGGTGCGCAACCGCGGCACCGCCTGTCCTCCGTCTCTGTGGATTTCCTTTGACATGATTCACAAAGAAGCTCTTTAATCTGAGAATATTCAGGCTTCTCGGAGGTGCAGCCGCCTGTTATTCGCTGCCTGCTACTTAGTTTCAGCTCCCGGTGCGTCCCGGTGCGACGTCACACTTGAACGGGAGCTCCTGCAGACTTTTACAGATGCAGTAACAGCAAAGCTCCGCTGATACGAACATCAGCAACAGGCTTGTCTGCTTCCAGCCTGTCGGCTCCCGGAGTGACGCACACTGTTTCGTGTCAGTCCTTGTTTGAAAACTGGCAGCTTAGTTGCACCACGTAAAAATTCCCTTCTCTAACCAGTATTGTGGTGTGAATACCCATTGTCGCCTCGTTGACTTGAAAAAGTCGTGCAGGGTTAACCTAGCTTTAAGCGCAAATTCCCTTTTTATTCGTTGATATGGGCCAATCAAAAATGGATGGCAGGCCGCATTTGGCCCACGGGCTGCAGCTTGGACACCCCCGACCTGGACGTTCCTTTGTGACCAAGTATCAGCTTTTCCCAACCAGTTTTGTTGCTCTTCTCCAGAGCTGCTGCCCTCGTCCTCCGAGGCCACAGACGCCTCCGTACTTAGGTGCACTTTAAACATCTGCACTTTCGGGAGACGGTTCAGCAGATTTCTGCTGTTTCATACCGGAGATCTCACAATCTCCATTTAATTCATGCTTGACAGTAATGCGTCTGACATTTTGGACAGTCAGGGGCAGATTTCCAAATCCAGCATAAGCCTTTCCGTCTTCCTACCTGCTGCTGCATGTTTGAATGATTCATTCTGAAAACTTAGGACTGAACTCATTTAAAGTTTCATGGCAGGTTAATTCATTTTGAAATAGTAATATCAGTGTTACTTTTCATCACCAAGAGGAACAGATGAATTGATATCCATCTTTGTCTATGTCAGACATCGTCTTGGCAGGATTATTTTGCATTTGTTATCATAACAACAATATTGGGGTTCTAGTAGCCGTTAGCTGTTGACGTTCATTTGGAAGATAACAAAACATGTCTGTACTTAATATACGTTGGGTGGAGAGTTGTTTTTGGTGGATTTCAGCAGCTGACAGAGCAAAATGCTGCCTTAAAAGGACACACTAGCTCTGAAAAGGTGCTGACATGCAGTCTGCAAGGATCCCAGCCTAAACCAGTACAGACGCTCCTTTGATGACTGGGAAAGTGTCCAGCTCGCTGTGACGTGTGGTCGTAGTTAATGAAAGATGGTGCATCTGCCTTGCTGAACATGCTGAACATGCAGCCTTGCAGCTTTGCTGCTGTAAGCATGTTAGCACGAAACATTAAAAAATAACGCCAATAATGTTCTGAAAATGAAAAAAAAAAACCATCTCAAGTAGGAACGAAAAAACGCTGCCCATGATTCATGTTTTGTTTGAAAGCGGCACCTGCTTCTCCCGAGCTTGTGGTTCCTGTAATTGTGTGTTCCGAGCTGCAGCCTCTAATCACCGGCCACGCTCGGCACATGGTGTGAGAACTTAAATTCACCGAGAGACAAAAGTGAAGGAAATGGAGAGCATGCTTGAAGCCTGCGGCAGCCTGTGTGTGTGTGTGTGTGTGTGTGTGTGTGTGTGTGTGTGTGAGAGAGAGAAAAAGAGAGCGATAGAGCAGCTGAAGGAGCTCAAACCACAACATCTGCCCAGAGCGCGGTCAGGTTTCCGTTTCACCACCCACAATGCAAACAACGCCGCGGCCCGTTGGAGTCCCAGACTGGCTCACGACGGGTCCGATGGGACGGGAGCCAAAAATGATTATTCCAGTTCTAGTTAATGAGCATTTCTGATTCGTTTTGCCTTTTTTAAAAATGCTGGGCTAAATCTCTGCCAAACGTCCATGAGCTCATTGCGTCTCTCCGGATACATTAACGAATATCCAACGGTTTTATAACAGATCATCTAGGATCATTCCATCGCTTGATTTCTTTCCCAAATTTTTTTTTTCAAATCAGAAATCATTTGCAGCCATGCTAGCAACTTTACTTTTAATGGAAAGCAATGCAAAGCTGCATGTGGTCCAAATCGACCACATTAGCATTCACTAAAACGTCCCTCTTCATCTTTCTTGAAGGCACCACGTCGATTCCTGTCAAGTTCTGCTCATTATTACTGCTCAGCTTTCTGGATCCAGCTGATTTTATTTTAAGGCATTTTATTTTCCAAAAGGTCTGTGAATGCTAGTGCTGCCACATTTCAATGTGGCTTTAATAGTGTGTAAAGCAAAAACACTAAAAAAAAAAAAATGATAGTGGGTTCTTAATTTCCACCCCCTCATTTGTTGCGTACGCAGATGTTCGCCGCTGTTTCCACCCATAACGCTGCATGTTGTTATGGC
This sequence comes from Tetraodon nigroviridis, assembly GCA_000180735.1. Lineage (NCBI taxonomy): Eukaryota > Metazoa > Chordata > Actinopteri > Tetraodontiformes > Tetraodontidae > Tetraodon > Tetraodon nigroviridis. The sequence continues at coordinate 3,252,808 of CAAE01015006.1, read as the reverse complement.
ACCTCTGACAAAGGTGCAGTAATCCGCCTGATGAATGAAGGGAGGCTCCGCCTGTGTTTGTGTCTGAGAGTTTTATGTAAACGTGGGAAGATTCATTCCACTGAAAATTCGAACCCGGTTTAGCTGTTGGTGAGCTTCCCTTGGCGTGACCTTCTAACCCCACGGCAGCACAGGGGGCGTGGCTTGTCGCGCATTCACCTGGGAAACTGTGACGGACCACTCATTTGTTCCATTTGGCTGCATTAAACAACAAAAGCACACAGGTAATGCTAATGTGCACTAGCGCCTCAATAAAAGATCTGTAATAAATTTCATTGGGCGCATAAAAGAAGAGCGATGAGAGAGCACGATGAGGGTGGCTGAAGGTTTTGCGCGCACAATGGCTCTAATTCAGCGCACAATGGTGGTGCGTCGCGTAGGGGGAGATGCGAGCGATAGCGGGACTGAATAGCAATTGAAAGGTGTGAATGGCAGCTCTCGTCGAGGGTAAACACACCGAGAGGCAAATAATCTTCTGATCCAGGCTGTTGGTGCTTGTTTTAGTCAGATGAACATGAGAGACGGAGCTGTCAGCGGTGGGATTAAAGCACTGAGAGCCTGGGTTTTTGCTTTTTTTTTTTTTTTTTTTTTCGAGGATGGAAAGGTCTCTCTTTGTCTATCTCCCCCGCCGCCAAAATGAACTCTTTTCCTCGATGCGGGGCTTATTGCCATCCTCCGGGCTCAGCTGATGCTGGGTTGCCACGGCAACCGACGCATAAAATGCACTGAGTAGTCAGACTATACCGCGTTGCTCCGTCTTCCTCTATCTAAGCAGCTAGCGGGGGCACACCGATCGATCCAGCCTGGCACGCACTTACAGTTCCTCCGTACGATGGGGAGCCTCCAGAGCTCCTCAGGCTGTTTACTTCCCCTTTTTTTATTTTCCAGAGTGGAGAAAGGAAGGTGAAGGGTGATCAGGCCATCCAAACAAGCACATTTTTCTGATTCCTTTGTTGGACAGGGGCTGTTTCAGCTCTAATTCCCTCCATCTTTTCCTCCAGAAATCTGTTTTCTCTTGACGGTGTGCTGCCTGGGTGTGCGTCCATTTTACAGCAGCAGCTCAGCGGTACCTAATAAAACGCTTAGCGTCTGTTGCGTAAGTGCCTGCTGCTGATTAAACGTGGTCACGGTCGCCGGCCTTGTCTTAACGTCTCCATCTTTGGCAGCTACTTTTAACTCGGTCCTGGTGTTTCCGCGCAGGCCCGTTGGCGAATTCCTCCATGGGCTTAACGTCATGTCTGAGTTGTGGGTGTGGAAATAATTGCTTATTTTCGGGCATTTGTCCAAGCGCTGCAGTAAAACACCAGCGTCTGGCGTGCACGGCTCTGCCAGGATAATCCTGGTTTCATTTATGCCTTCTTATTGACGTTGTAGCTTGATCTGTTTGCTCCAAGTACAGAGAAGGTGTGAGGCTTAAGCTTCGGTGTCGCTGATCTGATGTCTGATCCGGGCTGGTGCAGTGAGCTACGCGCTGCATGAGTCAGTCGCGTGAAAACATTAACACACTTGTTGCACAAGTGCATCCAGCCACACAAGTCTGAAACAGCAGAACAAACAGGGCTTAAAGGTGACTTCGCTCAGCACGGGGCATGCCTGCCTTTCCAGGGACGTCTGAGGCGACGGCTTCATCTCTCTGTCTCCTGCTCGCTCCTGTCCGGAGGAGTCAGGACGTTACCTCTGATATCACCTTGGACCCACAGACGGCCGTGATCCAGGTCTCTGTGAGGTTTTCAATAAGCCCTCGGCCAACTCTGACTGTTTTACTGAATTTTTCGAGCGTACTAATCTCTTTGGAGTATGCGGTGCTGCTTTTTTTTCTGCCTTAGAGACAGAAGCAACGAAAACCTATATTGGATCACCTCTCGCTGCTAAAATCGTTTGAGCGTCCTCTCCTGCTGGCGCCGGCTCCTTCTTTGTCTGAGAGAAAAAGAAGATGCATCATCCTCCTGCATTGACCACCACATCAGCAGAGCCTTATTTTATCCCTTCCTTTGCATTTGAAGAAGACAAAGGTGCTGGAGGATGAGGACGAAACCGGCTTTTGGCTGCTCGTACTCAATATCAGACATGCTGACATTAACCTGAATGTCGAGAGGTTCCTCTTCCAGGTAGCCAGAGACAATATTCTGCCCTAAAGTTCTTTGTTTGCTATTATTTCTTGATTGTTTCCTTCTCTTCCACCTCCTGATCTCTGGGTAACATCCTTGTGCCCCTCCCTTCCGTATCCAAGCAACACTCTCCTTCCCGCTTTTGTCTGACTGGTGGTTGGACCTATGTTTGGATCCATTCCTGGCAACCCAACTTTCAGTGTTAGGATTGCAGGATAATTCATAAATTTAATGTAACGCAGTGTTTCTATCGTCCAGCCTGGTCCTACTCAAGGTTTCTCCCTGTTAAAAAGGGAGCCTTTCCTGCCGCTATTGCCTGTTTGAAAGTCAGGTTCTGAGGTTCTGTTGATAAGGAGACCATCTTGACTGTAACAGACACCGTGTAGATAAAGTGGACTTGAATTGAATACAAAAAAAGAAAAAAAATACATTTATCCAGCAAAGCGATGATGGATAAATGTCGCTACCGTAACAGCAAAGGTCTCGACTCATCCAGACCAAGAAGGAGGAAGAGTTCTGCTGGAGTTTGGTGGCTCCTCTAGACCCCAATGGATCCAAATGACATCTGCTCACCAGTCACGCAGACATTTTTTTTTCCTTTACACAAACCTGTAAAAGATTTATGTTTACGTCAGCTGTGCACGGAGCCTGGCCGCGTCACACCATCGCGTATTTCTAACATCTGCAGCTCTGGCAGAGTTTGGAGTTTTGTAACAAGGAATCGGGCGACTCTGCATCTGTACTGGGTAAAAACAGCCTGTCAGAGAAGAAGCGGCCTGACTTTTGCTGAGTTTTTCCTCCCTTGTCAGTCGCGTTTTGGTTAGACGGCCAAAATGGCAGCGGACGCCCACAGGTACGGCACGTTCACCTTTATGTCACATCACATTCGGGTCAGGAGGGTTCAAATGCTGAACTGCAGAAGGTCGCTAAGCTTAACATGAACGTTCACGTGCGTGCTGTAAAGCTGATCCAGAACATTATTTTTTCTGACTAATGCACATGATTTTTACGTTGCTGAGGGCCAACAAACTAGCAGTAACGGTTTAGTAGAAAAAGCTTTTAGAAGTTTTAAAAAAATCCATATTCCTAACAAGACGTCATGAAGGTAAAACGTGGCGTTCGCTTCCAGTGCCTGACAGGACGACTTCAAGTCAAAGTCAACTTTTATGTCAGATACATGCTCGACATACAGCATAAATGAAATTTCAGTCCTCTCAGACCCACGGTGCACCAAGAATAAATAAACTAAAACTACTAAAACTAAACCAAACTACTATAACTAACCTTAAAAAACTACCTTAACAACTACAGTTGATGATATACACAGTACAGACAGTCAGGAGATGTGTAAACAGCACAAAAACACAGACAGAGAGGAGATGCACGCGCCGCCATCTTAGATCTTTGCAATTGTGTGTTTGACAGGCCTCATGAAGCCCTTGCTACATGTAGGTCACAGAGACGCCGGCAACAGCACGCCGGAGGATTACCAAGGGAGACATCTCCACCTGGAGTCGCCGCCGTGTTGCTTCTGAGGAGGTGTAACTGGATCCTCCTGTCAGAGGTCTAATCCCCCCGCACTGACAGATTTAGCCGTCCCGACTCATCGGGCTTTCATCTGTAGAGCTGATGTCATCGGGCCCGTCGTCCTTAACGACGGAGGTACGTCGAGAACAAACATCTTCAAGAAGCAATGAGGATGACCATGTGGACGACTTAGCCGCCGCCCGCCTCGCCACCTCGGAGGACCGGGGAGCTTTTGGAGCAGGGCAGCGTCCACGCACCGAGCAGGCAGTCTCAGCGGAACGTGCTGGTGATGAAGAGGAGACCCCAAGCAGCCTCAGAGCTCCTTCCAGCCGGCCCATTAAACACTCTTTGGTGCCTGCGGGGCGACGCAATTAGCATTTAAGCTATTCCAGAGCTCAATGACCTTCACTCTTCAACAAAGCAACACATGTTGGCGTAATGTATGGAACGGTCATTTATGGTGTGTGTGTGTGTGTGTGTGTGTGTGTGTGTGTGTGTGTGTGTAAGACGTTTAGGCTCATCAATGAGCCTTTTCACATATGTGTTCCCTAAAAGCTCTGTGAACAGCGTGTTGCCATCAATTGTGAGGAGATGGTGAAGTGATTAGCTCATGTGTCAGGAAGCCGTCTGATTGGACAAGCCTGTGGGGAGAGCTGGATTGATTGGATGCTTCCTGCTTCCATGTCGCTGCCGTGTTCCTAACGGCGGAGGTGCAGCCGGGGGGGAACGCGGAGGTGCTCGCTCTTCTTCTCCCCCTCTCTTCTCGCCATCTCCCTCGAGATCGCCTGCAAATTAATACAAATCAGAGCCCTCTTCTCTGCCCAAACCTCATCACTCACCGTTCCCCCAGGTAGGGCTGAGGAGAGGCGACGGTGGCGCAGGTGCATCCAAGTGCAATTCAAAGAGAAATGATTGGAATATGGAGAAGTGGGTGCGTTTGTCCTCAACAAACAAAGTGTGCGTGCGTGTGTGTGTGTGTGTGTGTGTGTGTGTGCGAGAGAGAGAGCAAGATATCGAGGACGAGGAGGGAGATTGAAAATCATCATCAAAACACACCGTCCAGATCTGCGCGGGTCAGATGTTTATCTTCTTCGTAGATCTTTTTCGTCATTCTTCCATCGCTGGGAGGGGTTTGCTCCTTCTTTGACGGCTGTAACGTTGCAGTCATGATGACAGTGACCCCTTCTGGTCTCCAGCCTGCTCCACTGTGCCCAGCATTCCCAGTCTGACCCACTGGGCGGCTGACAGTCACCTCCAATATACAAAAGACATTAAAAGCTCTCACTTAAACCATCTTAAATATGAAATCACTCCTTTGTCCCAACTGACGCTTTTTCCTTTAACACCAGGCAACCTGATAGTCAAGACAATAAAGGCTTTCAGATTTTTCAAATGGCTATTGATTGAAACCCTCTGGGGGGGTGTTTTTTCTTCAGCGCTTCAAGAATGTGCAGCAAAGATCTAATATTCCTCAACAAAGCTGTATTGATCCCTGTATCAAATATCACACAGACTTTTACTACCACTACTACTACATCACTTAAGTCTGTGTTGAATGCCTTATTATACATCTGTATTATGCTTTTTTAATCCTAGGAGGTGCCTGACACATCCTTTTCATCTTATTTTCTTAACGTGACATGTCACCGCGGCGCGCCCCCCAAGTGGAACCGTAGCCTTTAGCCCATGTCATGCGCGCTTCTGTGAGAATAACCTTGGACGTTCTACTTTGATGGTGCCGACACGCGGAGATTAACGGGATGGTGTCAACATGTCAAACCCCATTTGAGTCTCCTCGCCTTCGCTCCGGCAAGGCCGCCATTAAACCCGCTCCATAATGCCGGGTTGCAGGAACCATACTGAGGGGCAACTCACGACTGGTAGCAACACCGTCAGCCTTCGACATTTCACTGACCCAAATAAGGCCTATTTAGTTAAATGTCAAAGAGAGAGATTAAAAGAAATTATTTAAACACGTCACAGATGAGCCTCGACACTGGATTTAAGAAGAAAAGCCCAGAAAAAGGCAAAATCACTATAGTAATGATCACAACATATCTGTTACTTAAGGTGTTTATGGTAAATGTATTTATTAACAGGGTGTTCTGCTGAGTTTTCTTTGCTGCCAGGTGTAACAAGATCCCTCTTTTCATGGGTGAAAAGTGCTACAGACATCCTGATTCAGATTGTAGCACTTCAGGACTACAATCCTAATGGTTTTTTTTTTCCATTTTGAAACTCGCTTAAATAAGTCACTTCCTGTTGCATGATTGTCCCGCGCTCCCAACACCAGGCGGTTTAGTGCATGTGCCCTAATGAATTAAGGTCAACGTAAAGCTGGATAAGTTGGTGTTCGGGGCATTCAGTGTTTGCAACCATGTCACTGGGGGGTCTTCTGGGTGAGTCAGATCCAGTCAGTCTGAACCGGATTTATCCCTGCCTGGATCCTAAACCTAAACTGCAGGGGAATCTGTTGTCGTATCATTAAAAGTCTCCACCTCATCCTCTGTTTGGCTGCTGAGGAACATCATTCTGTCACTGCAATTGTTTTAGCGCTGTTAGCATTGTTAGCTTAAATCTAGAGCAGCACTGGTGGGAGATGGTGATGATGCTCCTGTAGAGGACGTTGTACTGCTTTTCTCCGCTATTGTCCTCCACTACTCTTTTTTGTTATTGAACAGCTGCTGTGTTTTAATTGTTTCCCCAAATATTAATAGAACAGATTAACTGGGCTGTGAAACGTAGGACAGAGGAAGGAGGCTGGTGATCTCCTCAGAGCCCCACACGGGCAGACTGTCTGGAAGATAAACTTCATATCTGGAGCTGACATTTTGTTTCGGTGCTTTTTTTCCACTGAGCATTCGTGTCTGTCGTTCAGTGCACTCAAATGTAATCAGTGTGCAGAGGACCAAAGCTCATTTTCTCTTTCCTCCCCCCTACCCCTCACCAAAAAAGAAAAAAAAATGATTAAAAGTCGCCGTCCACAAGGATAATAGCATTGGGTTTCGTGCTTTTTTGTATGTAGGTCAGTCTGTGTCTTGTTGCTCCTGTACAGTTTTGTCAGAGTGTTGTCTCATGTGAAAATGCAGCAGACGGAGGACTCCAGGGGCTTCAAAGGGGCTTCAGAGGGATGCTTTTAGCTGCACTGTTCCGCTCGTCCTCCCCTCGTCTGTCATCATCCACACCCGACTGCTTCTTTATGCCGTGGCCTTTACTGAAGTGCTCCATTGTGCCTCGGTCTACGAGCTCATGACCTCCCCTCGCTCACCCCTGGGAGCGGGACCGTCAGAGCTGGAGAACAGCACGGCTAAAAAAAAAAAATACAACAACCCGTCGGTGATGATCGGCTATTCAATTCATGACCGTCGCCATCCCTAACCTGCTGTTGTGTTTCGATTAAAAGGTTCAAGTCTGTCTGCTCTGCCCCCGGTCGCCTTTATCCTGGATGCGGTGTGCTCTAAATCCCCCCCTTGGGGCCCTTTTTCCACCAGGAAACCTGTATGTCCCCGGGGCAGAACATCACAGAGTCTGGCGGCGCCGCTAATCACCCCTAAATCTGACGCCCGCGGCGGCCGCGCTCGACGGTGGTGCTGCAACTGTTTCACCCGGAGGCAAATCACCATACGGAGGAGGAGCCGCAGGTATCTGTGGCAAAACTGGAACGCCATATGTTTCTGAGAAAATCATTTTTTCTGATTTAAGCACACACACACACACGCACGCACACACACACTTGCGCACACAGACAAACAGAGAGTAGAGGAGGGGACATCAGACTGAAGGCCCACAAGGCTTAGGGAGGAGGAAAAGCCCAGATTTGCTCACCAGATGGGGTTTTACTGATGAAAGTGTCACTGTCACATTCAAGTACACATGAAGGCTCCAAGCTGAACCCGTGTGCTCGGCTCAGGTGTCGCTGCTGCCTCTGAAATAACCCCGAAAACTGTGCCTATTGTGCTTTCTTCAAGAGTTCCTCCAGCTACGTTTCAACAGCTGCAGAAGGAAAAGAGAGAGAGAAAAAAAAAAAACATTTTACAGAATATTGAAGGTGGCAGATGCGGTCGTATTTTCAGTTTGGAAAGTCAGTGTTGCAGTTTGGCTGCCACCCACCGACACTGCCCGACTCTGATTCAAGGTGAATAAACTTTTTTAACGACAATCAGGCGACAAGCTGAGTGAAGACGGGAACCAGAAAGCGATTGTGCCTTTGAGGTGCTGGCCTTCTTGGCAGGAGGAAGGCGAGATCGTTTCTAATGGAGTCTTTGCTGAGGTGACTGGCTGTTTGTTTTCAGACTCACCCCACAGTTACCAGGAGGATACGTCCGATGTTTTCTTTAAAAGTGCAAAAAAAAGGAATGGAAAATTTAAAAAAGAAAAGAAATGCAAGTCATGGCAGCCGTCTGCAGCTGAAGCTTGAGCGCTGTCAGCAACAGCGGGTTCATCTGTTGATGTGTTCTGACAGTGGAAGTGGGAAGAAGGGAGAGGGAGAGAGAGAGAGAGAGAGAGAGAGAGAGAGAGAGAGAGAGAGAGAGAGAGAGAGAGAGAGAGAGAGAGAGAGAGAGAGAGAGAGAGATCCTTTTACTTCTAATGTGTCATTTCAACAATCCAGCCAGCCGACACAGAAACAGAAGATGGATGAAAAGGAAAATCATGGTTTCAGACTACAGCTGCCTTTACAGATGGAAAAGTTTCCTCTTGACTTTGCTTGAAGGTGGAGGTGAAGGTCGGAGCAGCCGCGGCCGTCGTGTTTATCCGGCGGGAACGCCGAAGAACACTGGTTACTCCTGAAGACGACCAGCAAGGCCTGGAGGATCCCCCTTCAGCAGATGGGGTGTGAAAACAGGCCAGAGGCAATTAGGCCAGCTTTAATCCTCCATCTGCTTCCCTCCGCCGCGGCCCCTCGGCCAGAAAACAAAGCTGCACCCCCAAAACTGAAGCATGTGCACCTACCAAAGAGCGCCCCCCCCGCCCCCCACACCCCCCACCCCCCATCAGACAAATCAGGAAGAAACACTGGCAGCTAGTTGTCCCTTTAATTGCACGCTGTTGTTTCTACCTGCACATGGATGAACGCGGCATCCAGGAAACGGTGATGTAGTTGATCCCGGCAGTCACTGGTAACCAGTACCTCACTGGGGAAGCGCATCTCCAATCAACCCAAGATGGAGGGAAGAAAACCGAGACATAATGAGAAAACTGGAACCGGTAGAACGGGAGGATACATACATGAGCATGGCTTGTCTGGACCGTAAGCACTCATTGTGTGTGTGTGTGTGTGTGTGTGTGTGTGTGTGTGTGTGTCTGATTCAGCAGCAGCAATCTTTTTCTCCACCTCTCTGTGCTGGAAAAGTCATCATGTTTTACAACAACAACAAAAGAATAATTGTCTGAACGGACTCTGTGGCGAGCTGACCGAACCCCGACGCTGCACCATTGTCACAGGCGACTTTTTTTCGAGCACGCGTCAAACATAAAGCGACCATCTGCTCGAATCTTCTGCCCATCTGGAGAAGACTTGACATTTGCTGGCTCATTTAAGCTGCCAATTCCATTTTTCTTTTGCCGTCAAACCATCTCTTACTTACAGGCGTGGGTGTTGGGTGGTGTTGGGGGGGGCCAGTGTGTGCAAATATGTGGAGGTGTCAGCAGAAGCAGGACGGCCTATATATCACTGAGGACGGGTGGTGTTCATGCTAACCTGCCCCAGGGGAGTGTTGGTCAACAATACACACATGTTGCCACAGCCACCAGTGGAGCACTGACCTTCTGCAGCAGTAACAGATCACCCCCAGCGCAGCAGCGGCCTGGAGACCAGCTCCCACCCACCCCTCACCCCCCACCTCAACACCCAACCAACCTGATGAGAGGGGAGGGAAGGAGCTGGGCATCGGCGTCAATCAAATAAATTGCCTTTTTCATCTGTTGTGTTTTTGCATCCTGTTTGGCATTTGACTAAATGAATTAGGAGTCCTTGAGATTTAGGCCGAGCGTTCGCCAGGAAGGATGGCCGACTCCCTCAGGATATGAGGGGTGACTCACTCATCTAGCAGAAGAGCAAGCCCTCTCATGTGTGGTCATGCGCCTCTGTTGAAAGCAAAGGCTTTTTTTCTGAGGGTTATTTACTACTGATGCATAAGGCGCAAAGAATTGTGGGTTATTAGAAAGATGGACGGTATCTAGGAAGATCAGGCCAACGGCCCCTTGACCTAGACAAGGTCAGAAGCCGTCAGGTGAACATCCAGGAGACACAGAGTTAGCCTTTCGCTAGGAAGCTGAGCTTGCACCAATCTAAAATCTAGTTTGATTTTCTCTTTTCCTCAGTCAGAAACACTTCCAGTTGTGTTTGAGCCAACCGGTGCACAAACGGGAGCTGAACGCAGAAAATTCATCAAATTTAGTCGATTTGCATCGATTCTGTGCAGGAAACTCAGGTTTGTGCGTTCAGGTCAGTTGGTTTATTAGCAAGATGACCAAGTGGGGACTGGTTTTGGACACTGATCTACTGTCCCTGGTACTGACTGTTGGGACTCATCACGTTACATATTTCTCCTCATGTAAATGTGTCTGATTACTGCCGGTGCCATTTGGCCTTCAGATGGTAAAAAAAAAAAAAAAGAAGAAGAATCCATCTGGCCTGTACACGTACTCGCAGCTCTGGTAATCAGTGTAGCCGTGGCTAGCCTTGATGAAACGTCTTCTGAAAAGGCCACCTCTTCACGTTTGTAAAAGTCACCCTGCGTTATCTTCCGCTTCTGTTTTCGGAGCTCAGTAATGTTATCTTTTAGAAGTGCAGCGGGACCAGTCTGACATTTGTAAACAGTCACTTTGCCGTCTGATTCTTTGATCCGCTGTCGTCGCGAGCGGCGATAGAGGTCTCTGGTTGGAAGCGCTGCCCTCCTGGAGGAGGCCTATCAATCGACTGGAACTGGCAAGTTTTATAAAACAAACAACACCTCTCTGAGCATCTGGCCCAATCTGCTCATGTCTGCTGTGCATCACATCGCTACTAACACGTTAGGAGGAAACCAGTTTCCACAGGCCCTCGTCTCTGCTCGCCCTGCTTCTGCCGCTTCCCGTCTCGAGAGCAAATCACAGATATTTAAGGGATCAATCACAGCTTAGCTGTCACACATGGGAGCGGAGGAAGAATGTAAATGACTCCAGGCCTCTGTAGAATTGTGTTATTTGCATGTCCTTATGAAATATTTGCTGTGTTTCCATGGACACCATAGGTCAGGGATATTGCAGTGATCAGTACATAAATCTATCCAAAGTATCCAAAGACACTTGACAGCGTCAGTGCTGCAAGCATTTACTCCAACATTAGCAACGGCAGAGAGCTGATAAACACAATTACCAGGTTTTTCAGATAATAAGTTGCTCTGAAATATACGTCGCATCAGTCAAAAAATGCATCATGAAGGAGAAATAAAACATATGAAAGTCACACTGGACCATAAGTTGAGTTTATGGGGGAAACAGACCTTTCACTGTTGTCACTGTAATAATAACAAACATTAAATTACTGTATATATTTTAGTAATTTCACATATGTTCATAAGTCGCAGCTGAGTATAGTTCACGCCTCAGCCAAGCTGGGAAAAAATCTTTTCTCCCCTTAACCATAGAATTAAAATCAGTGATTTTAGGGCCGATGGCGGTTCCAGGTCCATATGTTGGTCGTAGTGTTTTCATCATATGTTTCTCCTTTTCAGTCTCCTGAAAGAAGAAAGTGGCACCAGGAGGAATCAAGCCAACAGCCTAATAAGCACGTTGTTGTGACTGTTCCAACTTCCTCCGCAGAGCCTAATTACAAACCTGCAAGTGCAGGCACGGGCGCATCCGCGGCAATTTAGGTGCCAAGATGCAGCCACGCACGTGAAGAAGAAGTGGCGCCGCACTCGAGGCGAAACGCGTGCCGCTATCCAGGCGCGCTGCCTGGTGCTGTCAGTCATTCCGCTAATCTCTCGACGGGAGTGTCGACGGAGATATCAATCAGTCTGCGGATACGAAGCTGTCACGCACCACCGCAGGCCGGGGAGGATGAGGACGGGGGGAAGAACGTCCCTGACGTAAGAACCATCAGGTGCCTGGAAACCAAGCTAGGACCTGAGGCCGCCGGACAACAGCAGGGAGGGGGGTTAAAAAACGGAACCAAGGTGGTTCCGACGGAGCAGCGCCAGGTGGCTTTTCAAAAGAGCTTTAAATAGCCCGCCGCTGCTCCCCGACCTGCAGAGCTGCCTCTCTCTCGGTGTCATTAAGCCCAATCGGAGAAGTAATTGCTTATAGCGAAGCGGTCGACCGCATCGCTGATGGATGGGAGAAGATGACAAGACTATTTCTGGCAAAGCTGCGGCGGCTGCCGAAGCGGGAGCACTTTTTAGGTAGAGAGCCATCTTATCAAATTTGATCTTAAAGCACAGGCTTTTGGCTGCCAAAATCTAATTTCCCCATTCAAAATGTAATGCATTTATGTATGAACAGAGATAAATACAGCGTTGGGAGGCAGCCTCGATATGACTGATCATGACGGCGTTATTGACCCAGGCGGCAATGAGCTATTATTCCTCCCTGATTGTTTTTGTCAAAAGCATCCCACAGACAGGCCTTCGAAACCAGAGATTCCGACCCAAAAGATCCACCCAAAAATTCAGTGCATCCTCTGCACCCACTGGCCCTGCCCCCTCACCTGTCCTGCAGTCTGTTGGAGACAAATTAAAAGTCCTGCAGGCAGATGGCGAACCGGTGCTGCTGGGACATACTGGTGGACGGGGAGAGTGGACAGAGACGTGCAGAGAGCAGATCTCAGAGCATCAGCCCAGCGTTAGCACCGCCACGGTCGCAGGAAACATACCAAAGTACTCATTCTAGGAGGGCGAGGACACTTTTGTCCTCACAACCTCAGGCTGTACACAGCTCAGCATGGTCCACTGGTCTCCTGTGACCGTTTGAAGTGCATGTTTAGTAAAGTTCCAATCACTGCTTTTACTACAATAGGGACAATGTAATCCGCTTTAGGGTTAGCTAAATCATCATTTAAAGTAACGCACCAATGCAACACAGACTTAAAAGCATCAGTCAGGACGTGCAGGACGGCTGTGTGGTAACGGCCAGTGATGGATTACGGCTTCCTCCCTGCAGGTGAGACTTTTGTGTAAATTAAAGTGTTTTTTTAGGGTGATTGTATATTCCTCACATCGCTCCTCTGCTACCTCGGTGATCTGGTGCTAATATCGGTAATGTGAGGTCTTCAGCGATCGCTAAGCCCACCTCAACTTATTGGCCCACTCGGTGGTGAACCCTTACTGGCAGGTCACCGCAGAGGTCACGCCGTGGAAATGTCTCCACGGTAACAGGCGGGAATCTATTTGCGCATTTAAAAAAAAAACAGCGGATGAGTCATTAGGAGATAATTGAATTACGTGTTCGGAACCTGCAGTTGTGATATAGGTTATAACCCGAGTCGAGACTGTAATAACCTGTGTCGGGAGCAGCTGTCCTCTTGAGCCGTTTCATCCCTTTATATGCAAACAGGAACAAAGCAAGCAAACGATGAAGAACAGGCCAAGGGCACTATCGCCATCGAGAATTTGAGGTGTAAAATCAACAAAGGAACGGAACGACAGAGAGAACGGAGGCAAGTCTGTGAAGGAGGCGAGCTGGAGATGAGACTCCTGTCAGCAGACTTGACAACAAACGTTTAGCCTCTTTTCACAGGAACACCTGTCCCTGAATGCATTATTTAACATCTCAAACAACCACAGATGTTGGGAATGACTGTCCTGCATCCGCCAGGAGTTATCCAGAGGGAGGAGGTGAAACCTATGGATAAGCTTGCAGCGACAGGACTCGTCATGCTAGATTTTAGCTTCTCCATTGCAGAGCTGGGGACTGTGGATTGTGCGCTACTAAACTGTAGCTTATTTTGCTATAATTGAACTCACTCGTACGAACGTTCTGCTTAGAAATGTTTTCTCCACGTTTTTGTTTTGACCTCAATTACCATTAAGTTTTTCCGCCTCAGGGACGCAGGAAAGAATCTCCGTCCGAGTCTGAGCAGCATCTCAGATCCAATAAGTCAGAGGAGCATTTTAGGCCTCTGAACCAGGTTTAGTTACCTAATTTAATCAAGATAAATCATGAGTTCTTTCCCCCTGCAGTTAATTGTCTCCATATATTAGTTTGCGTCAGTGACTTCTGCACGAGCGGCTCCGAAGCCGGCAGTCGGAACGATCTGCTTAGAGCTGCGTTACAACTGAAGATAAGCCCGTTAAATATTCATTTACGAGAGTGGCGCTCAACATTTACCATCAGCGAGACATGGGTTTCATATATCCATATATACGTGCCTACTGGGCATGCCAGCTCAGCTTAATCTGAATTAACCCCGGTTTAACCTTGTGTTTGTGAACTGTTGCGTGACACTGTGGCACGTTAACGCAAAGGCGTTTGTCACCAGTCTGCTCGATATGAACAGTCATACAGATCAGTGCACACAACAAACAATGCAGGTTTTTAAAAAGGGAATAAACATCTCATCTAAACAATAGCATTGATTAGAAACCAAATAATCATATTTTATTCAAAATATTTAGTGTTTTGTTTAGACAGTATAAAATGATTAAGTTGCATGGTTGTGGAATTACACAAAGCTCCACGTTAATCCAACTGAAGTACAAATTAATGGCCCTTTTACTGTTGTTCCTGTTTGCACGTGGATCATATCTCTGGATAAACATCGCTAAGCTGTTTAGCATCATAGCATGAACGCAGGAATATCCGCCTACGTCTCGTTTCGGGTCTATGTCTCCTGTCTTGGCAGGAAAACGCTGTTGCCTGACTTCTTGTGCAGCATCAGTTTCGTGCGTTTAACTTTTATCAGCAGATGCACGTCTCCCCAACCCTTCAGATGCACGTGTGTGTCCGTCGCACCACTGGCCCCAGCCCGAAAAGTTCGAACTGAAAACAAGGCAAGAAAAATCCAACAGTCAGCAAACCACTAGCCTATTGGCGTTCGGCTGTGTCCGGCTCTGACTTTGTGTGTCTCCCCTGGAGATTTCCTTGCATCAGCTGCTCCTGCTGCAGCTCTTCGGCCATGGGAGGCCGCCCTGCATGTGACCCCTAAAGGTCGTGACCCCAGAGAAAAACCTGAGACTGAAATTCACCATTTTAGAAGAAACTGGAAACTGAATTCTCTGAGGTTCTTTTTAGATTTCAAATGTAAGAGAAACTGTCCATTTGTCCGTTTGGACCGTTTCCGGGAGGCTTCATCGCTGCAAGCGTGCAGGGCCACAGCAGCCGTTAAATCCGCTGCTGAATCTTAACTAGGCCTGTTCTCCACCCAGCGGGGTGCCTGCTGCTCTCCGCATCGTTAGAAGCCCACATCTTCACCGCCTTCTGGACACAGTGACAGGCGCGGAGGAAAAAATCTACACTTCACCTCGCCGCCTTCCTCCCCGGGACAGAAACCTCCTCCAAGGCTCATTAGCTGAAGCGAAGGCCCAGAACCCCGCTGCTAACGGGAACCCGCGTCACTCCCCTCCCCTCCCCCGCCCTAAAAGCAGCCAGCCCGATCTGTCAGGCCTATCGATCCCGTCTCCCGCGGTGACGCTGGTACCTGCCTCTCGTTGTGCGTAAGAGAGAAAAATGACAGCGCCGCCATGATATGTCCCCGGGGACCTTTCAAGGTGAACCCCGTCTCTCTCGTGGAGAAAGTGCGTCGCCACACATCTAACTGGAGGAGATCCCGGGAGGAAGGCCTAACAATGTGTTTTTCCAGCTCAGACGTAGAAACAAGCGCAGGTTTTCTCCGATCTCTGGGTTCCCTCGTCAGCGTTTTTAAAGATTTGACAGAGATGCTTCACAAAGTAGCGCTGATTTCTGTAAATCTCCTTAAAAGGAGTCGACGGCGCGTCACGCAGAGTTTCCCTCCGTCCTTGATCTCATCGCTCCGGTGGGTTTGTCGAGCAGAGCAGCGAGCTTAAGCTTTTAGAGCGATTGGCTTTGACAACAAAAGCTTTCTGCCGAGAGCTCATTAGAGGGAATGAAGACAGTTTTTGACGTGACTCAGAAATATTGGTGCAAATGCGCCTGGAACGTCTCCGTCGAGGGTCCTAACGCAACGCAGTCGATTTACTGAGCGTCTATTAGAGAGACGCGAGAGCAGTGCACGTTTTTTAAACAGTTCACGTGAGAAAGCTGCCATGTATTTGATTACCTCATTATTGCACTGAAAACGGGCAGTTTCTGCTGGGTTGTGTTTGATTGACTGATGGATTTCAAAGAATTAGGACCAGAAGAAAGAAGGTTTAGGACTGAGGGTGTTTCTATTCTTGTGATGGCTCTCTTGAAGTCTGAGATTTAATTTGATCCGAACAAAACATGGAAAAATAATTATGAAACCCGAGT
This sequence comes from Tetraodon nigroviridis, assembly GCA_000180735.1. NCBI lineage: Eukaryota > Metazoa > Chordata > Actinopteri > Tetraodontiformes > Tetraodontidae > Tetraodon > Tetraodon nigroviridis. The sequence continues at coordinate 3,236,726 of CAAE01015006.1, read as the reverse complement.
TCAGGGTGGCAAAATCTGCACCTCACAGTTCAAACTCTGCGTTATCAAGCGACGGAGCCTTTTTAGCAACCTGCAGTAGCGCCATCTTATCGACATGCTTCGCAAAAGTCTTTCTCACTTTCATTATTTCCTGTCGACAGCACACGAACGCAGCAGAAACTGACCAAAAAGATTACATTTTATACCTGTAATGTGACTATTTATCTATCTTACTGGTCATTTGGATTTTGTTCCTGCATCATCCAAAAAGTTAATTTTTCCATTTCTCATTATGTCATCTGCGTCTGAGAAAAACACCATCAGCCATAATTTAGTCAGAAATGTTTAAAGCTGATAAAAATTCATATTCGGAAAAACCTGTGGCTGTGAATAAGAGAAAATTCTGCAGCCGAGAGCTTTATTTATTTATCCTCAATCATGCGGTTTCTTTAAAAAAATCTATGCAATCAGGTGAGAAATGTGTGGAAAAATGTGTTGTTTTTGAAACAGAATTTCAACCATTTGTACAGAGCAATGTGGCGCCTCTCCCTTACTCTGAGATAAATTAGCCTGAGCAGCGAGCTAACCGCTGTTTAGCAGCCTGATGATGATACAGTCCGCAAATTCAGCTGGTAAAAATGCCTCCGCCTGCATTGCAGTCGGTGTTGTCAGTGGAATTTCAGGGATGCTGAAGGACGGATGGCACAAAAAAGCAGTGAAAACGTGGAGACAAAAGGAATTTGTTTGCCGCCGCGGTGGTGCCGGAGTGTACGTGAAAAGGCCCACTGTCCTCCTGCTGACAGCCATCTGGATTTCTGCGCCGCGGCCGGTTTTATTAGCGGAACAGCCACGTGGGCCGCAGCGTGGCACAAAAGAGAGATTCAATTATGGGCTAAGAAGTTTGGCATTTAGGCGCGCGTGTGTGTGTGTGTGTTTGCTACCTGTTGGCAGATATTAGCGTGCCGACTTCTATTTTCCTTCAACTGCCTCCTAAATGAACAAATAAATGAACAACAGTTGCCTGGTGGCCGCGTATGCAGAGAAAGCTAACGTGGCTCCCTTTTTCCCAGCCGGGTCCTTTGTGAGGCCCCCAATTAGCTCCACCGCTGCTGCACAGACAAGATAACAATGGAAGCCCATGTATCCCCTTCAGACCTCACTAGAGGACTTTTATTACCGTATTGATGGCTCCTCTGCGTCCCCGCTGACCCCGCTTCCCTGGCTGCATGCCCCCACGTCTCATATTAGGGATAATAGGAAGCAACTGTAGCTCAACAACAAAACAAAACAGCAGGAGACAAGATAAGGCCGGACGGTGGATGCTGTAATTTGTGCGACGCAGTAAAACAATAAATATAATATACATGAAGTTTCAGCTGCACAGTTAATAAAAAAGCCATTACCAGTGAAAACAACACATACCCTCAGCAGATGTGGAATAAGGGAAAAAAAGACAACAACAACACTCATGGACAGTAATTAGTGGCTGACAAACAGTAGCTGCAAACGCTCGCGTGTCCGCCGGCATTTTGTTTAGCTTCGCATTGTTTCTCCAGATGCACGGCTGTGATTCACACTTATAAACACAGACAAACTCTGAAAGCAAATGTTGCATTCGAAAAAAAAATAAAAACTAAAAATTGCATTTTCCACACAAAGAGGCTGTTCAAGTTAGCACCACAATGTTAGTTTGTGCAAGTCTGTCGCCAGCACCAGATGTTCAGACCGTGTTCTTGGTCACTGGACAAACTAGAGGACGGGATCCACTGGATCCATTTTCGAGGCAGATTTAGCGCAGTGAAATACCGTTGATGCCCTGCAGAAACCTGCAGATGCAGCACGACTGGGAGCCACAGCGGCTAACGTTTACACTAAAACCGCTGGTTTTGGTCTTTGGTTGGGGTTAAATATCACTTGTGGACACCACAGCCTGCGTATATGGACAGGGAACAGCCCCTTTAAAGTGCTCTGTTGCCCCCTAGTGACAGGCTGCAGTAATTGAATACGCTTCCCCATATAGAAGGTTTTATCATTAGCTGTTGGAAAGGATTGTGATTTTCTGCTGATGGCCAAAAAAAACCAAAAAAACAAACCCTCATCAATCGTTTTGAACCCTATTGATTGAAATAATTGCTCGGTACGTTGGCTCAGCGACCTTGGGCCGAAGGTGCTTCCAAACTGGTTAAAAGGCGGGCAAGGTTCACGGACCGTTAAAGAAAATGTGCGTTAAAATCCTGATCCCTTCCAAAAGAAAACCCTTCATTCCCTTTTTCATCCACAGATACATGAAGTGTCACACAGTGTCGCCATGGAAACCTTCAGCAGTAACACAGAGGCGGGTTGAGGGCCGTCCGAGTGAGGCTTTACAGTAGCCGAGGGCGCACCCGACCGGGGTCGGCCTTTCAGAGAGCCGCTGCGTGGTTCTTCATCTCAGATGTCCCAGCTGTCACTAAAGTACTGGTCCTCCTCCTCCTCCTCCTCCTCCTCCTCCTCCTCCTCCTCCTCCTCTTCGGTCCTATTCCTCATGAGGTTGTGCTCTTGCAGCTCCTCCTCTTCTTCGTCTCCCTTGAGCTGAGCGAGCATGGTCTGTAAAGTGGCTTTAACGTCCTGAACTTCCTTCTCCAAAGACTGTGAAGCGACAGTTAAGGACAAAAAAAAAGGAAGAAAATTCCACATTCCAGCACGGAGAAATCAGCTCCAATCAGACGCATAAACCTGATGAAGTCATCAATCTTTTTACTAATCCCATTAGGTCAGGCCTACCCACCCCCACCCACCCCCACCCTCTCCGATTCACTATTCATGACCTCATCATGTCCACGGAGGTGGGTGGCGGCGAGGAGACCCGAGCAAACAGACTGGCCCGCTAAATTATTCACCAGCTGTCACTGAAACGGGATCGACGGCGGTGTGTGTGTGTGTGTGTGTGTGTGTGTGTGTGGCTAGGTGGTGTTGTTTAACCTGCTTTAAGGCTGAAATGAATCGTGTGGGTGTCCGGCTAAAGCGGCGAATCAAAGGTTGGACTCTGGCGGCAGATGGGGCCCAGCGGCTGGTTTTACCGTCTGAGCGGACACAGATTGTCCTCATTTATAATTAACCATCCGTTAAAGAGCTCCTCATGAATACTGCAGGAGAACCTTCTAACGCGACACCGAACCGAATCATATGGAAGACTTCTGAGAGGCGCCACCTCTGACGGGGCCCCCTCCTCCCTCTACACCCCTCCTTGAGCAAAAAGTTTTAATTAAGACCCTTGGAGGGAAGGAGTTTGATCTCAGGGTCTCTATGGCAACGCTTATCACACAATCACACCCCGCCAGTTGTTAACAAAGCTGTCCGGCTTCTCCTTCGCGTCGGCGCATCAAACGCTGCGGATGAGTGACGCGCAGGTGCGTGACGGGGTAACAGGTGAAGGAGCTCAACAAACAGATCAGCTTTCTGGCGGGAAAAGAGAAGCAGGCATTATTATGTGGGAGAATCACCCCAGTTTGGAGCCCGTCTGGATTTTGGGGCGTGGCGGGAGAGCGGGAGGGGAGGAAGGCACGCAAATCTATTTCCAATCTGCCTCCTAATTAGCGCAGAAAATGATGTATTGTGACCTGTAATCAGCTCCAACACTTTCATTCCAGCCATTATCATATTGTAATTTCCTCAGAGCCAAATAGCAGCAGGTGGATGTGGGCAGAGGGGGAGGAAGAGGGGGAGGAGGGGAGGGGGGTCAGCGGGAGGATGGACATTAATATATGACAGTGGCACAGTCATTACAGCCACATTCCTCTATCTGCCATGGTGATGCCCTTGTCGTCTGAGTTTAATCTCAGCCTGTGGTGACTGGCAGTCACATCCCAGACCTTCTAATAACCCCGCATCGGCTTTTCCTTCCCCCATTTCATTTTCCAGTTGGCATGTCTGCCCGTCAAGAAAATTTCTCCGACCTGGCAGTTTACCTTCGATTCCTTCCGAGGATGGAGTCACGACGGCAGAAAAAAACAGGTTAATTTTTTCACTTTTCTCCCGAAAGGTAAAGTCGCAGAGTCAGGTCGGATGCGTCTGAGAGGGAGGATCGGGAGCGCAATAAATGAGGCGGAAAAATTCGCACAAAACCCACAGCTAGCATCCAGTTTACACGCTGGCTTTTCTGGGATTTAGGGAGTTTTTAAAGGATATGGGTGAGAGCCTGATCCTCATTCAACATGGCCGCATGCAGTTCATCTTCCAGAGTCATTAGCCTGACGCCGATGAGCTCGCAGTGCTCCGTCAGCGCCGTGGCCTCGGCCTCATTGAAAGCATCCTGGAAAGACAAGGACACAAAGGATGAAACGACACAGTCAGAGGCAAGGATGACTACCCCAGCCTCAAACACACGGCTCCGGTGCTAAACAGGAACCATCACAACACAAGAGTGTGGTTTGTTTACAGCTAATTCATAAAAAAATGACATTTCAAACTCTATCTTCTGACCAATTTAGTGCAAAAACACAACAAAGCCACAGAAGAAAACTTCCATCCATCCATCCATCCATCCATCCATTCTTGTATCAGACTAAAAATGTAGCTAGTTTTGGACTCTCCTTCTAGTGGCCAAGCAGGGAACTACACCAACTCGGTCCTGGTGGTACCTAACAGAGTGGTTGGTTCATGTTTTGGATGTTTCATCCATCAGTTTTAGTTCAAGACGCAAAAAAAATGACTCCTCAAATCTGTCCTTGACCAAACACCAAGGTCATATCACCAGCTCATGTGGGCACCAAAGGACAGTCGGACGATTTGAAAGGTAATTAGAGCGGCTTCCTTCGCAGACACCTCGTCCTAGTTTCTCCGCGCACAGTTCAGACAGGCGCACGCGCACGCGCCCAGACCTGTCAAACGAAGCTGAAAAATCTGACTCATGGCTGCAGGTGGAGAATATCAACTCCCCGCAGCTCCGAGGTGTCAGAGCAATCACTTGAAAGTCACGTCCTCCGCCTCCGCTCCATCTGCAAATGATGCAACGGTCCAAAATTAGCGTTCCAAAACAGACGGCCCTCAGCGCAGCGTCTGCGTTCGAGGTGTGATTAAGGAATTAGGAGTTAAAGGCTGATCAGGCCGCAGCGCCAACTCTGGGTGTGGGACAAACTTAACCAGTCAGCGGCAACAACCTCCCTCCGTCGTCTCCCGCGAGGCTCCGACCAGTGGGAAGACCTTCAGCTTATAGATTCACTGAGCCGTTTGTTTGTGGAGATAAAAGTCCCGTGTTTGTGTAGCCGATTGATTCTATACTTTGCAGCCGCCAGCCGGCCTCTTGGAGAAAAGTCAATACAGCCACAGGGACAGAAGCTTCTTTACACAAATCGGTCCTGTTCCTAAAAAAGTCGCCCGGGGTTCCACCTGGTTTTGACAAGAACATACAAAGCATCACTTTCAATAACCGAACCGCAGCCGTCGGTGTGATCCCGGTGCACAGAGTCAGAGTGAACGGAGTGATGATGCCTGACGCGCTTATTTAAGAAGTAATGAGCAGCAGGTAATTGGTTACATTCTCTGCTGCCGTTGCACACAGTAATAACACGCTGGTGTTGCAGCTCCCGCCAGGAGCAATGCTGGTAAATTCATTCCTGATGCTGCTGATGTGAGCACACACAAAGATGATTTGGTAGATGACGTCTCACACACCTCTAACGCCTGAATCTGTCTGCTCCAAATTGTTTTTTAGAGCTCGATTCTGCAGCGTTTGATAATACAGCATCACATTTGCTACAACACAGAGCATAATTCCAATAATTGCCTGCAGTGTCGAACACAATTTCACCAAATTTGATTAAAAATGTCAACCTAATAATGTCTCCATTCTTCTTCGGGGATGTGGGTCACTGTGAAGAGGGTGATGCAGGGGCCACGAGAGGATAAAAGAACAATTAGTAAAGATTGGGAGAGAGACCAGTGCTAAGCGCACACCCACACACACACACACACACACATGCACCAATCAATCTCCATTGTGGCAGCGGGGCAGCAACTTGGCAGCAGCTAAGTGGAAATCATTTACTTAGAGTCATTATGGAAAGGAGAAAAGAGGTCAGATACCCTGTAAGCCGCCTCCACAGCGCTGCAACAATACCGCTCAGCTAAAGCTGAGCTAAATGAGAAGTCTATATACAGGAGGGGAAAAAAGGACTGCTTTACAGCACCCCACCACTAGAGGGCACCAACAAGATGCTTTAGGCTCACTTAAAAAAAAAAAAAAAGAATAATGTTCCAAATGCAAGTTCTCACTTGTGAAGGCGACAATCCCAAGTATTTTCATGTAGCACATCAGATAGCATTTCCATATGTTATTTCGGTGATGTGCTGGAGCCATGTTGACCTCTGTGTTCATAAAGGTCAGGTAAAACACACTCGGCAGCGCTGAGTCGTGTAGGTCAGCATTGATCAGACAGCCAGCGAGGCGGCCGAGGTCGTGTTTAAGTTAAGGTTAACTGATTGATTTATCTGAGTCCCGCCGAGCCCGTAACCGACGCTTTAATCACACTCGGCAACATTCAGACGCGTGTTAGCGTGAACCGACCTCGGCGTGATTCTCCTCCATGCCGAACAAAAACTCCTCCAGTTTCTGCAACAAAAAGGGGGAGAAACATTTGTTGAGACACACACCGTTGTATTCTCGCTCATGAATTATTGAAAATGCAATTAGGTTTGCCGGGTGCTGTATGTGTGCGATCATAACGAGTGGAGGCTGCAATTATTCATCAACAAAACTGACAGAAGAAATGAGATTAACTCGCACATCTGTACTGCAGATTTCCTTTGTTAGTATTCAAAATGCGTAATTATACATTCTTCCCCGAGGAAGGAGGTAATTACTGTACCTATTGATGGTAACACATTGTTTGTGGCTTTAGGGTAAGTACATAATCAGGCTGAGAACAACTAAGGATCAGCAAAGTTTTAATGAATATTTTCATAATTAGGGTTTGTGCGGCAGCCTTCTGCCGGCTGCTCCGACTGACCATCTGTAGCAGGTTTCTACCCCATCGCTTCGGCGGTTCTCCGGCTACACTCGCATAAGTATGAGAGGCTGTGAAAATAAGACCATCTGATTGTGCGTAACGGTTACAGTCCACCAGGTGAACGCGAGAGAGGAATGGTTAGCCAGCTCACCTCTTTGTTCTCACGGAAACATTAGGAGGGGCTGAGCTTTCGGAGGGAGGAAGAGAAAGCAGAGAGAGAGAGAGAGAGAGGAAAAAAATGGAAAGCAGGAATAGAAACAGGCAGTTTGTATAACTCAGAGAGGAGGAGGCAACAAGGCAAGATGCATTTGTGTGTGCAGTTTTCACAGGAAGAGAGTTAATGGAGGGATGTGGAAAATGATGAGAGTATCAGCACCATGTATAGATGTATGGAATCAGCTCATCAGGTCGCTGATTCCATACATCTATACATACTCTACTACCCTATACATACCATACATATCTGCTTTATCTCTATTGTGTAAACAGGACCAACAGGTAAATGCAAATAATTCTATGTGAACAAAAAAATGCAATCAGAAAAAAAAAGTTCCTTTCCTTACTAATTTTAATAAAAGGAATAATTACTGTTATTATTAATATTATTGTTATAATTACTAGGGGTGTGTTTGTGGCCTTAGTCTGGGTCTGTCAGACTGTGTGGGTGGAGGGAAATGAGTGGAGAATGAGCCAGACTCTGCCCCGAGGAGGCAGACCGAGTATAGACTACACACACACACACACACACACACACACACACACACACACACACACACACAATATGAACAATGTCTAATGGAAAATACTTTTTATTTCTAAATCGACTCCACCTACAATATCATAATTGAGTGCTGCCAATCAAATCGATGGGAATGGATGGAAGCGGGTGTAAAGCACCGTGTGTATGACATCACCGTTTCACCGAGTGAATCGTGGTCCACACGTCTGACATGCTATGCTAAGCTATGCTTTGCTACAACAGACGGGCGTTCAGATGAGCAATGTGTAGTTTGCTGAGTGTACCTTGGTGAAGGCTGAGTTCTGTAAGTTGGCCTCAGGGCCCCAGCGGCCTCCTAACGCAGTCAGCATAGCACAGTCCTCCTCTTCTTCGTCTTCTTTGGTGGGCGGCTCTGAAGGAGGGTACCCTTCGGCGGAGGGGAGCTCCTCCACGTCAGCGCTGCCGTAGCTGGGAGTCCGCAACTGGAGGCCCCGCAGGAACAGGTGGCAGGCTTCCAGGTCGGCCTCCCAGATCCGCTCCAGACCCGGACACACGCAGCTGGGGAGAGAAACAATCGACACTCTCAGAACTGAAGAGAAAATCGCAGGTCCATATTTGATGTTTGGTATAAATCATTCACGTTACAAGGTTATTATGCTGCATGTGTTCTTCTCCGCTAAGTCAAAGTTCAGGGGCAGGACGACCATGTCACGCTTGCTCTTTTGCTCTCCTTCGGTTGGACGTGGAACTAATCGCAAATGGGAGCAAAATTTGAAGAATTCACACAAAAGCAGCTACGTCTGTTTCCTCTGAGGGAGGGATGGTCTGGCTGAGCAGCTCTTAGGGTCTTTTCTTCCTGGTCCATTCTTTCTGCTGCATTCAATCAAAAGCACACGGTCCTCAACAAGATGACCCACAAAACAGGAATGGAGTGAAGTAAAAACACAGAGGAGCTTTTTCTAATGCAGTACCGTTGGAAAACATGGCCAACAAACAAAACATGTGTTTCCAGGAGACGAACGGCTCATATCCAGGTACAAAAACATATAAAAGCCATTTAGGAGAAGATTACTTGAGGACATACACTCCATTCCCTGCTCTCCATCCTAATCCAGCAGGCACCGGATTCAGCAGTATATAGTGGCCACATCTGTACTGATTAGCAAGCAATTAATGTAAAGCTACATGTGCACAATGTTGTGGAGATGTTGACAGTAGCAGAAAATACAAATATTCCACAGTACCAGCACATCCAAAGACACGGTCACCTGATTATTGTACTCAGCCGTCCTGATTGGATCCTGACATGAAATTTTCACGCATTCAATGACACGTCACACCGACGCTGGGCTGGAGACTCCTAATGAGTGATAATTAACCTGCTGTGGGGGGGGCGGCGGCAGGTGAAAAAACACACAACCAGATGTTTGGTGGGGGTCTGTGGTCTGTTTTCTGAGCCCTCCGTGATGGTGCCGGGTGCTAAACGCGTCTCCATTTCATGCGACAGCCTTTCAGGGGGATTTTTTCATCTCCCGCTCTGGCTTTTGTGGCTTTTTCTGGCTGAGATTTGAAAAGAAGAAGCCGCATCTCTTCATTTTTGAAAGTAATAAAGTGGTGAGTGTGTGCGTGCGTAGGGGAGGAAGGTTCCAAGCTCCCCGCATCTGCATGCGCCGCTGTTGCCATGGCGACGGCGATTAGGCTAAGTTATCTGCTAAAGTGAAAATACTAACAGGTGGCATGAACGGCTTTGGCCTCAAAGATAAAGGTCTTTCATTCCCAGGAAAAAAAAAGCACCACTGAGTCGCTGCGAGACCCCTGACCTTTAAAGCATCCATATTTATTCCTCCTATTAATTCTGTGACCTTTGAATGACAAATCTGCCTCAAATGATATTTTTTAGGATCCAAATCCAGGACTCTTGTTGAATGTGCTGCTTGCAAATCGGCTTAAAGAGACTCAGGTGGAGGAAGCTCGCCACCGACCTTAAACACACCGGGTGGTCAGATTGCACCCAGACACAGATCTCCTCTTTTATTCACCCTCTTCTTCTCCCCTTTACCAATGATTACACCCTCCCTAAATTGAAAGCGCTTGTTTTCCGTCCATCTCCTGGGTGAAAAGCCTGCCAGCCTCTGTCGTCTGCCTCTCGGCTGTCCTCTCACCTTTGTCTGGCGCAAACAATAGAGCCTCTGAATTTCACCGCGTTGTTGTGCGCTCATAGAGTCTTGCTTTGGTTTGTTGTCTCTCACACACACAGACACATAAATCATCGGTGAGGGTTTGCGGGCAATCAAACCCCCCAAAATCTGAGCTGAGCTCGTCCATCTTGGACAACAGCGCTGCTTCTCGTGAAGGAAACGCCGACTCGTCAGCTTCTGCCGGGGAACCTGACACGCGAGGGTTAACAGTCGGCCTGCCGCCTGACGGTGGCAGGGTGTGGGTGTGCTGCTCCGCTGATGGCTCATTAATAGGAGACAAGACAGTGGAATCACAGCATCTGTAGCGTCTCACAGCCCCACGGAGGGACGGCTGACTGGCAGGAGGGCTCTTCCCCTTCAGACTTTTGTCTGCACACACACACAGTGAAGGCTTATAAATATAAATGTCCAAAAAAGTTGCAGCAGCCTGGCCCTGCTGCTTTGAGCGGGTTCTGGCAGCTCTGAATAGCCAGATTTTTACACGACGTCTCCTTTCTGTCCACGTCGTGGTGTTTAGGACGCAGAAAAGTGGCAGTGTGAGCATTCACACACACGTACGCACACACAAACAGAGAAACACCAGCAGAAGAGAGGTGCTAATGGGGAGATTCAAGATGTCTGAGGTGTGAAGGGCAGCTCAGATGAACTGTTCAACAGAGCGGAGGGCTTCATGCCTCCAACCCAGGACGCCGTCAAACACACCGCTCCTATTTTCCCCTGTAGGGCTTCCAAACATCTACGTAGCGTATCGTAGCATCTGAAATGTTGGTTTTTGTGCGTGTGCCAGATCTACAGCTACTGTGCTGCTCGAACATCCTGTTCTAGTCTTTAACAAGGAGGAGATAATTGCTTTTTTCAACACCATCCGTCTCCACGGAGACCAGACATCACACCAGTGCTAATCTGCTTCTCCCCCTCCTTCCCTCACCTCTCACCGCCGTCTGCACTCCATCAGCAGTCATGTACATTAGAGCCGACAGATAATAATTCACAGTGTGTGATGGGTAGGTGTGTGTGTGTGTGTGTGAGTGTGTGTGTGTGTGTGTGTGTGTGATTCAAGGACGGAGACCGTTTCCTATTTCAGGCAAAACAAATGTGTGTCACTGTGCCAGGCGGGTGGTAATGAAGCTACCGGAGCTCCGCCGCCATCGTGATTTGGTCTGGACCGGCGCTGGTTCTGACACGAATCGATACAAACCAGGAAACGCAAGACAATTGGTTCAGAGGAGCCGGTGTGAAAGCCAGGTGTCCGACAATGTGATTACTCCTCCAGCTCAATATGTTTCATTTAAATGTTCCTGAAATAATACAATTTAGAATGAGAATGTCCAAGAAAACTGATATTTTATGCTTATTTTTTTGCTATTTTAAACGTAACCTTCAGTGCAGCGATATTGTTCCCCTCTGTGACTGCAGCCAGTTGGAACTTTAGGCTTTAGGCTTCTGCCGAGCACGTTGTCGCAGGTGCTCTCGTCTTCCGCCTACCTGGCGCTGGCGGCGTGAACGATGGAACTAACCCTAGGAAGCGTGACCATCTGCCCTGTTGACAGGAAAGGTGCTTCCCCACTGAGGTCGCGACCTCATTGCTCCCCGACGATGCAGATCGCCGTCCTCTGCAGCCCTGGACAGGAAACAGCCCCGCCGGGCGTGACGGCCTCCTGGCTCCCACCCGGCCACCCTCTCTTCCTCCCTCTCTCTACAGCAGGGTCTCAGTCCTCCCTCCCAAACACAGGTCGGGGGAGAACAAAGCCCGAGAGGTCGAACCAAAGAACAAAAGACAGACGAGGCTCATTCGTCTCCAATAAAAATGGCGGTTTTCATCCGTCTGCAAAAACACAAATGGATTCGAGAGGCTGCTGAATGAGAGTCTCACGGGCAAAGAAGGACAAGAGCCGTTGGCGTCCAGGGATTTGTTTTTGGTTTCAAAATGGTTCCCACTCAGAGAGGAGAAAAGATGGGATGTGGGGAGGTGGGAACAGGAATACGCTCAGGTGAGAGACGGAGCACAACGTGTGGAAGGAACCCTGTTGGACAACAGCACACCGGCGGAAACAAGTGCGAGTGTGTGTTCGAGGGACGGCGTTCAGAGGTGGAAAAAAATGGACGCTGCCGACCTGTTTGTACGTAAGCTAGAGGAGGGTGGCAGAGGACCCCTGTTACCTGCGCAGCGTGTCCTCCAGGAGCTTTATGTACTTGGTGGTGTTCCTCCTTCAGATGGCTCTCTGGAAAAAAAGAGAGAGAGAGAGAGAGAATTAATAAGTATACTTTTATTAGCCCGGTATCTAAGCAACACATCACAACACAGTCATGCTGATGCTAATTCTATTTATCAATAAACACTCCTGAGCCAGGAGCACCCGTGCAGGGACCACCCCGCCCAGTGCACGCCGACTAGCGCATGGAGCTTCCTGTGCCCTTCTCTCATCAGTGTTCGGAGCCTGAGGAGGGCGGCTGCTGCTCACCGGGTTGGAGGGGGAGGGGTGGGGGGGCAAAGCGAAGCCGGTGGAGGACGTGGCCCCTGCAGCCACAGATCTCTTGACACTATACGACGCCCTCACATTGTAGCCATTCATGTACCCCCCCTTCCCCACATACACACACACACACACACGTACCAAAAAAACCGCCCATTTAAACATCTGTGCATGAGTGGCGGATTTACACACACTCGTGCAGCTGCAACAACACACAGGAGAGCTTATAAAAGATGGGAATAGAGGGATTTGATTTAAATAAACAGTTGCAGACTCCTCCCTGTGTCTAATTCTCCAGCACAGCAGCGGCTAACCGCTGGATAAACAGCTACTACGAGGGAATCATGGAGGCAAACGTTTGCGTGTCATTTATGAGGGAAAAGAATTTATACGCAGATGCTAAAGGTTCACTTTTAAGTGTTGGACGGCAGCAGAAAGAAGTCTGTGAGAAATAATCTGGAAAGTTGTTCTCTGGAGACCTAATTTTGGTGGGGACGAACAAACATTGAAGACATGTGATTGGTAGATTGTGTGTGTGTGTGTGTGTGTGTGTGTGTTTGCGTTTGTGTAAAAGTGTCCCAATAAATGACTCTAGAGGCATAAAGTGGTACTACACATGGTATTAATGTTCTGACGTA
>CAAE01015006.1:3121638-3223522 GCA_000180735.1 Tetraodon nigroviridis | reverse complement strand
ATTCACACACACACACACACACACACAGGTGGTTGCAGCTCTGTCAGAGTGAGTGGCCCACAGATCTGGGATGAGATCTGCTACACGAGGACCAGACTAACTATCCCTCTAACCGCCATGAGATCCGATTCCACCTAGCGGAATGTGTGTCTTGAACTTCAGGTGGGCTCAGGTGGGCTCAGGTGGGCTCAGGTGGGCTCAGGTGGGCTCAGGTGGGCTCCGGTAAACAGCGCGCAGAAAAGGAGAAATTAGGATGGTTTTAAGCGTGGAGCTCAGGATAATATAGAGAGGCCGATGAAGACGAGTATTACCAGCTGATTCTTTTCACTTTCTTTACTGATGCTGTTAGAAATGAAACAGCCCTTTTACATCTAAGCGGTTTGCAGGAGGCCGCTGCCAGGTGAATTAAACGAGCTCTAAAAAAACCCCAAGGATGTGCACGTAAAACAACAGCTGGAGATAAATAAGAGTAAAGACGGTGATGAGTCACCTGATCATTAGAATTAGTAAAGTAGACAAAAGCCAAGAGACGAGATGCACAATGCCTGATGATGACATTATGAAGCTAATGAGGTGCAGAAGATTGCTGCATTATCAGTGGAAGCGCTGCTCTAATTGGAGGTGAAGGATGCAGCCCCTCCTCCGTTGCATCTAACAAAAAGAAACGGCAGATGACATCTGCACGGCCTTTGCGCTTTCAGACAAATGAGGGGGAGGCTTCTGCACCACCGGTACATTATGACAGCGCGCACGTAACAAGGTGCAAATTGCACGCGCGCGCGTGTGTGTGTGTGTAGTTGAGTTGATGGCACCGGCTGTGATTAATGTGTTTAGGCTAGGAGCACCGCAGGTAACGCAAACACACAGTCAGCATATGCAAAAAGGCAGAGGGGGAGCGGCGGATCCCAGACAGACACTCAATAACTCAGGATGCTTTAAGGCTCCGGAATCACAGAGCATAAAAGGCTGCACAGACCGCAGCTGCCGCGGCGGAACGGATTGTTGGGCCGCGTAAGACAGCTGAACAAAACGATTTCACAAAGGGAAGTGGCTGCACGTACAAAACTTGTGCATCATGGCCGTGCGGCTGATTGGCTCTGACTGGAGAGAACTTTGCAGCCGTCTGTGTCCTCTGGGAACCTTCCTCTGGCAGCGGGCAGGCTAATGTGCTGTCTAAGCTCTTCCCGACAATCTTGGACTAACTGGGAACTTTAGGTTTTGCACGCACGTGCGCGGGAGCCTGAGGCACGCTGAGCCTGGTGGCGTCGGCACGTCAATCTCTCGCTTCAGCACCAATTCTGTGAATACTGACTTGATAAACTCCCAGCGGATGGAGTCATCAGGATAATGAAAATTGCCAGGACTCCAGACCACCGGGAAAACCTCCTTCAGGGTCCACTTCACCGGCGCACCCCTGAATCATTCAGGCACTTTAGGAGAGGAGCTGTCAGACGTTCCACCTCGTTCTCAACAAAAGAGTCATGAATAAATCATAAATGACCCGGCCTTTACTATCGACACATCATTAGGGGGCTATCGCGTTTATTTCAAAACAACCAACGGCAGTATTTTGATGTGCAGGCCGATAGATTGGTCCGAAAAACGTGTGTGTTCGCTCAAAAGAGGGGGGGAATGAAACAGACCGAAAGGCACATACACGTTAATTAAATGTGTACCTATGGAGACACAGATTACAAAATTAGCCACTCCAGAAGGTGACAGCTGCACGCTAACAAAAGAGCGTTAGCAGAGGTCTTCGGCAAATCAAGAAGACCCCACGCTGGCGCTGCCTGCACGTGTGGCTGTGCTCGCTCCCGGGGGGGTCATTTCCACATGTCATTCGGCACTTCAATTATTTATTGGTGAATTTAGTCTCACTTCAGATCTCCCTTGGGGACAAAATTATACTCTCAGTGGGGAATTAGACATGCAGCTGAAATGGTTTTGGTATTTATTAAAAATAGTGCAAATGGCAATTACCGAGACAAGGCCACCCCCGCAGCCCCCACCGCCGCATCCATGTGCGAAGATGCTCAACAGGCTGAATCTGTGCACAAATGCAGGCAGACTTTGTCAGATCGGGTAAACAACCTCATAAAGCTCCCGCCATGATGAAAAGGTTGTTAAGCAGAGGAGGCGCGTGTTGGTTTTTTTTGGTTGCGGGATGACATTAGCATCATTAGCCTGCTCTAAAACCCACAAGAACGGCCATCTTGATGTTTAAGTAGCCTGTAATTTTTATCCCCCTCCAGACAAAGAAATGGTAATGTGCTGTTTACGGACTATCAGTTTCCTGCTAGCGGGCGCCAGCCTCTTATTACCAAAGAGGATGACATTTTAATGAGCCCCTCGCCTGGTTTCAGGACCACTGTGAAACTCGATGTGGCTGCTCACCGGAGGGTCTGAGCGAGCCGCAGAAACGTCATTAACTTGCCAGCTCTTCCACATTCTCTGACGTGCTGCTCACCTGATGTCTATTGTTTTGTCCCCTCCCTGAGGGTGGGGACAAAACAGGTGGCCATTCACAGGTGGCCATCCAAAGCTCAACAAAGAAGGCGTGCCCCCTAGCGGCGACACTTGCTGCAGTAGCCGATGGGGCATCAGTAATGACGCTGCGTTCAGGGGCTTTTATGTGCGACACCCGAGCGTTGTAAGAATGTGGACTGTGGCGGGAGGCCGGCCAGCCGGTGCTGGGATCTCCCGGTCGATGATGGCCCGCTCAGGTCCCCCCTCCCCCTGTCCACCTCCGCTCTTCTCCCCTCCGTCTGCCCCTGCCTGGGCCTCTTGGGGACTGAGGTGACCTTTCTCAGAAATCTACCCTTGACGGATGTTCAGGGGGAGAGCAGCAGCATCGCGGGAGGTGCCGTCAAAATCCATTTACCTCTCCACCTCTTCCCCAGACGCCAAAACCATCCTCCCCTTCCCCGGTCCCACCCGAAGATGAAGCCTCCTCCCAGGGCCGCACTCGCATCATGGAGAGCGCTCGAGCTCGGATGCATCATCTCTGCCCTCGGAGGTAATTGGCTACTTCACACAATCTGCAGCTCACACCCCCCCCACCCATACACCCCCCTGCCGCCACCCTCCTCTTAACAACCGCCAATCCCGCTGCTTTCTCATTTGAAGCCAATTCCCCGCTGACAGCAGATCACTTCTTTTTCATTTGGCAGTGGAGCCATCGTCCATTGATGTCCCTCCCCCTCCCAGCGTGCGGCGGCATCAAGAGTGGGGCTCTTGTTTAAAAGAGCTTCCATGTTTCATGTTTGACTTGGTATTTAAAAGCTCAATTCAGAGTCTCTGGTGGGGGGTGAAGAGCAGCCTCTTTCAGAAAACGCCGCATTGATTTCATTCGGTTATTTAAAGCTTCGGAAAATGTTCTTTGTGCCGAAACATGAAACACGACTCCGACTAGTCGAATGAAAGACAGTTTTACAAACTGGACGTACACGTTGGCGTGAGCGTGATATTAAATTAGGCTGTTTGAAAGAGCGGCGATGCGCAAGCTTGCTTTCACCGAAAAGCCAAATTCAAAAGTAAACACCAGCTCGACCGACCAACTTCAGGAAAACTCAGCTGGTTGCCTGGTAACCACCATCTTGTTACCAGGGAAATAACAGCAAGTGCGCTGCAATGTGCGCTCTGGGTCTGGTTGCAGTCTGCGCAGGCGTCAGGTGTGTCGCGGTGGACGGTCTTTTGGTCGTCCCGGGGCCCCGGCCTCAGCCACTCACCGTGCCGGGCCTCCTTCTGCTCCAGCTCCTCCCTCAGCTGCTGCCGCTGCTCCTTCATCCGCACCAGCTCCTGGCCGCTGCCCGAGCTGAGGCGCTGCAGCCTCTTGGCCAGCGCCTCCAGCCGCTCTCGCTCCTGGTACACCGGCTTCATCTCCACCTTCAGCTCCTTGGCGCTGCCGAAGTCGTTTCCTGCGCCGGGGTTCGCCGCGAAGAGCGCGTTAGGCCTTTTCACGAGGCGGAGGGCAGGTTCGGGGGAAATGAGGCAAACAAATGCAACGCTACCTGAGATGGCTGCCAGTTTGGCTTCGTGCAGCGCCAGAAGCTGCGTTTCTGTCTCGCTGACTTTCCTCCTCAGGCTGCTGCCCAGTCTCTGACTCATGACCACCTGGGGAGGAGAAGGAGGGAGGGAGGGTGGAGGTGGAGGTGGGGGGGTTAACGAAGAAAACCTTTGCAGACACATGCGTCCCGCAGCTCATTTTCCATTCGGCTTTCATTTCCTTCTTTTGACGCTCATTCTTACAAGAAGATACAAATTCATTTCCATCCTTTCGGAGCATCGGCGCCGACAAGTAACCTTTAGAAAGAAAGAGCGCGCGGAGACGGGAGAGATGTGAAATCTCTGGGAAAGATGCCTGTAGAATGTCAGCAGGGGGAGGAAAAAGAAAAAAAAGGCCCTGAATGTCACAGACCTGATGGGGGATGCAGCACCTGAGCGTCCGCAGAGGGAGCTGATGGCTTCAGATACGGCCCGTCTGGCCCCTATCTGGCCCCCCACTCTGCCCTTTCAACCTCTGTTCTTTCAAACGTATTCCTGCTACAGCCTGATACGATCCCCACGGAACGCTCCCCTTCTTCAGAGGCACGATGGGATTTTTGTTTCGGGTATTTTTTGTCTTTACAGCGCTGGAGACGAAGTTTCTGACACGGTGTGAAAGCCTTGTCAGTTTCTGAGACGAGACACCTCTGGGGAGGTTTTTTTTGGTATGCAAAAATCTGGCTCATGTAATTCTATTTCATGTGTTGCCTCGTCTGGGAAAAGAGGGGGGGGAAAAGCGGTTTTGAAAGCATTTCAAAGGCTGCTGGTCAGTGTTTGGAGAGTTAATGGTCTAGTCTGATGTTCTCAACATCACTCATAACGCTGGAGGTACAAAACTACAGTGTAATTAGCAAAACACCAGTTTGCGCTTGTGCAACAAATGTCTCTCGATGGCATCAGCAGAGACGATGCCCCCCCGAGCAAACCTGCCCCCCTCTCCTCTCCCCCTGCTCAGCCCTTGAACTTGTTATTCCCCGTTTGCAGAGGGAAGAGCAGCAGGCTGGGAAGCAAAAAGGAAAACCAGAGCCCAGCAGGCCAGCCTCGAGTGCAGAAAACCTGTCCCGAACTGCGGTTTGCGTCTTTCCGCTGCCTTTTTCACTCTTTTCTGCAGTCTTATACAGCTTTAGTGCAACTTTAATCCACCAAATTGAAATCAGCTGTCAGGAGAAGTGACTCACTTTAGCAGTAGCTTCCTTGATGGCCAGGTTGAGCTCCTGCTCCTGCTCCTGGAGCCTGCAAACGACAAGAAAATAAACACTCAGTTACAGACTTGTAGGGGGAAGATGCTTATCTGGGTCTTGTTGACGCATGAGGGAAGGATGGAGCGTGAGACTGACAGGTGGAAGGAATAGGATTTATCTCTAAATATTTTAGGATTACAAACATACAGCTGGCTGCAGGGATCCGTGCACGTACAAGTCCTGATCTCCCAGGTGTGATTACGCATAAGCTGCAAACTGACATAAAGAAACTGAATAAGGTTATTCTTATATTCTTGTACTTTTAGGTTATTCCCGCTGCCGTTCCTGTTGTTTTCGGGACCAGTACCTGTAACCAAACCCATCATCGAACGAAAAAAGGTGATCTTGAGGCCAGTGTGGGAACGTGCATCCAACCTCAAGTAGCAATTTCAATCAGACGCACGTTTAAATATGATCCAGCCAGGCTGGGCAAACGCCAGCGACGCTGGGTCACACGGCTCAGAAGAAGATAAGTACAACTCAGATGTTGTGGTGAAGAGCCTACGGGGGTCAGAGCACATGGTGCACACTAATGGTTGGCATCTGAGAGAGGAGAAAAGAAAATTCTAGGCAGGATCAAGATGTGACAGAAGCACATTGAAGTGTTTGATGTAAATTTCATGAAAAGTGTGCATCGTTTCCACACATGTCAGTCTTCCAATATGCCTATTAAAAATGTTGAGGAGGCCTGGGCGTGATGGTGCGTTTTTGGTTTGGTCGGATGTTGCCGACACGCGATGAGACGCCTCTGCTGATTTAATCAAACGCTTTGTTTGTCACAGGATGAATGATGCCTGGAGGCAGAGACTTAGTGGAGCAGAGCATCCGCAGTGACACTTTCTCCTCCAAATTAGTTCATTTATTCATATGACAACATGCAATAGAAAATGGGGACTGATTGTTTGGCAACGTTGCAGATTTGGTTGGTTTCTAGCACCCCCAAGCGGAGGTTACGTGTACTGCAGGGAGAGGAAAAATGGTGCGGGTAGGTAGGGAAGATAAGTACAAAATAAACAACTCACTGTTATCTGAACACACTAGATTTCTACATCTTTTTACTTTAAAATGGCGTGATTTTTTTTCTGAGACACAGCTGCACCAGAGACTGCTACAGCTGATTTACCCAACAACCGTGGTTTATTTGCAGCAGTGATGACTACCAGAACTTCTGAGTTGATGCGCTGACCTGAGCTTGGAGGCGGAGGGCAAGACGGAGATCTGCCTGCGGCTTTCTGAGCTGGCCAGGTCATGCAGGGCCTGGCTCAGGCCGCGGAGCTGAGCCGGGGTGCAGCTCCGCAGCAGCGAACTCTCCAGCTCCTCGGCCTCAGCCTGATGCTCCTCCTGCTGGATCTGCTGCTGCAGACACCGGCTGCGGTCCATCAGCTCTGCCAACCTCTGCTGCAGCTCTGCGATCTCCTCCTGCAGAGGACACGCTCCTTACTGACCCTCTGACCAGACACGTGCGCCACCCACGTGGCGCACGTGGCGTACAGTTCACCTTCTTTACCTCCACCAGCTTTCTCTTCTGAATCAGCTTATCTCTTCGGTGCAGCGGGCCAGGCAACGCGTCCCTCTGCTCCGCAGCATCTGGACTAGCCCTGAAACACCAGTCGTAAAAACACACTGGCCATTTCATGCTTTGACCCGATAGAAGTAAAACTATCTAACTCTGTGATATTACGCCGTTATTGTAATATTTGACATAAAAAAAACAGTAAGACTTACTAGAAGTCATTTTAAACAGGGTTTTTCTTCCTTTTTTTGTAGTTTGCAAATACAGACGTGGTCGGACTGACCTGAACTGACCGCAGTCCGGCCGCTGGAGGGCGCTGTTGGCCGCCTGTCGGAGCCGCTGCAGGAACAGCGCCACGCTGGGCTGCGTGGAGGGCAGACCCCAGCTTCAGGGCCCCCCGCTCCCCGCTCAGCTCCTCCAGCTTTTTCCCAAAACGCTCAGCTATAACACACACACACACACACACACACACACACACACACACACAACACACAGCACACACACAACACACACGTGGCTGAAAACAGAGCTGCTTAAAAACAAACAAACAAAACCCAGCTTTTTTAGCAGTTTCAAAACAAACCGGAACCACTGGACTTCTCCGAAAATCCCGTGGGGAAAAAAGAATCATTTCCAGAAACCATTAAGGAAATGTAATTACCTCATCTTGATTTAAAAAGAATCTGCAGAAAACGTTCTGAGGGTTCTCCTGGATCGAGTCACCACAAAAACAAACAAGGGTGGCCTGGATTATCCCCCTCCACGGGACAGAAAAGGAGGATGCAGCGACCTACGTGACCAACCAAAGGCTCCAAAAAGAACCCAGTTACCGTAAATAAGCCGAGCAGGACCCGAAAATGGATCTGCTTTTTTTCCCAGAAAAGCCAAATTGAGGACCGACTGTTTTGTTTTCCATCCAAAGGTTATCGCAGAGGACACAACAGGAACGTGTGTTTACCTCTGCTGGCAGCCGCTCTGCCTAGTCAAACATTGTCCAGTTTTAGGTTTCACTGGGTCAACAGATGGCGCGATACACAGCAGGTTAGCCGCGGTGAAGAAAGCAAAGAAAAACAGAGCCTTTCGATCGATCTAGCACGCCCCTTCGTAGGAGCAAAAGTCATGAAACGGAGGGAACCGCTTCAGCGATGACGAAAGGAGCCATGGGCTCGGGGCCGCCGCTCACCTGCGTCGTAGTCGTCGTCCAGGATGGCCTTCTGCTGGAGCCTCCGCAGTTTCAGCATCATGGACTCGATCTGAGAGGAAGCAAGACGACAGATTAGCGCAGAGAGCAAAAAAAAAACGTGCGAGCGCAGCCTTCGACCTCTCCAAAGTGATATCGAGTCAGCAAGACCGGGAGGCGAGACACCGCACGTTGGTGGGAGGGTTGTGTGCCTACACTGCTATGCTAGCTCCACTCATGCTAAGTTTTGGTTTCATATCTCTTTGTGGTCTTTGCGTGGAGCCGAATCCACCCTTGGTGCCCACCTTGGTGAAGGTGCGGTTGTTGTGCAGACAGTCCTGCAGCACCACCTGGTGCTTCCTCAGCAAGCTGTCCCAGCCCTGGTCGGAGGCCGGCGTGGCGCTGTCGTAGCCGGAGGTGACAGAGGAGGCTGAGGCGTTGTCCGAGTCCACTGACTGCGAGGAGGTGACCTCTGTGTCCACAGAATCGCAGTCAGGCGGGTGGGGCGGGACCCCCCGGGCGTCCCACGGACACCTCTGCCAGAAGCTCTGGCCGGGCGGCGGGTCCTCGCCGGAGGGCAGGAGCTGGGCTGGAGGCTTGGGCTGAGGGGGCGGAGGTTCTGGCTCCTGGGACGCTGGCGTCTCCGCAGACCTGAGACTCTGCTGGATGAAACTGAAGCTGGAGGTAAAGGTCTCCTTGCCCCCGCCGGCCAGGGGAGGAAGAGGACGGGTGTCGGAGCAGAGAGGGAGCCTTCCAGGAGCCACACGGGGGCCCATCTGGCTCCTGCTGACTGGACAGTTTACCAGCAGGTGTTCCGCTCATCCTCTGAGCAGGGTGGGCCTGGCTGACGTCAGCCCCGAGTCCTGATTTACCCGTCCCAAACGTCCTCCCCGCATCCTTCTCCTCCTCTTCCTCCTCTTCCTCCCTCTCCTGCCCGGCGTGCAGCCGGGACTGTTCTGCTCTCGTGTAGCCGGGCCTTCTGTGGAGCCTCTTGCGAGCGGAACCGCCAGCTGTCCCTGACGCTCGGCCACCTGTCGATGCAGAGATTAGCCATTAAGCTAGGCAGCCGCCTCAGGAGGGAGATAAAGGGTCATCTGAGGGAGGATTAACTGTGCCATCACCGAGTAAAATCTCCTGTTAAACACGTTAGTGTCGCCAACACGTAACCGGGGATCAGAGAAGGAGTGTTGGGGAGACACAGGCAGCCATCTTGGACCATTGCAGAAGAATCAGAGACAGCAAAAATAGGAGGGTTTCGACACTATCTCCACGCTAACCGCTAGCTGCTAACGGAATGAGAAACAACTGGAGCAGCCGCCCGACATTTCCCAGAGTTTTGCCGCAGCTGTCGAGAAATACCAAAGGCGCGCGGTCATCTCAGGCTCGGACACACCTCTGGGTGGGAGAGAGGGAGGGTGGCTGATGCGTTTGTAGGTTTCACCATCTGCCTGAATCTCAAGGTGCAGTTTTGGTCTAGCGGCATGGGTGGAATCCTGAGGGGCCCCGCACACGTGGGGAAAAAAGACATCAATGTACATATATGGGTGTGGGCCCACAGCGGAGACAACAGGAAACTGTGAGGGGAGCGCGCAGCTCAGGTCAAAAGGTCACCTGGAGAGAAAACCACAGCCGAGAGCCAGAAGGAAGGAGAGGAAGAAACCGGAGTTATGGCGTCGATGTTCCCAGCGGCACCTGCTGCTGCTTCCCATGGGTAACGTGGACATCCTGGAGCGCTCAGAGGGACGGGCCTGATGGGGGGATGATGGTGGGGGGGGGGGGTCAACGGGCCCTTTGTGGACAGCTGTGCTGCTGGCTCTCATTTCAGCCACGCTCAATTCTGTCTTCCCACACACACACACACACACACACACACACCAGTGTGTGCAGACAGCGACAGCATGCTTCATGCTGAAGCCCACTCGCTGAGGAACGAGCTGAACAAGGCAGCGGAACGATGGTGGGACAATCACATGATCCCATTTCAACAACAACAACAACAACAACGTGGGTTTGTCACGTTTTCCCCAGGCTAACCCTGGAGGGGGGGCGGAACAGAGGTGAAATCAGCCTTCGGGAAGGTGTCGCAGCCCGACCATCCCGCGTCGCCGAAGGGAGAAGGAGGATGGGTTGGGGGGCCCTCTGGGGCCCCACGGCTCGGCTCCAGTTACGTTCGGCTCCATTAGCGGTTCCTCGCAGACCTGGCCACTGTTCCACAACCCAGTTTCTGAAACATAACGCCCGGCCAGGTCGGGCACCGGCACATGCTCGGCACCTGCCCCGGTCAGAGATCCCGCACGGAGAAGAAGCTCCGGAGGGAGCCGAGAGGACGTTTCCATGGAGACAGTCAGAGTCTCCTCACAGCGCTTCCATTCTACAGGCCAGTGAAAGGGAAGGAAATGCCTGCAGGCCTGTGTGTGTGTGTGTGTGTGTGTGTGTGTGTGTGTGTGTGTGTGTGTGTGTGTGTGTGTCTGGGGGGCTCATTGAGCCCATCAGTAGTGTGTCACTGGCTGCTTCCGGCTTTTGTGTAAAAATAGTTCTTCAGGAATTTCTGCAAAACTGAAGGGAAACCCGGAGATTCAGAGGAGACGTGTTCACCAGAGGGACCTGTGGCTGATGTTAGAGGAGCCCCAAGGAGCCCCGAGAAGCTCCGAGGAGCTCTGAGGAGCTCCGAGGAGCTCCTCAGGCAGGGGAGGTTAGATTATTTACCTTTGGAGACTAAAGAGGGGCCTCCTCAGAGCTCCCAGCTAAAACACACCGGCTGCTCAAACGCTCTGGCAGGAGCACAGAGGAATGTGGAGGATCTCATAAAAAACACAGACGTTTAAGGAACACACACACACACACACACACACACACACATCAGCAGCCTTGTGAGAAGCAGCACTTCTCAGCTGTTGTGCAGCAGCCCAGGACTTGTGATCAACATCAGCAAAGAGAAAGAGGGAAGTGAAAACGAGCGATGAACACCCTCATCTGTCTGTCTGTCCGTCACGAGGGGAAACCAGATGATTTTAGTTAGAAATCTAAAAATTTGGTCAGTAAAAAAAAAGCCCTCTTAAAAAAGAAAAAAATGCTTCTTTGGGCTACAGTCTGGGCACACAACTTTATTTAAAAATAAATTTAAAAAGAAAAATCTATCACATTGCAGCTCAGTCGGGGTCCCAGATTCAACTTTTCTACCGAATCCTCCACGTTTGTCTGGGTTCATCCCGCAAAAACGCGGACAGAAGCCCGACAGGACAGCCATCAGCGTGTCCACACACCCAGCTGAGGAGGAGGAGGAGGAGGACCCCCTCCTCTTCCTCTTCCTCCAGTCCCTCACACCTTTTTTGGAGCAAACACCGGTGATGTTCCAGGAGCCTTGAATAGCTCCAAGACCTCCTTTTTGGTGGAATTATTTAAAACCAGCCCAACTCTTACAAACTTCAGGGAGTTGTTGCTGTTTTGTTGCTCTGGGAAACAATAAAGTTGAAGGAGAAAAAAACAGAAAAGGGAGTTTTACCTTCCGCGACTCCGCAGCGGTGACGCGCGGAGCTGCTGTGACATTCGATCCCCATCAGTCCGGCAAACATGGTTTTGGGTGGCTTTCTAAGCAGAAACAGGCTGTTTGTGGGTCAGAGAGAGTCCGATCCCGGCTGAACTTCAATCCTGAATCGTGTTGGAGAAACATCGGGGTCAGCCAACAACCGCTCTGAGCTCATTTCCGCTGTGGAAAAGCGAAGCCGCGCTTATTTTTATGCCGAAACCGGCTTTTATCATTTTTATTTTTTTAGCCAGATCTCTTTTTTTCCCTCTCTTAACCCGTATTTCCCATCAACTTTCACTCATCCCATCGGCGCCTCTTGTCCCGCTCCCGTTAGTGCTCTCTGGTCCGATTTGGCTCCGGTTGCGCATGAACAGTCGGTCCCTCTGCAGAGAAAAG
The DNA here is from genome assembly GCA_000180735.1 of Tetraodon nigroviridis. NCBI lineage: Eukaryota > Metazoa > Chordata > Actinopteri > Tetraodontiformes > Tetraodontidae > Tetraodon > Tetraodon nigroviridis. The sequence continues at coordinate 3,211,622 of CAAE01015006.1, read as the reverse complement.
TCAGGACGTGTCGCCTCTGGCGCGGGGAAAGAACCAGCCGGTCCGACTAGACTGATCGGTGAACCCGTCCGCTGTGACGGCAGCAGGGAGAAGTTCCGCGGGGCAGCCGAACCCGCCGATCCGTCGGTGGTTGGTTGCGCTCCGGCCTGCGTCGCCGTGCGTCGTCGTGTCGGCGAGGCTGCGCTGTGGAGCGCCTACGCCTTCAGGAATTTGACTCCGGATTGTTCAGCCCGCCTCGCAGTCACGGCTGGAACCATGTGAGCTGCTGTACTTGGACACATCAGCCACTTTACTGCAGAAAAACAACAAAAAAAACCGATGCGTAAACTTCCACAACAAACCAAAAAATACACAGTCTTCAATTATTGTGGGATAAAGTTCCATGTTTTGCAACGTTTGGTAACAGGAAATATAATCAATCTTATTTTTTAGTTTTTCCTCCCCCAGTCGCATCCTAATAAATAAATAAATAATTAAATAAATAAATACCCCACACACAAAGTCACACAAGAGTTCTTCTGTTGGTGCAGCGGAGGAATGAATGAGACCCCACAAAGTGCAGAGTCTTTTCATCCTCCTTCCCAATGGCGCTTTCATGCAGCTCTGCCGGTTAATAGAGACTCGGCGAGGAAGCAGCCTGATGCAGGGACAGGGACCCTCCGCACTTATTAAGGCAGGTTTTTGGACCCCTGCTGCCTTCGTCTTATCACCGTGGCTCAGGTGCCAGTGTGAGGAAGAGGAGGTGCACCACTTCCCAGTTGATGAAGAGGCTGAGGCCTCGGTGTGGTCGATCCCTGCTTCCACCGCTAGGTGTCAGGCTTTACGCAGGTTAGAGTCGTTCCAAAATAAAGGAGCGGTTATCTCTTCTTTTTCACGGTTAATATGTGAAATAAAGGGCTGGTTTATCTCACATTTGTTAAAATCCAAGACGGTCAGCCTTCAAACACGCAGGAATGTTCCTGCCAAGTGTGATTATCCACTTGAGCTTTGATTCTAAAAGGCACATAAGGTTACAGCAATGAGTACGTTTGACTTTCAGTTAAATATATTAACATGAACATCTGCGTACGTAAGAGGCAATATCAAGTATTATATTGATTCCTTACATTAAAAAAGAACAATAATTTGCACTATTATTTTAGACTTAGATCACCAGTTTGCTCTTATCACATTTATAAATATTTAAGTTTCTTTCTAAGTGGAGGAAAAAGACCAAAAATCTTTTTTTTTTTTCTCCCTAATTTGCCACATCAGCCTCAGTTAGTGTTCAGCCATGGACTGGGCCAACGGTGAAGGAAAACAGGTTTGTTTTTGCGGATGAGTAACATCTGCACCTCTGTTACTCATGACTGATACAGCCAAGTGAGAAAGGGAAGCAGCAAAAAGGATGTGAGTTCGCCGCCGGAGACGTGCGCTCACCTTAATCCTCGGTAATGTGTTGCTGTTGATGGAAACGGTGCCAGCAGAACTACCAGACAGTGAGCACGTACGGCACACAGAGGTGGGTCACATGTTTCCCTGCAGGGGTGGCCGATGGGACGTGATGGAGGGATGGAAACGCGGAAAGTGGCTCAAAGAACATTAACAGAGTGATTTATTTGTCAGGGGAACCTTTAAAGCAGGCAAACACATAGGAATAGGCAGGTTCAGGACAAAAAAAAGCAAAATAGATGTCAGACGGCACAATAAACAGATCACAAACCCAGAAAAAGCAACTTCAACTTGTAATATCAACAACTTGGCCTCCAAATAACATCACCACGTACCTGTCGGGATGGCAGTTATACACTATTTTTGACATCAGTCATCTGTAAAGTGTATATGTATTATCATTAGAGCCTTTTAATTCAGGATTTTTAAAAAAGCACCGAGGTGATATTAAAATACAAATCCACCTACAAAAAAGTGAAACTGTAGACACAATACCTTGACAGCGCTGCCCCAAACACACCCGAAAGTGGTGGATTAACAAAGAAAGTCCAAGCGGTGACATCTGTGGGGCTGGTGGTTGGTTACACCGACTGTCTGTCGATCTTCCGGACTCAGGCCGATCCCTCGTCGGGGTCGACGAGCGCGCTCCGGCTGGAGAACACATCCGCCAGCATGTGTTTGGGGATCTCCGAGCCGCGCACGCGCAGGGTGTAGCAGGCGTCCTCCACCTTCCCCAGGCTCTGGCGAAGCGTGTGCAGCTTCTTGGACACCTCGTAGGGGCCCGTGTTGCCGATGTAGGAGAAGCCGTCGTGGATCTGCCGCAGGAACTGGCTCAGCTGGAAGGGCGTGTCGATGTCGCCGTTGCCCACGCTGCTGATGCACAGCCGCATGAGCTCCCCGGTCAGGTCGGCCACGCCCAGCAGGTAGTCCGAGGGGGTCACCTGGAAGGTCAGGGCTTCCGGTGACCCGGCGGAGTCCTGAAGGTCACATAAACGAGATGGGAAATTGTGTGAATTCAGATGGATGGAGTCGGATGAGATGCGTGTGTGTGTGTGTTTTAAATAAGCTACTGACCTTGTTATCCAGCTCCTTGCTCCCCACGAACACCAGCCTGGCGTTGATCTCCTCCAGGCTGATGAGGCTGCGATGACGGATATAGTGCAGGAACGAGGCCGCCTCCACAAACTCCTGAATCCCTGACACAGAAAACAAGCGCCATCACCACGTGCACTGCGGCCGGACTTCGCCGGATTAGCAGATACCGGTTCAACATATCGGTGCAGAATACACGTAAACATGGAAGCAGGAGAGATCTCGGACAGAGACAACGCTTCCCCGTAAATCCGTCCTCCGCCTTGAAAAACAGCGGCCATCTTTTGTGGCGGGCCGAGGTGACCTCTTCATTTGTTTCCTGACCCTGTGTAAACAGCCAACCAATAATGACAGGATGGAGGGCTTTGTGTCTGGAGTTTACTTTCGGAGCGACACTTGAACTTCAAAGGCTTCTCCTGTGTCGCTGAGGCCGACCGGCAGGAGGGAAAGGTTCATCTCTGGAAAAACCACCACAGAATTCCACCTCCCTGGCCGGCCGCCTCCGACATTCAGCCAAACGGGTGATGAAAACAAAGCGAGTCTGTTCCCAGCTGCTGTTAGGGAAGAGGAGTTAAGGGTTTTGGAAAAGGTGTGGCCTAACCACATCTCTGTCTCCGAAAGCCCGGCTGATATCACGTCTGCGGTACTTTCACTGCAGCTCCCCGCGGCTATTTTTAGCTCGCTGTAGTTAACTCATCAAGCGAACCGCACGGCACCCCTGCTCGGCTGGGTGGGCTCCGCGCACAAGACCCACAAATACAGCCTGGCCTTGTGTTGACGGGATTCATAAATAAATATATATATATTTTAAAGCTGCACCCCAGGAGGTGCTCTGTCTGTACACGCATGTGTGAGTGGAGCGCCATGCATCGTACAGGACTGAACGCTAAATCTGGGATAAAATCCAGCCATTTGTTTTTTACCGTATCCTTATTTAATGTTAGACATTTGTTACTTGTCGCTAGATTTTATCAATACTGAAGGCTAGTATAACTGCCGCTGAGCTCAGGGCTGTGACAGCGTTGTGTGTTTACAGGGGAATATAACACCATCTGACTGGGACAGGATACAGCAGGGAAAGGTTACGCCGGCGGTGAGGAAGGCCGGGGGAGTTCAGTTCCTGGGTTTGCTGCCAGGAGCCGCCTGCAGTTTTCACTGGGAGGCAGTCAAGCGGGTGGAAAAAAAATATATGATTGGATGTGATGGGTTAACAAAGAGTCGACGACAAACAGCTGGGAAACAAAGATCTGGCGCTGCAGTTGGAAAAGCCGAGGGTCTGACCAACAAAAAGGGTCTGAGACCTAAATAAATAGGAGGTGGATGCCAGCGGATGATGCACAGACAAGCTGATGTTTGACGACCCCGCTGCGTTTGAACTCTGGGAAATGCCCCGGCGGCGCTGGCGTTGGTGCCGTCTCAGGGCCCGGAGCCGGGTTTGAGCAAAACAGCTTATCAAAGAGCCACTCTGGCCTGTTATCAGCGGCAATTATGTTCAGATTTAGCCCACAATATCTCATAATGGTCCTTATATAAAAGGAGCAGACCCATTACACATGCCTGGAGACTTCAAGTCCAGCCAGATTATCTTAGGGGACCGTGTAGCGGGTCCAGTCTCAATCTAATAAGGTTGATTAAAAGAGGGAAAAAAAAGAGGGGGGAAACAATATGAAGCCCCTAATTGGTGAGAACTGCCACTGGTCACGTCGCAGTGGTGACTGTAATCTAAAAATGACTTCCCTGGATGGCAGATAACAGCTCTCCCTCGCTGCCTGGAGTGGGTTTTTTTCCTCCAGAAACACCGTGGATGTTTTGGCTGTGTTGACAAAAACTGACACTGATACTAATGAGTTTATCAGAGGGTGTGTCTCATATCCACGCCTGCATCGGGGTCGTGCTCTGGCGCTATCAGCACATTTACAATGGCCGACAAAACATTTTAACGTGCAGCAACTCAGATTGTCTGAAATGTGAAAACAACACATGAAAGTAAATATAAAACTACAGAAAGCAGCCAGATTTAGTACATAAGCTGTTTTCAGTTTACCGTATATGTGCACGCTTCTCCAGTATATTCATATATGTTTAGAAGGCTGCAAACATTAATCAGTCCCAGGGCGAATCATGAGGGTTGTTTTCTTTCTTGATGACTCTGAGGACGCTTACCAGGAGTGAAAGCTCTGTGAAACTGATAGATGTCCTCTCCTCGCAGCTCCTCGGCTATTTGGCCAATTTTCTGTCTGACAGCTTCCAGTTTTGTGTCTGCTTCACTCAGGAGAGCTTCAGCGTCTGGAACACTTTATAAACCAGAGAAAAAAGTCAAATGAAGGCAGGCCGTTGAGGGATGTCTGTAACCCACAATGTTGGGTCTCCGCGAGAGGAAAAAGGTTGATTTACATGCTAAAATAGCAAATTCGCTGTTTTCATTTACCATTTTCAAAGTAAACAGGCTCTTTAGCCTCTAAGAAGTTTATTCTTTTAGGCTCACCCATTTGAATAGATTACTGCATTCAACTATTATCTGTTGGCTTTGAATCACTCCATCCAAAAGAGAAACTGGATGTAACTAACTTGCAAGCTGTCATGGCTACCATTAAATATGTTCAGACTGCAGTACGGCATCAACTGTACCTGGTCACTCTGTGTAAAAGAAAAATGGTCCTCTTGCTCTCTATGGTGACGTCTCGGCTGATCTTAACGAGACGCTCATATTTGTCATGTTTAATATCAAGCTCCTGCTGGAAAACTGCATGAACAAACAAGAGAAACATTGAGTTGCCAAGGCTCTTCCAGGAGTGCTTGGAGGTGTCACCAATTAGGACAATGCACCGACCTTTGAAAACAGACAGGACAGCTGAGGCTGGATTGGCCCGTGCCTCCAGATCCTGCCCCACATTAGCACTTTTCTGCTGACATTCTTCACCTGACAGAAGATATAATTATATATCACAATATATTATTTTCATATTTTAAAGGGGCTCCACCCTTGGGGCCACAGTATAAAAAGGTAACTGCAATTAAAGATCAATGCAATAATATTAAAAATATATAAATAGTCTACAGGAACAACTTTATTTTCTGATAGTTACCTTCTGAACTGGACTTGAGCAATTACAAACACACTGTATATGTGTACAGTTTTCTAACAGTTTTTTTTTTTTAATTCTTTTAAAACTCTTATTTCTTTGGGGTGTGAAGTTTACTATTAGTAGTCTTGGTGCTCTACTATCCGTTTAAAACATTCCAATAAATGTGACTGTGAAACAACACAAACTGCTGTAACTATTAGAATTACAGATACACAGCAATGATGCTGGAGCCTAATTCACAGCTACCTGTAGTAACAAACTATTGCACAGCTATTGAATAATGATGACATCAACGAGTCTCCAAAAATGGACTCACCTCCTCGCTTTTTCATGTCTTCAGCGTTGTATTACGAATAACTTTGGGGGGAAAACTTAATATTTCGGGCCTCGATCGAATCGAAAGGTTTAGCTACTGATCCTCATCCTCGTGCTGCCGACCAACTGTTTCGCAGCAGACGTCTAAAACTTAATGATTACCAGATAGATCGCCTTTTACGCATACAAATAACACTTTAATAAATATAAAATAAACAACAAAATGAAGTCAAACCACCCGCATAGGTAAAAAGGCGTGTTTACTTGTTTGTTTGTTTTTTTAAAAACAGGCGTTCGCCGCGTCCTCCCTCCTGGGGGGCTTTTGCGCTGCTTACACGCGTATACGGAAACGGTGAGAGGTGCATTGTGGGAAATGTAGTAACAATCAGGACGTAGCCTTTTTGTACTCGACTTCTATAGTCTCAATATCAGTTTTTCGATGAAGGAAAGTTTAATTTTAACATTTAATGTTTTATTTTTTAAATATATTGTTTACAATTAGCTTTTAGTGAGCTAATTCTGTGTCATCTAATAGTCGTCGTCTTAAATGAGGTAAGTAATAAAATGTAATAATCAGACAGAGAACGTGCATTTTAGAACGTCGTGATTTTTGCCCCAATCCGAAATTGTTATTCTATTCTTGGCAACTGCACGGAGAGTCAATTTTTGCTGTTAAAACTGTAATTTTCATCTAACCTGTCTTGATCAGATTACACATTGCTCGCCACCTCTCCAGAAACCCCTCCTTCAGGGACTCGGACTGAGTACGTGCCATATGACTGGTGCCAATTTGAGCACGCGTTTTGCAAAATACACAACACAATCTTTGTTATTCCTACTCATTTTTAACTGGTATTCAGAATCTGTCACAACCCGTGCATACGAGCATTATACTCTTCACCCTAATGTTGTTTTGTTCAAGATAAATAAAAAATAGCAAAAGATTGATATGTTATTAGTATTTGACTCAATCGATTTTTAGTCCTAAAATGCATAAATCATTGGAAACGGCACGCCACCAGAACACAACAAATGTCTCCATGCAACATTTTCTTTTGCTGTGTAAAAGGAATGTTGTACACACAAGCCTGGAATGAGGGCAAAGCACGCTGGCGTTGACGCTGATGATGCATTTGTGTACGTGGTTTCAGCCATGTCCAAATAGTCAGTAATGTTTCCTTTCGGTCTTACCATAGTCCCGCACGCTTTGTTGAAAAAGTGCAATGTTATAGACTGTCGAAGGTACTTTGACAAGAAACAATATCGATAGAATGGGCGTGCTATTACGAAAAAAAAAAATCCCAACCATTTATAAATGATTATTAAGTTATTTATTTGAAGAATCGAACATCCTAAAGGTGCGGCAGTCGACAGTGGTTGCGCAACTAGAGCCGTTGGCAAACGGCACAGTCGATTTGCGCTTGATCAAAAGCGTCAGACTGCAAGGCCGCGCTCCTGATAACACGCACCGATATCGATTAGCAGCTTCCACGTGTTACAGCCGCGTTCATCGCCATGGTTTCGAGTCTGTTGACGATTTCTCGTCGTGGTGTCCGACGGATCCTGAAGGCAGCGCACCGGGGGGGCGGGGCGGTGCCAGTGTGGTGACGTCAGAGCAGGCTGGACCACAGAGGTTTAGCGCACTCCGAGCGGCGCCATGCACTTTCAACGGAGCGACAGTTAGCCCGCTGAAATGCCTCCCGGAGCCCGAGAACGAAATGTTCGGTCCCCAGCCCGCAGAGTTGTGTTGTTTAACTGATACAAGACCCGAAATGGGAGTAGGCGTGGGAAAATGGCGAGGTATTGAGTCTTACTTTCGCGTCTCGCTCGGCGTAGCGTGGCAGAGGCGGCGGAGCGCTTCCAAAGTTGTCGGTTAGCAGGGCGCGTGCGACGGATCGGAATTAAAGGCGCGGCGGAGCCGTCGCGACGTTAGCCGCGCACATGGAGAAGAAGCAGGGCGACGCGGAGAGAGAGCGACAGTACTGTGAACTTTGTGGGAAAATGGAGAACCTCCTCAAGTGCGGCAGGTGCCGGAGTTCCTTCTACTGCAGCAAAGAGCACCAGAAACAGGACTGGAAGAAGCACAAGCTCAGTTGTAAGGAGCCGCAACTTCCCAGTCAGAAGCCCGGGCACACGCAGCCGACCGGGGGAGACGCCAAAATACCCTCCGGGAGGGCTGACAGCGCGTCTCCGTCCGCCGCCAAAGCACCCGGCGTGGGTGACAGGCAGGGGGAAGACGGGGCCAGCGAGGGCTCCACGCCCAACGGGCAGAGCAGCCCGTCGCCGCAGAAACTGGCTGCGGAGTGCATAGTTCCGTGCATGAACAAGCACGGCATCTGCGTGGTGGAGAACTTCCTGGGAGCCGAGGTCGGACAGAGCGTGTTGGACAACGTCAAAGCCCTGCACCACACGGGCCGCTTCTCGGACGGACAGCTGGTCAGCCAGAAAGGCGACTCGACTAAAGACATCCGGGGGGACCAGATCACCTGGATCGAAGGGAAGGAGGCCGGCTGCGAGAAGATCCGCTTCCTGATGGGTCGCATGGACGACCTGATCAGACACTGTAACGGCAAGCTGGGCAACTACTCCATTAACGGAAGGACAAAGGTGAGCGTCGACTGCGGCTTCTGTGCTCTTCCCAGCATGCATTCATCCACTTTCAGAGTCTGCACTTTTGCAGGTCTACCCCAAGGTCGGCAGGTCCACGCGCACGCGCCCCGGCAGGTTTATCGCGCAGTCGTTACTGTTTGACGACCTGGTCACTGGAGTCCCAGCTGTTGCACTCTGTCTTTGTGCTCAAGTTCCTGGAACTGGCTGGAGTTGGTGCAGGCAGGGAGCAGGAACCAAAGTGACGCGTGTGCAGAGGGAAGGAGAGCACCTTCCGTATTTTAGTGGTGATTAGATTTGTCACTTTCTTGAACGATACTGAGTTTACGCTGTCCTCTGCTCGCTCTGACGTGTCGTCGTGTCCCGAGACATCGTCCGCAGGCAGGGCGTCCCGTACCTGGACGTGGACTCCGACCTCGCCCCCGTGATGCTGCTGCTGGTTTTTTTTTCCATTCTTCCTTTGATTTGGCGAAAGACCCAAAAAGTCGGTCTGCATTCCTTTGTCGGGAAGAAGACGTGCGTGTGGGAAGAGAGAGGGGGTTTTTTTTGCATGCAACGCTACCTCCGATCACCACCGCAGTGATTCCGGTTATTCATAACCTCCGGCACTTGCCAGTGGGCTGTTTTGGAGCCGGCTCTGGGAAATGTCAAACTCGTTCCGGCTCGGCTGTGCGTGACCTTTGACTCCTCTAAGCAGATCTGGTCACGGTGAGGTGTCGGCGGTGAGACGGACCCAGCAGACGAGCTGCTGTCATTCCCCCTGTTCGGCGGCGGCGGAGGAGGGTGAAAATACTTGATATGCAACCATTGATGAGGGCCCTCACTGGCATCTGTTCCTGTCCTTCTCTGGGATTAAATTCTGTTGTCAAAGCAACGCTCTCCTAGGAAGCTGGCAGCTCCAAAGCTGTTTAAACACAAATATGCTTCTACGTTTCACTTTCCTGCCAAAAGTCCTCCCCAAAAGTTCAACCAGACGGTTTTCCCTCGTCTGTGAATTTGTTTCTCATGTCGTTTCTTTTAGGCCCTGTTTTGATCGCGCTCTCCGTGGCTCCAGGTATTCGATGTTTATCTGCTCTGATTACCATCCTCTGTTATTTTTAGGCCGCTCCACCTGTCCAGCGGTGCTTTTCCACCTCGGCGGTTCTCGGTAAACATCAAACTGTTTATCAGAAAGCTCCCTAATTTAGGGCAGCGCTCCGGTGCGTCACCCGCCGCCGCCCCCCCAGCCGCCTTGGCAAACGCCCTCCTGGACTCTGACCAGCGGCCATCAGCATGACTTGCACAAACAAGGCCGCTGGTGTCGGTGGCTCAAAGGGATCCCAAACAATGTCAGCAGAATTCGCAAGGAGAGAGATAGGGGAAAAGGATTCGGGCCAAAGAGTTATTAAATGTCATTGTTCCCGCTTCCTCCGCTGGCGCGATAGCATTGTGGGACCTTGGGGGCAGCGGGGCATGTTTTCGTTGGAGGTTGGCTGATACCGTTAGAGCAGGATCCGCCGAACACGCCGAGGTGTTCGGCACCGCAAACCGCAGGGTTGACGCGGTCACCGCTGGCCAACGAGGCCATTTTCTGCGGCGCGGTTAGCGTCAAGCGTGCCCGTTGCGCCAGGCTAAACTGGGATTGCGATGCGCTGGTACTTGGCAGACGGCGGCGAGACTCCTAGCTGGATCGTCCGGGCTCGGCCGTGATGTGCTCGGAACCAGAGCGGATGTTGGGATCGTTTATCACCGTCGCTGCCGTCTGCGTTGAATTACAGCCAAAAACAAACAGGTAATGGACGCCAGGAAAGGCTGTCAGCGCGCACCTGCTGACTCCCATAATTAAACATGTCCTCGGCTGTCGTCGCCTGATTCCTACAGACCTGTAGAGCGGAGGAGCGAGCTGAAGGAAGTCAGGCAGGTGGCGGAGTGAGGGCTGCAGCCGGCTGTGTGTCCTATAGGCTGCGGGACAGTCGTTCCTTCCGCCTTTGGTGCCAGCATGCCCGAGCAGCACCTCGCATGCCGCCTCCTTCCTGTTTATTGTTTCACGTGGATTACGCACGCATTTTTTTGTCAGACCGCGGCCCCAGTCACATGACCTCCAACCAGGCCCCGTCGAGGAATGAAAGCTGCTGATTGGATAGTTGTTTTAATCCCTAAATAATTTGTGTAAATTCAGGGAGAATCAGCACGTCGATGTCTTTTTTTTGCCGTTACTGTCTAAGCCGGTCTTGGCTTCAAACCAGGCAGAGCTTCCACAAAGAGACCTTGTGTTTTCAACCGACTGGTGCCTGAGACTGACGGTCTCCATGCATTTACTGCGCACTTAAGGTGTGTTAGATTAAACCAATTCAACATATTATCAACTATTTACCCGCTTTAGTATTTTCCACCGAGCAGCCAAACGTAATCGACTCCAAACGGTTCCCGTCTTTGCCTTTTTTAACGAGAAAACAGGCGCCGTTTTTTTTACCACTGGCAACAAGACGGTATCAGTAACTGATCCAATTACCCCATGAGCTCACTTGGCTCCCAGACAGGCCATTCAGCCAGGCCAAACAGTCAGGAAGAAGTTACGGCCTGAACAAAAACTCGCTTAACAGATAGTCTGGTTCCATTTGTTTCTGCTTTTTTTTTTTCTTTGTAGGACGGTAGAAACTAAAGGAACCCTTTAGTAAGGAGCCAGGCATTGCGACGTTTTCCTCCGCAGCAGGTGGAGGTTGCAGGGTAGCGTGTCCACTGTATACGTCCCGCTATTGTTCACAGCCTGCAGTTAAGAAGAGAAGAAGAAACTGGGTGGTGGCTTCCAACAGGGATTTCCTCCGCATGCAGCTCCAGCGTTTTTCCACAGTCCTGCACGCGAGCGGCCCCCCTTCGCAGCTCGTAGCCCAAGATCGCGACCCGCGTTAGCGCGCGAGCCTCACAGTCGATTGTTCTGGACCAGGACCAGATTTATCCAGACGAAGCCTTCACCGACATCAGTCATACTGTTGTTTGTAAGTCCTTGTTTATAGTGCTGTGCCTTCTTGTTATGGTTGTGGTTTTTTTACTGTTATCGAGGTAAACGTCTCACCAGCAAAGGCGCTGTGATTTACCGACTACAGCTAGCAGCGCCGCAGCTGCGTCCGGTCAGTTGTCTCGGAAATGAAAGCGCTCAGGTCGTCTCTTTTCTTCTCCCGGTGCCTCGTCCCCTTACTCTGGCGGAGGGTGGGTGGGTGGGTAGGGGGTGGGGGTGGGGGTGTAGCCAAGGATCAGCCATCCTTCCTCACGCTCTGCACGTAGCACAACCATTAAAACACAGCTCCCTCTGGATGGGGGCCAAGAGTCAGAGTTTACAGCGGCCCCGCTCGCCTCCTCTCCGCTCCAACCGTGCCCGTTTTACTGTCGCTCTTCCTCCTCCTTCCTCTCCCTCACACGGACAGGCCCGCAGATAAGCTAACACCATTGCACCCTAGCAAAAAGGATGCTTCTTTTTCCTTTTTTCCTTCTTTCTTTCTTTTTTTTTGTGAAGTCAGCACCCGTCACCCACGTCCATTCCCTGGAACGTTTACTTTAGACCCCCCCCCTCCTCCTCATCTCCCCCCCCCCCCAGAATCACAGTTTAAAATCGCTAACAGAGCGAAGCGGCCCGACTTTGTGGGCCCTGATATTTTGAATTCCAGCGGTAACCTGCATGGCACGTGAGGCTGCAGTACAATGCGGACTGACGCAAACGAGCATGTCAGATGCTCGCCGACGTCAGCCTCAGACGTAGGTGTGAGGTGATGGTTTACCTGCTGTTTTCCCCTCCAGTCAACACAGCCTCGCACGACTGCACGTACCGCACAGCGCACCGCGCATGTACAGACTTTTCACCGTATACTCTGTTTCTCTGTATCTCTTCGCTACTCGGCGGGCATGTGGGCGGAGACTGCTTCTTATTTGGTCACATGGCTCCCACCTCAGCTCTTGTTTCTTTGTGTTTTAAGTTGTTTTTTTGTTTTTTTTTTTTCTCACTATGACCGCATTTTCACACCGTTTACAAGAAGACGGTCACAAAAGCCAACACCTAAGCCTATCACGCGACTGTGGACAAGGACAGGAAAAGGCGTGGGGAAATTCACGTGCGGTGCGATACCTCCGGTTTATTTTCACACCGGCTGCAAGTTTATAATGTGAAATGTGCTGCGCTGCAAGCAGCCGCCGCTCGCTGGGCCTGCCTGGCGCAGGTGAATGGAGAACAATGCGCCGCGGCTGTGCCAAGGCTGCCTGCTGGCTTTGCGTCATAGTTCTGCCTCACTGGACACGCGCGGTTCCGATCCCTGCTACATTTAGCACTTTAGCGCTACTATCAACCTTGAGGGTTTCTCACCAGTTTGGCTTTTTTTTTTTTTTTTTGTTGCTCACGTTGGGTTTTAAAATAACCCTGTTTATTCTGTCTGGTTTCAGGCGATGGTGGCATGTTACCCTGGAAACGGGACAGGGTACGTGCGCCATGTGGACAACCCAAATGGCGACGGGCGGTGCGTCACGTGCATATATTACCTTAACAAAGACTGGAACGCCAAGGTATGTGAGTGATGCATGGTTGTGGATCTTTTCCAAATGGGTAAACGCATTTTACCATCTGACTATGCAACAGCCTCACCAGTCTCAGGAACACAGCCGCTGCATCCATTTCTAATCCAGTTAGGCGTGGAGAATTGCGCAAATCCTGTTCCATCTCCTGTATGTACCTGGTTACCCAGCAGGAAAGCTGACAAGAGGGAGGAGTCTAAGCGTGTCGCGGCACCACAAACCCAGTCAGTACCAGCACAACCTGAACTGGTTGGGACTCTGCCGTTGAAAGAGCTCACTGCTCCAGCTGGAGATACGTCCGGACCCCAGAGCGACAACACGGAGTCAGTACCTGCAGCCCACAGCTCCCCCAGGACAATGCCCCCGTACACCCTGTACCCAGAGGGTTCGGGCCACCATCATAGAGCTGCCGTCCATTAACAGGGAATCATGAATGGAAACCAGGACCTAAAGCATGTTTAGGTGACTTGATGACCAAGGGAAGAGCCTGTAGCAACAAACGTGGGCGCTGTTGTAAACAGAGATTACTCAGTATTCCTCACACACACACAGCCCACTCGGGACAACACTGCTGTGTGTGTGTGTGTGTGTGTGTGTGTGTTTTGTTAGCTTTGTTTTGGACGGACAGCCCATTAGGTTGTCTTGCACAAGAGGGGGTCTTTGTTCCCAGCAGCATCCGTGCGTGGGAGGACTATCTGTCTCTGGTCAGCACCTCACTCGGACTTTGAGCAGACCTCTCCTCTCGGAGGAGCGGCAGTTTGCTTTAATCGCCCCGTTGCAGGTTGGAATATTGCTCGGGAAAGGTCGCGACCCCGTCGCTCCACATCACCAGCTTACCGCTGATCCGCGCGCACACCCGTTGGTTCTTGGCTGTCTGTGTTTACCGCCTGTTTGTGCCACTGTGCGAGCTTGCGATAGAAGAAGCAGCTCTTTTCTGCCAGGCCGACAGACGAGTGGAGGACGAGAGGACGGGCCGCCGTCGCTATGGCAACCGTGCCACAGCGGTGCCCGCCGGTGTCAAAAAGGCGCCCAGCGGCTTCCAGCGTTTGAACCGAAGAGCCCGCAGTCGTGAGCTGGCGGGACTGTCGGCACCGCCCGCCAACAGTCCCACCGGGTTCACCTGTTTTCACAGAACCTCAGGAGGAAATTTAGCGGGGGGGAGTGGGAGTGGGTCGGGACGCAGTGGGGTCGGCGGTCAGCATAGCCCCACCCATCCTGAGAGGTGGATGCAGGTCAGGAGGTCAGGCAGTCACACGGCACAGGATAAAGGCAGAGTTTCAAGTATTTGGTCACGCTGCTGGGACCCCCCCCACCGCCAACATTCAGCACCTTTCCAACACCCTCCAACGGAGGGCGTGAACTTCGGTTCCCCTGCTGGTTTGCGTGTGAAGAGAGAAGCCCATCATATCAGCCGCCCCAGGATTTAAGTGGCCCGCTCGGCACAATCTGCTTTCTCACTCTCCAGGCCCTTTATCCAGCCAGAGCAGTTTTCCTGTCCGTTATTCTTCCTATCCCACCACAGGAAAGCCGCCCCGCTGCTGCTTCCGATCCTGAGCTCTCCGCCTGGAGCTCGGAGTTGGGACAAGCTTTTTCATTAACATTGTCTTCCTCTCTCGATCCCTTTGATACGACCAACGCGGGTTGAAGTGCACACACACCTATGTAGTCTTGATAAAAGCTAACTTTAGGAGGCAGCCGGTTTCCCGCTAACATTTCTTCTTTTTGTTTTCCAGGATCACGGAGGCCTTCTTCGAATCTTCCCCGAAGAAAGGCCCAGTTTGCGGACATAGAGCCCAAGTTTGACCGTTTGCTGCTGTTCTGGTCGGATAGACGGAACCCTCACGAGGTTCAGCCGGCGTACGCCACCAGGTCAGCGTCCAGCCCCCACCCCACCCCCACCCCCGCCAGGATGGTCCGGGCCTGCCGTAAACCAGTGTCCTGTCTCCGCAGGTACGCCATCACCGTCTGGTATTTCGACGGAGATGAGCGGGCCAGGGCGAAAGAAAAATACTTAACAAGTAAGACTTTCACAGGCTGGTGGTCGCGATCAGGACCGGTACTGATGGTTTGTTCCTGTGTGTGTGTGTACGTGTGTGTACGCAGATGCAGGAGAAAAAGGAGTGAAGGTTGAACTGGGTAAACCATCGGATCCCAGCTAGTGGGGGGCCACCTTCTCCCCCTCCCCACAGCCACCAAGTGCTCTGTCCGATGCAAGTGGCCTATAAGGAGCGTGCGTGTGCATGTGCGTGCGCGTGTGTGTGTGCGTGTTAAAGGGGCATAACCTTAGATGGTTCCGCTTCACTGTTTTTATCAAGACAAACAAATACGCAGGTCTCTGATCATTTTCAGCTGGCAGGGAACTGGGCAGACCTTGAATGTCATGACGTTGTGCTCAAAGGGATTGCGTGGATGTCTTTTTATTGTTTCTTGTCACCCTCTCTCCAAGAGAACGCTTGCAGAACAGACGGGGGTTTCTTTTTTCCAGAAAAAAATAAAAAAACAAACAAAAAAACCAAATCATTACAGACAGCAGTATTGTTCAGAGGTAATTCACATATATCCATATGGCTTCTGCAGTTAAATACTTTAAGGTACCGTGTTCTGCATTATGCTTTTGTGTTCTGCTTTTCACATGGAATCAGCTGCTATAAGCTACTGTTTGGAGTTTGTAATAATATGACTTAAGATCTGAATCAACCCCCCCTCCCTTATTTTGATGGAAGCTCATCAGTGAAAGTGTGGATTGAAATACCTGTAGCAGAGTGTGTGTGTGTGTGTGTGAGTGTGTGTGTGTGAGGACACACACTGCCCCCTGCTGGCTGCCGTTAGTCATATTAGAGAAGCGTCCAAGTTCTTCACACCTGACCACCAACGCAAAGGCAAAAGCATCTCATACTCATTAAACTCCCAGTTGCTCTAGTGTCAAGGATTCATATTTACAGCAGTGGTTAACAGCCAAATAATGACCTCTGATGCCAGAAGGTCATCTAACAGCTTTTTTTGTTTCTTTAGACAGTGTAAAAATGCCAACAACTCCACAGTTATTTGTAAACCAGTGATTTCTGGCGGTTTTACCTTCTGTAAAGTCACAAGGTACATAATGTATCCGTGCTTCTAGAAACCTGATCGATAAAAATGGAATTAAAACGAGGTGGGCCTGCTTTTTCACCTGTATAAATTTATTTTTTTTTCATTGCAAATCTAAACTATTGCAGCAAAGTTTAACTACTGTCACACTAATGAGTAAAAAATCCTTTAAAGCCACCATCTACCAAAAAAATCTGAGGCTAGTAGAAACACAGGTAATGATAAACTGCCAGCAATTAACATCATTAATGAAATGATTTTCTAAACATTTAAGAATAATAAACAGTGCATAAAAGTAATACAGTACATATTACAAAAGTATGGAAATATATTAAAACTTCATTCAATATGAACTATACAACTGGTGTGCAAAATTGAGCTCCGGTACTGGAGAGGAAACGGGTCCAGCAGGGGCGCCACGTTGAGTCCAGCGTGTCTCCGTCCCGTGCTGATGTCCAAGGTCAGCGAGGGTCAGTAATGGCCCAGCTCCTCCGGGTGCGGAGGGAGGTGGTAGCTGTCGTCCCCTCCGATGTAGGCGTTGATGCCGCTGCTCTGGCTCCCCCACTCGTAGCCGTCGGCGGCCAGGCTGGAGAACCAGACCAAGGAGACATTTGTCCACATCTGTCTTAGCAGTGGACACCTCGCTGTAGCGGCGGCGTGAGGGGGGCGGGGGTTTACTACCTGGCCTGGATGTTTTGAGGCATGACGCTCCACGCCAGGTCGTCGTCGCTGTCGTAGCGCCGTGGGTTGTCGAAGAAGTAGGACCTGGACGAGAAGACGTGTCCAGGAAGTCCAGAGCTGCTCTGTGGGCCAAGAAGAGGAAACTTGCTCAGCAAAGGCGAACGCTCACAAAACACACTTTTGTTTTCTTTAAAGAGACAAAGTCAGAAGTGGGCTCACCCTGTCCAAGTGAGGCTGCCGGACTCTGAAGAAGAAGACCAGCAGAGACGTGGGGAGAAGCTCCCACACAAACAAGATCACGCCGAAGACGATGTAGCCGGTGTCGCCCAAAGTCATCTGTAAATCTGCCTGAAAAGGACAAAAAGGAAGACGAGAACATGGCCGTGAAGACGACAGACGAGACATTCCAGACGCGATTCCCAGAAAACTCCTGAGGCCTTCCGCCTGACCTGGTCTGAAACGTTGTACCAGTCGTAGTCGAAGGAGTTTATCCTTCTGTTGGACAGTCCCAGGACAACCAGGTTGTAGCAGGCCCTGGAGGAGTAGAGGAGGATGACGATGGCTCCGATCACTGTCACCTGGCACACTGACGTCCCCTGCAGGGGGTGGCGGAATTGCAACGATGCTGCGTTAGCGCTTGCAGGTAGGCGGGAGAGCTGGTGGGTTCCGGAAGGGACGGGCTTCTCACCTTGGATTCCAGGTAAATGTTGGCCAGAGACATCTTTGCTATCTTGTAGAGGCACACGGAGAGCGAGACGGCCAAGAGGACGAAGAGCGTGTCGTTGATGGCCACCCTCACCAGCACGATGGTGTGAGTGTCCGTCGAGGACATCCTCACCAGCAGCGCGCACACTAGGTTCACCACCAAAAACAGCAGGCTGACAAACAGGTAGAGCAGGTACATGGGCAGCCTGTTTGTCGGCAAACACGGAGAGAACCAGTCACACACACATCCTGTTGAAACTGAAAGAAGAAGCCAAACCGTCGTCGTCTCACCTGTATCTCTGCAGCTCCGGCGTGTACTTTGACTTTGCCTTGAAAATGACCTGTGGTAGGAAAAAAAACCACCCCAAAACCTGTTATTATCGTCACAGCCCTGCTTTCACTTCTCTGTTTTCTCCACCGAAGGAGCTTTGAAAAGAGGAAGATGGCGGTTTTAATCTCATGCCGCCAGCGCGGCAGGGCTGGGGTGAGCTAGGCGCCCGGCAAAGGGTTGGCCGATAAAAGCTGGTGGGCGGTGAACCGTCGAGGCCCAGAGGCTGGTGGAGCAGAACCAAGATGGAGACTGGGTCACAGAAGCAGACACACACACACACACACACACACACACACACACACACACACACACACACGGGGCAGCTCTGCCTTTTGTGGAATTAAAACTCTGGGCTCTTTTTATAAAGACTTCTGGTGCAAAAGGAGACCTTCAGGGTCGAGACTGTGGAACTCACCTGTGCAAAGTAGAGGTTCATGAGGCTGAGGGTGAAGAACTGGAGGCACACCGGGAAGCAGTAGAGCAGCCAGAAGGGGAAGGGCCCCAGCGTGTTGGCCCTCACCAAGTTCCTGAAGTAGAAGGAGAAGAGCACGGTGCGCAGGGCGGACCACAGCAGACACAGGGACAGGAAGGCCGTCTGGTAGCTGAAGCGCTTGTGCCGGTAGCGCAGAACCAGCCAGAGCTGGATGTAGACGAAGATGAAGAGGAGGGAGTAGAAGACGGTGTACGCCACCGTCAGGCCCAGCGTCACGTAGGGAGGCACGGCCGGGCTCAGGGTGGGCAGCGGCCGGGGCTCGTCCGCAAGCGACGGCTCCATGACCCGCTCGGAGCAGGGAGGGACGGAGGGAGGAGCGCGGGAGGCCGGCGTGCGCCGCCCGGTGTCTGTCGGTGTCTCGCCCGGCGAAAAGGGAGGCGGGAGCGGGCTGTTAACCAGAAAGCGGAAACAAACGAGGGCGACGCCGGGGCTGCGCGGAAGCGAGGAGCGGAGGCGACGCGCGGCTGACTCGGTGCTGCGGAGCCGGAGAGAAGCGGAGAGCGAGGCACATGATCGGGGATGAGGCGGCTGGTGGGCGCGAGCGGCAGCGAGCAGGAAGCTGCTGCTGCTGCGGAGCGGCTCGAGGACAGCGCTCGCGCCCGCGCTCCCCCTCCCCTCCCCTCGCCTCCCGACACCGGCTGTCGTCTGCGCTCGCGTCACCTCGCGACACCGGATGACGTCAGCGCCGGTACCTTTAACCCGATGACGCAGCTTCCCACGAGAGCCGCTCGAGCCCGCTGGAGACGGATTCCCTCTAATTAAAAAACATATTAATAAAATAAAAATAACATTCGCGATTTCACGTGAAACTTTTACACGGAAAAATTGAATAAAGATACTAAATCAGATCAAAACAATTGATTGCTAAAACTGGGGGCTCTCTTGACAACAACAACAACAACAATATTAAAGCCGAGCAAGTAGGTGCCTTTCAACCCCCAAGGGTCAAAGGTCATGTTTATAACCGTAAGACGTGGGAAAGAGCAAACTGGCTCCTCCTGACCAGCTACTGATGGGCCCCACCCTGCTGGGAATCTTTTTAAATTCAGGCATTTGAGCTGCAGAGGCAAACTTTGAATTTTGTGTCGTAATTATAAGTCAAACACCAAAAGTATTCTCCAGTCAGACTATCTCTGACAGGAGCCTTGAGTCAACAAAGACCACTGGATTCCTTTAATGGGCTGATTAGAAAGAAGCTGACTGTTGCATCTTGGATTTTCCAGGGTCTTTTGTGTGTGAGAGCCCGTGTGTGTGTGTGTGTGTGTGTGTGTGTGTGTGTGTGTGTGTGTGTTCTTGTAGTTGCTACATACATTGAGCATTAAAATCTGCACTCCACTAGCAAAGTGAGGATATTTTTTTGAAAGTGAGGACATTTATTCTGATCTGCACAACTGCAAAGGGCTGTTTGAGGGGGAGACAAGGCTTTAGGTTGGGAGTTGTTAGAAATGGGGTCAGATAAGGGTTGGACAGTTAGATGGGATGGTTAGGGCGCTATCTGCACACAGTGACCTTTGCCCTGGGGATGGTGTTTCTCTGTTTATGTGAGAGCGGAGGTCACTTTTCCTCCACATTAACTGCTCTCATTTATCTTATAAAACCACCAACTAAAAAGGCTGTTGTAATAAACAATTGTGCTGATGAAGCATAAAAAGTATGACCTCTCGTGTCCTGACAATAAATTATTTTCTTCGTAATGTTTGATGCCGTTTTTTTCCAATTGAAAATGTGCAAAAATAGTATTAAAACAATCACTCGTCTATTTCCACTAAATGTAACTGTAAATTATATGGAAAAACGTTTTTTTCCTTATTTACTAAATACAAAATAGTGGTCCACTAATTCTCCTTTATCACTTTGAGGACAAATACAGGCTTCGCCACAAGGTAGCGCCATTGCCGTTCAAAAGTGGAACGTGGGAAAAGTGAGATTTGAAAGCAAATAATATAGCAAAGTAGTTTGAAAGCAAACCATATATCTAATAACATATTGATAAATTCCACTGTTTATTAAAAAAAATCATCCACATTTTAAAAAGGAGAATAATAATAAAAGTGATGTATCAGGACTTCCAACACATCTACAAACATCATGTTAGTTGCCTTCAAATGGATCTGTAATTTCACTAAATATGTTGTTGTAAAATAATTCAACATCTTTGTCGCCAATCGGAGTTTGTGCTTGGTGAAAATGAATCGATGTCACTCCAGAAACTGGATGATAGTCATAAAAGTGGAGGAGAGAGCTCCACAGAGAGAGCTCGTCCTATGTGCCTTGTGGCCCCTCGATGTTCATCCGTGTCTCCATTATATTCACAGTCAGAACACAAAGTGGAAACATACAACATTTTTCAACCATTAAGTAAAATGCAAATATATCTGGTCGACCTCAGACAGTCAGCAGTAATGACATGAAAATCGTTGAAGGTAGAGATCTGTTGCTTTCTGCTCCTGGGGAGATTCTAATGACACTAAAGGGCCAGAAAAGAGCTAAAACTGCCTGGCTCAGAATTAGTTTATGCACGATACCTGCACTGAAATGTCGCAAAAATCTGGTCGTTGGTGGGGTTATGGGAGCTCCAGCTGGACCATGCGCGTCACCAGCGCGCCCCTCATTGTCCCGCCTGTGGGTGGGGTTGCAGATCCACAGCAGTACGCCTGAAGTGATTCATGCATGCCACACTGCTCTGCTATACTGTCCTCCGCATCTTTGGGGCTCTGTTATTGGTAACTGGTCCATGCTCTGATGTCGGGGCCCTGGTGGCCCCTCGGCCTGGGTCCAACCCTCTCGGCTCTGTCCCTGCAGGGCCAGTCAGACTTCTCACACTTGCCCTCCTATCATTCTCATCTCCAAAATGGTGTGGTGGCAATGATGAATTGAGTTTGGAAATTGAAAACAAAGGTCCAGATGAGACACCGATGAGCTGCTTTTTTATCTCCAGCTACTTTTTGGCTTTGTTTTCTAAAAAGCGCACGTTTGTTCTGGTTTTGTAAAGTAAAAGCAGAGCAGAAAGAAGGCCCGTGCTGCCTCGTTCTTCTTTCTCTTTCTGGGTAAATGAATGCAGTTCTCCCTCTTTTTCCCCCCTCTCCCAACTCCGCCCCGCGTCTTCCAATCCCTAACTTTTTTGGAGCGGCGCCTGTGCGTCACTCTCCGCTAACCTGGGACGGCTGAACTTCAGGACTGCCGAGCAGCTGCTCCTAAAAACACGAATAATGGGTCGGCAAGAGCGAGGATGGCTTGTCTGCCTCAGTTTTCTGGGATTCGTGGCGAGCGTGGAGAGCATAACGCGAGGAGAGCTTTTTCCCTTCGGTCCGAGCGCCGGAGACCAGATCCTGGCGGCGGGGAGTGACCAGACGCACCGACTGGAGCTGGACAGTCCAGTGTTGTTTTATGATGGCACCTTCGACAGCATCTTTGTGAGTTACCTAGCTGCTAAAGTGGTTTTTGCTGATTGTGATCCTTTATTCCACTTTTAAGTCCAGCGATCTTGCGCACGGCCCGGGGAACCTGAACGAGGGTCAGCAGTGAGGCTCAAAAACTTGCCTCACACAACAATGCCTCACATCTGGCTCATTTCTTAACAATTTTGTTTCCCCCTGTAGTTGTAAATATTGATTTATTGACACATTCTGCTGGAACGTGTCCACGAATTCTCATAGCCGCCCCCGCAGTTATCAGTTTGGCCTTCTATTCCCCAGGATGGCCCGTTTCTTTCAAGAAAAGTGGTGCCTTTTTACTACAGGGATGATGCTTGTTGAACATACTGTCAGAGTGTTTTGTTTGGCACAAACAGCCCCGCATTTGTCATTTGCTCAAGGGAAGCGGAACGGATACCCCAGGCGTCCAACAGGACGATATTTAAGTCCTTGTCTGTGGAACAGCTGCAGGTCGCAGCAGATGTGATGATGTAAAGCCGTTGCCTGAGGTTTCAACTGTTCCGAGCTGAAATGTTATTTGTTTCCGGGAGATTCCCGTCCAAAAACAAAAGAATCTGCAGCCAACATGGCCTAAAAATGAGACGCGGGCCTGTAATGAAGCCTTTCACCTCTGAGGCGGTTTTATCCTCTCCGGCCTGATTCCTCTTCCACAAAGCTCTGGTATGTGTGCGTTGCACCGCCAGGCCCACCGATCTCCCCCTTCGCGACATCTGCGGGATCAGATCCCTGCTCGGTTTTCCCAGATCACTCTTCAGCTTTGGCAGGAAGTCGCTATGATGAACATGCACGATCTGCAGGCAGCCTGGGGCCGCCGGTCAGGAAACAGCGTGGTCCGGGCCAGGAATAGTGCTCTTGTTTTCCCGTAGTCAGGATGTTAGAGAATCCGTGTGTGTGTGTGTGTGTGTGTGTGTGTGTGTGAACACTGAAATGTGTGAAAACAGCAGCAGAATCAACAGAATCATTAGTCTAATGAGTTTAACAGTAAAAAAAAAAAAAAAAATTCAAAGTGGGTCAGCTGGGACTGACCCGTCCTCTTCTGCTGTTGTTATCCTAATTATGATGATAAAGACTCAGAGAGAGGGAGAGAATAGGCGCAGGGCGGGCCGGCCCCGGGACGGCAACGGGGGGGGGGAAGGGCAGGGCAACACCAACGGGGGGGGGGCCACAGCAGAGCCCACCGGCGAGCCCACAAACCGGGGCAAGAGGCCCCCGAGGTGCGGCAAGAACGCGGCCGGGCAGGGAGACCGGGACACCAGCGACGAAGTGGGTAGAGTCGACACCCGCCAGGACCCCAGCCCCGAAGAACGGGGCCGGGCGGCCGAGCACAAGAACCGGGCAACCCCCGAAGACCCCGCGGGCAGCCCCACGCGCGCGGCTCATTTGTTAACAATTTATGTTTCCCCCTGTAGTTGTAAATATTGATTATTGAGCAATTCTGGTGGAACGTGTCCACGAATTCTCATAGCCGCCCCCGCAGTTATCAGTTTACTGTTGACTCTTGGAATTTTGGAATCCATCCTCAAAACCCCTCCTGATGCGCTTAAGTCACATAACTGGGCCCAGTGGGGGAGACAAATTCCAACTTCAGGGAGGTGAAACTTGCAGTGGTGAGTCTATGTGAAACTGTTAAAGGTTGCTAAAATCACAAGCGGCGCCCTTCTGCTGGATACACAAATGGCCTTCTATTCCCCAGGATGGCCCGTTTCTTTCAAGAAAAGTGGTGCCTTTTTACTACAGGGATGATGCTTGTTGAACATACTGTCAGGGTGTTTTGTTTGGCACAAACAGCCCCGCATTTGTCATTTGCTCAAGGGAAGCGGAACGGATACCCCAGGCGTCCAACAGGACGATATTTAAGTCCTTGTCTGTGGAACAGCTGCAGGTCGCAGCAGATGTGATGATGTAAAGCCGTTGCCTGAGGTTTCAACTGTTCCGAGCTGAAATGTTATTTGTTTCCGGGAGATTCCCGTCCAAAAACAAAAGAATCTGCAGCCAACATGGCCTAAAAATGAGATGCGGGCCTGTAATGAAGCCTTTCACCTCTGAGGCGGTTTTATCCTCTCCGGCCTGATTCCTCTTCCACAAAGCTCTGGTATGTGTGCGTTGCACCCGCCAGGCCCACCGATCTCCCCCCTTCGCGACATCTGCGGGATCAGATCCCTGCTCGGTTTTCCCAGATCACTCTTCAGCTTTGGCAGGAAGTCGCTATGATGAACATGCACGATCTGCAGGCAGCCTGGGGCCGCCGGTCAGGAAACAGCGTGGTCCGGGCCAGGAATAGTGCTCTTGTTTTCCCGTAGTCAGGATGTTAGAGAATCCGTGTGTGTGTGTGTGTGTGTGTGTGTGTGTGTGTGAACACTGAAATGTGTAAAAACAGCAGCAGAATCAACAGAATCATTAGTCTAATGAGTTTAACAGTAAAAAAAAAAAAAAAAATTCAAAGTGGGTCAGCTGGGACTGACCCGTCCTCTTCTGCTGTTGTTATCCTAATTATGATGATAAAGACTCAGAGAGAGGGAGAGAATAGTCTCATTTCTTGCCTTCCCCGTTACTTCAACTTTGGTTTTTAATTTCAGGTCAACACCAATGGTTTTGTTGCCACAGCAGAGCCCACCGGCGAGTCCACATACCTTGGCAAGATGCCTTCGAGGTTCGGCATGATCGCGGCCTTGCAGGGAGACCTGGACACCAGCGACGAAGTGGGTAGAGTCTACTTCCGCCAGGACTCCAGCCCCGAAGTTCTGGGCCGGGCGGCCGAGCACATGAACCGGGCTTTCCCCGAGGACCCCGCGGTCAGCCCCACGCGCGCCGTGATCGTCACCTGGGCTGACGTGGCGCCCCGTGAGCCCGAGAGCCGAGGCGACACCCTCGTCAGGAAGGTAAGCATCCAGGAGTGTTTCCTGAGAGGTGTTCACTCCAAGTACCCGGGTGGAGATGGAAAACACAGGAAAAGAACCAGAACAAATGGGCTGTTTTAAACGGAAGCACCTTATTTAGGCACATTTCTTAGTTGTATACAATTTAATTTAGCATAAAAGTGAAAAGTTTTGCATTATTATGCAAGTTATTGTAGAGATCTTGATGTAATTTGAGTGGAAGATGCTTCCTACAAGTGAGAACACCAACCATAAGGTCATCGTTCAAGGACGAGCACTTTAGCATGAAAAAAGGTTCGGTTCAATAAAAATCCATAACTTGTTTACCTTTTTAATCCGTCCCACAGAGAAACACCTTCCAGCTGGTCATCGCTTCCACGAAGAACGCCTCCTTTGCTATTGTCCTCTACGCCAATGATGGGATCCAGTTCACCTCCACAACCGTAGAGGGTGGCGTTGCGATCCTGCACGCCGGCTTCAGCAAGGGGATTGTCCAGGGATTCCTGTTTTCCAGTCAGGGACCATACTTCCGCATCACCACCGATGAAGAGGAATCCATCAGAGCTTTAGCAGAGTAGGTGGACCGACCGTTTGGACGTTTGTTCCAACAACGGGGGCCCTGAAAAGTCCTCTCTTTCTCCACAGGGAGACCAACTCCGGAATGCAGGGGGTGTGGGTCTACGAGATTGGAACGTCGCCCTATTTTACCAACGTGGCCCCCGGTGAAGTTCCCTACCTGCCTACCGAAGCACCTACACCTGAGATCTTTGAACCCGAAGAGGAGGAGGAGGAGGAGGAGGAGGAGGAAGAGGAGGAGGTCGATGGCGGGAGCCTGGGCTTTGATAGAGGACAACAGGTGGAATACCCTACCTTTGAACCAGAAGGGGACCAAATCCAAGTGCACCCAGTCCAGTACCAGCCAGGCCAGCCTGGGAACCCTGAGGTGCTGGTAGTGGAGGACGCAGATATAGATGTGGACGGTAGGTGGGAAACCCCCCAAAGGTAGCAGCGTTCCCTTCTGTGTCCTCATTGCGCTCTTGCACGTGTCCAGTGTTCTCCTACAACCTCGGGACTTGTGCGAGCGGCAGAAACACGTGTTCCCAGTATGCTGACTGCAAGGACTACTCCAGTGGATTCTGCTGTCACTGCAGGCCTGGCTTCTATGGCAACGGAATACAGTGCACTGCAGAGGGTAATGTTCTATTTCGGAGGTTAGCGCATTAACGACCATGAATTCCTGTTAACCCTTTTGGTTTGTTTAATGAGGGAATTAAGTGCTTTTTTCCAGCCCTTTTCTTCTTCTGTGGTGCCCTTACATTTGCAATCCGCTGCGATTGTTTGATTCATGCAGGAAAGCCACAGAGGACCAATGGGAAGATACACGGAAGTGTGTACGTGGGCAACTCTCCTTCTCCGGTGCAGTTGACCGGCAATGATCTCCACTCCTACGTTGTGGTGAACGAGGGCCGTTCCTACGTGGCCATCAGTGAGATCCCAGACTCGCTCGGGCCCTCCCTGCAGCCTCTGGCAGCCATCGGCAGCGCCATCGGCTGGGCTTTTGCTCTGGAGCAGCCTGGCTTCAAGAACGGCTTCAGCATTATCGGTAAGGGCGGGGGGGGGGGCCGAGGACTGGGGGGAAGGAGCGCGTGTTTTCGGTTTTCTCGCGCTTCGATAGAGAAAGTCAAAAGTTAAGCTTCAGGAAGTGCACACCTCCTACCGCCCCAGCTGCACTCCGGCTGAATTCCCCTCGCAATACTTCAGCCCAGACCCAAGGCGGTGAGCCGGAGTTCAGCCGGGGGGAGGGGGCGGAGCCTAAAGGCTGACCTCGTCTCCTCCCTCCTCCGCAGGGGGCGAGTTCACGCGGCAGGTGGAGGTCACGTTCCAGCCCGGGAACGAGAAGCTGACCATCCGGCAGGAGTTCAAAGGCATCGACGAGCACGACCACCTGGTGATGAGCACCACCATGGACGGCCGGATCCCCCAGGTTCCCTACGGCGCCACCGTGAAGATCGAGCCTTATTCCGAGATCTACCATTACAGCAGCGACCGTAAGCCCCTGAGCAGAGGGAGTCCTGTCTGACACCGGCCGGCTTATCTCAAGCAGGCTTCTTATCGGTCCTTCCTCCCAGTGATCACCTCCTCATCCACCCGGGACTACGTGGTGAACTTGCCCGACGGCTCCGCCGACGCGCTGACCTACCAGTGGCGTCAGACCATCACTTTCCGCAGCTGCCAGCACGGCGACGCCTGGAGGGACGTGAAACCGACCCAGCTGCTCAGCGTGGACGGCGTGTTAGCCATGTACGACTCCAACGAAGTCATGCGCTTCACCATGACCAACAAGATCGGCGACGTTAACGGTGAGGCCGTTGTTGTTTTCCTGTTTGGTCTGCGCTCACATCCTGCCTGGAGCGGACCTACTGTATAACATCCTGACGGGGCAGCTGTGCTAGAGCAACCCGGCTTTTTATAGCAGACGTTCAGCAAAACAGTTTTCGTCTGTCTACTGCTTTTGTTTATCTGAGCCTTCCTGCTACTTAAACATGTTACTTCGAATCCCACCACAGTGGCGAGATATCAGAGTGGTGGGGGGGGGGGGCGGGGGGGGGGGGTGGCGGGGGGGGGGGGGGGTGTGTGGGGGGGGGGGGGGGGGTGGTGGGTGTGGGCACAGCACTACACACACACACACACACACACACACACACACACACACACACACACACACTACTCCTGCTGGCCATTACACAGTACAGTAATGGAAAGATATATCTTGACGCAGTTAATTTGGGTACCAGTGAATTAGTCTGATGAGTCCGATCCACCACTGAACAGTAGCTCTTTTTATATCCATAACCATGTTGTTGTTGTTTTTTTCTTTCTAAAACAGCACTTTTAACAAGGCAATCAGGGAATGTAAGCCTTTACATGATAAGTCTTAAAGAAATGTGCGTTTTGGGTACTTTACCAACACTATAATTAAACAACTATTCTGGGGATTTCTTACAATCCTGTTCCTTCGATGGATTAATAAGGAAGCACTTGTATTTAGTAAAAAGAACATCAGTGAAAACGGAGTGATTGACTGAACTCTGGTCTCACTAGCTGATCCTCCTTTGGGATTTGTGTTGAATGTGGGGAATTAAGTGCTTTTTTCCAGCCCTTTTCTTCTTCTGTGGTGCCCTTACATTTGCAATCCGCTGCGATTGTTTGATTCATGCAGGAAAGCCACAGAGGACCAATGGGAAGATACACGGAAGTGTGTACGTGGGCAACTCTCCTTCTCCGGTGCAGTTGACCGGCAATGATCTCCACTCCTACGTTGTGGTGAACGAGGGCCGTTCCTACGTGGCCATCAGTGAGATCCCAGACTCGCTCGGGCCCTCCCTGCAGCCTCTGGCAGCCATCGGCAGCGCCATCGGCTGGGCTTTTGCTCTGGAGCAGCCTGGCTTCAAGAACGGCTTCAGCATTATCGGTAAGGGCGGGTGGGGGGACCGAGGACTGGGGGGAAGGAGCGCGTGTTTTCGGTTCTCTCGCGCTTCGATAGAGAAAGTCCAAAAGTTAAGCTTCAGGAAGTGCACACCTCCTACCGCCCCAGCTGCACTCCGGCTGAATTCCCCTCGCAATACTTCAGCCCAGACCCAAGGCGGTGAGCCGGAGTTCAGCCGGGGGGAGGGGGCGGAGCCTAAAGGCTGACCTCGTCTCCTCCCTCCTCCGCAGGGGGCGAGTTCACGCGGCAGGTGGAGGTCACGTTCCAGCCCGGGAACGAGAAGCTGACCATCCGGCAGGAGTTCAAAGGCATCGACGAGCACGACCACCTGGTGATGAGCACCACCATGGACGGCCGGATCCCCCAGGTTCCTACGGCGCCACCGTGAAGATCGAGCCTTATTCCGAGATCTACCATTACAGCAGCGACCGTAAGCCCCTGAGCAGAGGGAGTCCTGTCTGACACCGGCCGGCTTATCTCAAGCAGGCTTCTTATCGGTCCTTCCTCCCAGTGATCACCTCCTCATCCACCCGGGACTACGTGGTGAACTTGCCCGGCGTCCGCCGACGCGCTGACCTACCAGTGGCGTCAGACCATCACCTTCCGCAGCTGCCAGCACGGCGACGCCTGGAGGGACGTGAAACCGACCCAGCTGCTCAGCGTGGACGGCGTGTTAGCCATGTACGACTCCAACGAAGTCATGCGCTTCACCATGACCAACAAGATCGGCGACGTTAACGGTGAGGCCGTTGTTGTTTTCCTGTTTGGTCTGCGCTCACATCCTGCCTGGAGCGGACCTACTGTATAACATCCTGACGGGGCAGCTGTGCTAGAGCAACCCGGCTTTTTATAGCAGACGTTCAGCAAAACAGTTTTCGTCTGTCTACTGCTTTTGTTTATCTGAGCCTTCCTGCTACTTAAACATGTTTACTTCTATCTAACCTCCATACCTGTGGCAAAGACTTGCCCTCTGATTTATTATTGATATCATGTTTGTAGTCCAAAAACATGAAAAGCACCTTAGAAGTAACTATCTACTTTAATAAAAATGATGGATGGATAAAGTCTGATGGACGGCGGAATTCAACTAAAATGAGGTCGTTAACGCACGTTTGTCTCTGAAAATGCACCCTTACTGAAGGAGGGGAGCCAGAAGAGAACCCGTGTTTCACTGGGAGGCACGGCTGTGACACCAACGCCATCTGCCGCCCCGAACAGGGAACCCAGTTCACCTGCCAGTGCGCTGCTGGTTTCAATGGGGACGGACACATATGCTACGGTGCGTTGGTCAGAATGAACCGAACCGAAGGAACGTTTCCTCTGAAGAAACGGCTGGTCTTCTCCTCCAAGCTTTCTGCTGTCATGTAAATGTTGCCCTTTTGAACCTCTATT
This sequence comes from Tetraodon nigroviridis, assembly GCA_000180735.1. Classification (NCBI taxonomy): domain Eukaryota; kingdom Metazoa; phylum Chordata; class Actinopteri; order Tetraodontiformes; family Tetraodontidae; genus Tetraodon; species Tetraodon nigroviridis. Next base: position 3,182,069 of record CAAE01015006.1, on the reverse strand, counting down.
CAACGTTTTCATGTAATTAAACCGGGCTCTCTAAGCCCTTCCTTCCGTCCCTCCTTCCTTCCTGAGGAATTGGGCAATCTTGCCAATTAGAGGAGAGAATTCCATACATCTTTCTCTACTAGCATGTCAAGTGCTCTCCTCAAGCCCGTTTCATACGTCCAACTGTTTGTTATCTTCCCCAACAGAAAAAGCTCCGAAGCACAGATGCTATCGGAGAGCATGTGTAATTAAAAATCTAATTAGGTTCCTTCCTTTCATCTCCTAAGTCCAGACAGATGTTTCCGAGATCCAGACTCAATGGCAGGAGTAAATTTCTCGGCTAATTTTGCTTATCAGACGTGGACGAGTGCAGAGAGGAGCCTCAGATCTGCGGTTTCCACGCAGTCTGCAACAACCATCCCGGAACCTTCCGCTGCGAATGCGAAGATGGATATCAGTTTGGAAGTGATGGAAGGACGTGTACGGGTAAGAGACACGGAGAAATTAAAAAGGAAGATTGTTACCTGACACACAAAATGACATGAAAATTCTGCCTTCAGAAGGGGGGTCCAGAAGTTAGGAGTAAATGGTGTGTGTGTGTGTGTGTGTGTGTGTGTGATGGACGGGTGACCCGTCAAGGGGTGAATTCCCGCCTCTCACCCAGTGGCTGCTGGGAAAGGAAATGAGCTGCGGGAACGTGGCTAACGTGTTCCTGATGTCTTTGGCTTCAGCGCTCTCCCGACCCGTGGACGCCTGCGATGAGGGCACCCACACCTGCGACATCCAGGAGCGCGCCCGCTGCACCTACACCGGCGGCTCGTCCTACAGCTGCTCCTGTCTGCCCGGCTTCAGCGGCGATGGGAGAACCTGCCAAGGTACCGTGAGGAAAAAGGGACAATTAAAAAAAAAACGCCAAAAACTCACTTCTTGGGGTGGGGGGGCCCAAACCGGTTGAGTCCAGGTGTGGTGGGAGGTTGTTGTCGGAGTTCCAGATTTAAAATTCCTCACACCCTCCGTAGGGGTGTAATGGTAAAGGCATCTGCACATCTGCAGGGATTTAGCAGCAAAACACGGAAAGCAGATGGGGCGGTTTGTGTGTGTTGGAGTGGAGTTTCCTAACCCTGACGCCCCCCCTTCCCCAACCCCCACCAACCCCTCCATTCATAGTTTCCATTCTATCCACACCTTCGCTCCTCCGTTCTGCACAGCTGGGTTTGCGCGGCGACCCAGGCGCTAGCGTGCGCCGATCCCTGACCGTAAAAGGAGCAGACGGGCTCACATCTCCTCTGTCCTCCCTCCCCCTGTCCCCCTGTCCCCCCCCTCTAAAGACATCGACGAGTGCCAGGCAGGCCCATGTCACCGGGACGCCGAATGCTACAACAACGAGGGGTCCTTCACCTGCCAGTGCGCGCCAGGTTACTACGGCGACGGCTTCCTCTGCACCCCAGGTACTCTCTTTCACGATGTGAAATGAGGATTTGAATTCTAGAATAGACAGTTGGGATCTTCATCCGTGGGTCCTCCGAGGAGCGCTCCCCATCGCTATCGGTGCAGAAATCTAAGCTCACCTTGTCGCTGTCTTACCAGAGAGGACGAAAACCCGGTGCCAGAGCCACAGGGAAAGCCTGCTGTCCGTGACAGAGTACGGACCGCGAGGCCCCCGCCCCTCCGGCGGCCACTACATCCCCAGGTGTGACGAGAACGGCGCCTACGAGCCCACCCAGTGCCACGGCAGCTCGGGCTACTGCTGGTGCGTGGACCGCAACGGGCAGGAGATCCCCGGGACCCGCTCGGAACCGGGCAGCAGCCCAATGTGTGAGGAAACCAAGAGGTTCTTGATGCTAGGGGGGGGAACCTAGAGAACCTAGCGTCCCCCCCTCATCCCTGATTGTGTCGTCGGTAGGCGTTGAACACGGTGGACTGCGGCCGCCCGTCGGACCCACGCCTCGACCCGACGTCCACCCGCTGCCCCCGGGGACGCACCTGCTCTTCACCCAGAGCGGCAGGATCGAGCACGTGCCCCTGGAGGGTTCCGCTATGAAAAAGGACGACGCCAAGCCCGTCCTCCATCTTCCAGTAAGTCTTTTCAAAATAAAACACCAAGAAAATACAGTGTTTATGTGCTTTGTTGTTTTTAAAGTTGTTACAGATATGCGACATCAACTGGGCCCTCTGGGAGCGGACCTTCATAGACAGGCGCTCCCGGTTGCCCTGGTATTAAATACTCGAGTCTGGAGGAATTAGCGGTAGATCACAAAGGCTCTGTTAGCATTTCTGCTCCAACAGCCAGGTACACCAGCGCTAATACCCCAGCCTGGCCCGGCCACTGCCCCATCTGCTCCATGCATTCTGCCCTTTATTGGAGACACATGGCGAGGCTCACACTAATTGCTAACATCAACCAGACGTCTTTGCGGTGTGCAATTTGCATTCGAGATTTCTCATGCAGCTGTTCAGACGTCTGGTCCGCTTGGTTTTTTTGGTCTTTTTTTGTTCTTTTTAGTGTGTGGGTCTGTTGGTTTGAGTTTCTGTCTAGACGTTAATGCTGTTTTTGTAAATACTTTTGCCTGCCGACGCCCCCTACAGGAGAAGGTGGTCATCGGAGTGGCCTACGACTGCGTGGAGAAAATGGTCTACTGGACCGAAATCACGTCTCCGTCCATCAGCAAGGCCAGCATGGAGGGCGGGGATCCAGTCTCAGTTGTCCGATCAGGTAGATCCCTCGCTCTGGTTTTATGTTGGGCTAATTCCGCGGGGGCTGGTTGAACCGGGACTCGTTGACAGACTTGGGCAGCCCGGAGGGCATCGCCATCGACCACCTCGGCCGGACCGTCTTCTGGACGGACTCGGTGAGGGACCGGATCGAGGTGGCCTCGCTGGACGGCTCGCAGCGCCGCGTGATTGTGGACTCCGATCTGGTCAACCCCCGCGCCATCGTCGCTGACCCCCCCAGCGGGTGCCTGTTTCAAATATCCACCATCCGTGTTGACTTGATGCTCGGACTCACGACCGTCTCACAACAGGAATCTGTTCTGGACCGACTGGAACCGCGACGCCCCCAAGATCGAGACCTCCTACATGGACGGATCCAACAGGAGGGTCCTGGTCAAAGACGACCTGGGCCTGCCAAACGGCCTGACGTACGACCGCCACAGCTTCCTGCTCTGCTGGGCAGACGCAGGTACGGTGGACTCCCGCCTGGGCGGGAACTAACGTCCGATCGGGAGTCAGCGGAGTCTCTCGCCCGCAGGCACTCACGCGATGGAATGCATGGACCCTGCCCGGGGGGACCGCCGAAAGGTCGCGGAGGGGGTCCGCTATCCTTTTGCGATCACCTCTCTTGGGAACACCGTCTACTACACCGACTGGCAGAGGTTGGATGCTTGTTTCATCCTAAACTGATCGTGGTGTTGAAAGTGTTTCTAGGACCGTCTTTCCTTCCACCGACGGGACGTGAAGACTTGCTCAACATCCGTCGTCAGGATCGCGATGGTGCGCGACCAAAGACATAATTGAGGCTTTATTTCACAGGCCAGTGATAGAAGCCGAGTGGCTTGAGGGGAGAGAGAGAGAGGTCAGAGGTCAGATACCAACACTTAAAGTCCTTCATGTGTCTCCAGACACTGTGGAGCTTTGTTCCCACACAGCTGATTCTGTGTTAGCCACTGCTAAAACAGTGGGGGTTGGGTTGTCTGCGTGTGTGTGTGTGTGTGTGTGTCTGTGTGTGCGTGTGCATGCGCATGTGTGTGGGTGTGTGTCTGTGTTGAGGAAGCGTCTTAAAAAGTGGCAGCTGCTTGCAATTCCTCACCCTCGGTGTCTTGTGAGTGACCTGAGCAGGGCCTCCCTCTGATCTTGCCACAAAGCTGGCTGGTGGTGGTGGTAGTGTGTGTGTGTGTGTGTGTGTGTGTGTGTGTGTGTGTGTGTGACAGACTTTACACCAAACACAAGGAGTCGTGATGCAAGCTGGGAATCTCCCTGGTGACTAAACCCAGAAACTTCCTCCTGGCAGGGAAGCTGTGGTCGCCGTGGACCGCCACACTGGTGAGGAAACAGACCAGTTCCAGCCTCAGAAGCGGACCAAGCTGTACGGGCTGACCACCACCTACGCCCAGTGCCCGTCAGGTAAACACGCCACCCGCGCTCTTCCTGAAGCTCTTCCTACAAGTCTGCTCTTGACTTCCTCAAGGACGTTTGTGCCACTTTTGGCCTGCGTCCATTTTTGGTTTCCCGTCCCGACGCGAGCTGCTCGCATTTGTGACCATCCGTCTTTCGGGATGTCACGGAGGCCTGGGATGGAATGTAACTGAAAGCATCCACCCAGATCTTCAGACGCTGTGTTTACAACATGTAGTTAACATTAAACAACAGTGCAAATGTTAAAATATACAAAGAAAGAGTGGGAAAAAACGTTTCTTTTAGGGCCACTGGAAGTTCGGCCCATTTGGTTCCTGGTTTTACTGGACCTCCTGGCCAGGAGCTGGGTAATGGGTCCCAGGTCCGGTCACTAGTCTGGTTCTGGACCAGTTCTCTGGACCAGTGGTGGTGGTGGTGGTGGTGCCGATCATCTCCCACACATGGTGCTTCAGACCTAAGACCTACGTCTTTAGTCTTAGAAGAAGAAGAAGTTTCCAACGCTTTTAACATACCAGGAATTTAAAAAATCATGTTTGCCCCTCCATCTACCAAGCTTCTGCAGCTTCTCTTCATCATCCGCTCCGGCCTCATCCTCCCTTCTAGATAACGCTGGAGGCGTTATACAAACCAGGGAATGTGATGTCAAAGGAGAGGGGCCCTCCAACATCTGGAGAGGACTGCGTGTTCTGGTTTTTCCCTCTTTCTGTTTGTCTATATCTGTTAAACCAACAGTGGAGAGATTCCCCTGTTGCTCCCTGCTCTTCTTCCCTGTGATTTACTGGAATTACAATAACATGCGCTGGTGTTTTCCTGCCAGGACAAAACTACTGCTCGGTCAACAACGGGGGCTGCACCCACCTCTGTTTAGCAACCCCTCTCGGACGCTCCTGCAGATGTCCCAACGACGCGGCGAGCGTGGGCTGCGTGGAGAGAGACGGAGAGTACTGACGGGGAGCGCTGACACTGTTAGGAGGTCGGACGGTAAATTAGGAAACACTCAGCAAAGCCGAAATGCAGCTGCTGAAAAATGCCACTGAAAACCTGAAGTGAATTTACTGTGCCTTTATGCTTATATCTGTTTTCATCCCCCCATTTTAAGAAATAATTAAAAAAAGAAAAAGAAATCACAGCTGCCTTTGAGAAATGTAAATAGAAGCACTACTATTTTGCCATTTTTTGTTATTTTCTTGGTGCACATAAACTGAGAAGAAAAAAAAAAAGAAGCTCAAGGGATGTGTAATTTAATGTGAAAATAATCACAGCAAGGCATGATATCATCTCAATGGTGCTAACACACTGTGGCAAAGTTTGGAGCCCTGCGTGGAGGTTTGGCTGTGGAGTGTGTGTACACGTTGGTGGGATGTGTTTACATGCTGGCCAGCGGGGGAATAAACGGTCTTTTTCTAACACGTCCGCCTCCTGTGTTTGCCTGAACACCGCCACCGTGTGGTATCTTGTGTGAATTACAACTCCGCGCAACTGCTTAGCTAAATTAAAATAACGACTTATCCTTAAATCTCGATTAAGTGTCTCGTTCATATATTAGAATCCGTTGGATTTGACCAGTGTTTGTATACAATCAACATGTCATTAAACGTTCCTATTAGATCTTCATTCCTTTAGGTTTTGAGGCCAGGCCGCTTGAAATAATCTACTTGAGAATTGTTCCTGGGGGTGGATTTGATTTTCTAGGTCAGTGGATTAATAGGCCCCTCCAACAACTCCAGCTAGCAATTAAATCACTACCAACTCACACATTTACATTTTTAATGTCAGAGATCTTCTGTCTGCAGGCTGCCATAAAACCGAGGATTTCTTTACGTCACTGCTGCATTGCCGAGTCGGGGGTGACGTCGGAATATAGAGTATCGCCTATAAACAACCGTCTAATATGGGAGAAAAACCATATTCCGTAATGACTACATTTATTTTACTTAAACAAACTGCTTATTTAATATAACAACACAGAGAACAATGAGATGTTTTTCATTTTGGTGTCAAGATATTCCTGACTCAAGCTCCAACCGACAGGGTGTGTCAGGTAAACAACAGTATTTATAAAGTTTTTTTCTTTCTTTCTTTAACCAGTTCAGCGGTAAGAACAATGACTATCTAATGATGTCATATAGGGAAACTGTACGAAAGGTCAGCCGATGTTTTGTGACGTTAAAGAGCCAAAGGCTTGGCTCCCAACACAAAAACAATTGAACGCAGCACTGCCGCGTTTGCTCGGGGATGACTTGTCCGATTGTCCAATGGGCGGCCGGAGGCGAGTCGCTGATGACGTCACAGCTGCGCAGGTTGATTAAGTTCTGGTAGATTTTGCCCTCTACATTGGCCGTAAGGCACCTAAGGGCGCCCCCAAAACAGATGTGATATGTCATTTTATCTTCAAAAATATTTTGAATATAGGGAACAAATGATATATAAAGACGACAAGGTTATAAAAGTTCTCTCCTGTGAGAGATTTGCAGATTTTTTTTTACCCGTGGGTGTAAGTCATTGATGAGGAATAAAGCAGGCGATTCGATTGTATTATATGTATTTGTATATTGAACATTAAGTTCGCCGACTTCCTTAGAAGTGTAAACGATTTACCGATGTTAATTTGCATTATAGAAGCGGTAGTATCGGTCTTTAACGCCTTGCAGTCCTAGCTGTGGGGAAAATTAAGGGTGACGAGGAGGATGCGTTAGTCTGCGTTAATTCATTGGAGACGAAGGTATGTATTGAAAATATTTTTTATCTCTTAAAAGTGTGCATTGGGAACATAAAGAAGACGTAGTAGCCAAACATTCTACGTATTACTACAATGATCGTAAATGCGCGCTTCTTCCTGTCTCAGTTTTGACAGCTACCACACAGATGCGATGAAACAGCCAGCGATACCGGTAACGTCACGAATGTTACCAACTGAACTAAATATGCAGAATACACATTTGAGTTATTTTAATTAATACGTCGTAGCACAGACATAAGGTGTATATAAACATATGTGATATGTTTTACTAAAATATTATGCAGACATTTCTCGAGCCCTTTTATTAAGTTAGCTGCAACCATAACCGGAACTATTGACTTAAACTTTCGAAATAAAACGCCTACGGCGTTATCCTAGAGTTTGTATTATTGTTTGATTTAAGTTGAACGTTTGACCAAAATACCGTTTTCTGAATAAATGTAGCACATATGATCTGGTTACATGTAGCATATTGTTTTAAACCATTAGTTTTGGGCAATTAGATCATTTACCATGTGTTAAAATGTAAAAGTCGGGTATCTGGTGGGAGGTTCTATAAAATGTACAACAACTTACACTTGCATACATACACAACGTTTATTTAGAATAATGATTATTTATGTGTTACATATTTCTTTGTATTTTATTAACACATAAATAATCATTCCCCCCTGTAGTGTGTCTTGGGGCATTGTGCTGTTTAATACTGAACATTTTGAGATACATTTCTCAAAGAAAGCATGCAAACCAAATAACATTTGGGCAATGTATGTTCAGAATATGAAAATATCTATCAAGTTTTATTTTCTTCTCACGATTAACAATTTTTCAAGAAGGTAAATGTGACAGTTAATTAGTAAATTACCATTGCTTTTATTTTGAACCCAAACCTTTGGCGGAAGTGAGTTGTTCCGGCTACCCGCTTGAGGCGCCAGCTAGCTGCGTAGCTAGCCGAGTGTGTAGCTTCGATGCGTTTTGTTTTGGCACCAGTACGCGCTTTCTTTTGCCAAAGTTCTGGGTTAAGATCAGGCTGAATCGCCTCATACGCAGCTGTGGGTTTCTGTCAATACAAAAGCAAAAGTTGCTCTCCGCTGTTGCATTTAGCTAACCCTTAATACTTTATATTATTCCACAGAAGTGCGCATTTAAAGTGACCGAGCCGCGTAGCGAGTCATGAGCCGGCGATGAGGGACCCGGGAGAAGGAGGGAGGCTGCCTTCGGCTGTGCTCTGGGCTCCTGCAGCCGCGCGGAGGTTTAGGAGGCAAACCAAAAGGGATCTTGGTCACTCCTGACTTCCGTAAAAACTCCAGGTTGAGCCGAGGGGACGCCATGGCTGGTCACCAGCAGACCGAGCTGTCTTACGCGTGGGAGAAGTACATGGACTACAGGCTGCAAGGAGCGGATCTGCAGGTGAGTGCTGCTGAGGACAGCTGGTCCACAGCAGCTCTTCTCCTCAGAAAAACGAGCATCTTCACCTAAATGCCCAGTTGGTTTCCTGGGGGATCCTCTTCTTTTCTCCTGGTTGCTGCTGTTGTGTCTTAAAGATGTTTTCCCAGTGGTCAGGAAGGCTGAATGGGTTTTCTGTTTACGGCACAGAAATTGACACGAGGAAGGAAAAACTGCCACAAAGTAATCAAACAAACCCCACCTAGTGTGACAGGTTTGCGTCAAAGATGACTTTGTTAACCCAGGGGACCACAAGCTTGTGGGATGTGGTGGTGGGGTGGAGTGTAAGGTAGAAACACTGTGTAAATAGAACCCCGAAACACAGACGTGTTCACACATCTCAGATTGTGCACGAGCGACTGTGATCCCAACCTGTCCAGGTGTGGGCCTCGACTGGCCCCTGACCAGGAGGGCTTCTGACCCGGTGACCCGTCAGACGTCCACGCAGCGCCGACTCCTCTTCCCCCCCACTGCTGCCGGAAAGCTAACGGCGGCCGGATCACGAGACTTGGATTAGGATCAGACTGCAGCGCTGATCTGCCCTGCATATCTTTCCCTCCCTCTCTCTTTCTCTTTCTCTCTATTCCTATGTCTCTCTTACACACACACACACACACGCAGCTCCGAATGGTACATCTCCAGCCATCGTGGTCGTCATGCTCGCTATAGAGGTCTTTTAAAGCTTTTTAATGCCGTGTTTTTGCCGTCAAGCGTTGGATTTCTGTCCTCTTTCATTTTCTTTACTTCTAAAACGTCTCTTTCAGCGAAACATGCAGGCGCATTCAGAGGCACAGATTGTTTTTTAACAAGTCAAATTCTCCTCATAAAGCATCTAGATTGCCAGCCTGATGAAAGCAATAAAATACCTGCCGTTTCCCTAACCAATAAAGGAACATATTTGCGTTTAATGTTGTTTTATTTTGTGTTAAAGTTTAACTTTAGGAGGGGTCACGTTTGTTAGAAGTTTGGCAGTATCTCCTCAGCTAAAACGCTGACGTTGGAGATCTTGAGGTCACAATTAGTGACCTTGACCGAACTGCCGACTTTCTTTTGTTCTCTTTGAACAGAAAGTGAAAGTGCGGTTATTATTTTTCGGACGGACGCGGAGCCCCTCCCTGGGGAGCACTTGGATTCTTGGGTGATCGCACTCCGGCGTTCCTGACGTCCTCTGTTTTTCTTTTAAAAAATGGAATCTGATGCCTGTGGGCTGTTGTTTCTCTCCATCTCCCAGCACCAATTTCATCAGGCCACAAGAGCAAAAACTGCCATCACTCCGCTTGAAGTGGTATCTGCTGGTTATTAGAGGCAAGGGCGGTCAATTATATCGGTCTGCGCGCCGTCCTGCTGCTCTCTCGTCACGTCTTGGAGGCCAGAGAGGCAACTTCGATGCTTTGATCGAGCCTGTGCTGAAAACCGATTCTTTTTTTTTTATACTTTCAGTTGCCAATCATGTCTGAGCGGGACTTTGTGGGTGCAGAAAGGTGTCGGCCTGTTTTATCTGTAGCCTTTTGTGGCGCTTCGAGAAAGCCTGAGAATCTCAGTTTGGAGCCGAGCGTCAGGGAGGAAACGCCTGTAGGTGCGTGAATGCACATCAGATAACAGGTTTTTCTAAAATAAGCCCAATCAAAACCTCTGTTTCCTCTTTGTTTACCTTGGGCTGGTGCCTGTGAGGCTGCTTTACTCTTCTTCTGGCGTTTCTGGATTTGAATTTGAATTTCTTCCCCTCCAGCTCTGGCTGATTCCGGTTGATAGGCTGTTTATTTTGGCCCAAGGGAAGCAGAAACACCGGATCTCTTTGGCAGCTGAAACTTTGCACGCCGTGGATGTGATTTCTGGAGAAAAAAAAAAAAAGGCCTCCGAGGAAAAGCTGTGCACCTGCCTGCACACCCTCCCAGTATCAATATTTCAGAGAAAGACGAAACCAGTAATGGAGATGCAGAAGTGTTTGTTGGCTCGTGGTCCCCTTCCTGAAGCCCAGGCATGATTAAAAAAGAAAAAATCCAATTAGATTATATTAACGAGCAGAGCTGGTTCTACCATAGTTCTACCTGCTTGAAGAAAACACACACACACACACACACACACACACGCACACACGCACACACGCACACACGCACACATGCTCCTGTTTGCTATAAATCAGAATATTGGCCTTTTTCTCTATTGGTTGGAGTCCAGCTGATTTTACTGGCTGCAGGTTCAGGCGTCCCTGGTTGGGTTGTCTGTGCACCCTCCTGGTTGGTGATGAGCCAACCACCAGAGCGCGTTTGGAGGTGTTTGGACACCCTTGAAGAGCGGTCTGGGAACACACGCCATTGATTTTTGAGCTGGCTCTGGAATCACGCCGGAACCACCTCCGTTTCGCCTCCGCAACCTCGAGTTGACTTTGTTCTCTCTTCTTTTAAAAAGCGCATTGGAAAACACTTCCCAGGCAGCTTATCCGGCCTCTGAATTCCGCTGTAAATATTTCAAAAGGCCGTCGCTCTGTGTTGTAGTCGGTTGCCTCTGTTGTCCAACGCGCTCATTATTGTCTTTGTGAAAGCCGAAGAACATTCTAGCCATCTTTCCATGGCTCGTTTTGGTGCTTTATGTTCCTTTTTGTGGTAAAAACCCCAAAAGCTCTAAAGACCAAACTTGCTGAGCGAGGAGCGCAGCAGAGTGGCTCCAATGCGCCGCAGCGGCAGTGCATCGTCATCCCCAAAATGAATCGCTTGTCAGGAAGGTGCGAAAGGCAGAATAACGGATTTACTATTTACCGGAATAATGTGCAGTTTGCTGGCCTGCAATATGCTGAGCCTGTGGGTTGTCTTTCCGAGTGAATTCCGAGTGTTCCAGACATTGGGAGCGTGCAGTCAGGCTGGATCCCGACGTCTTATGATCGTCACGCTTCTCTCTTCGGTCATCGATCCTTTGGCTTTCTTTGACTGTGGTGATTTCCATGTGATCCGATGTGGTTTATCAATACGTGCATTTCAGGAAGCGCCGATTTGATCGCACCAGCTCCTCACATCCCTGCTTCACCTTCTCCGGTTGCTCTTGTGGAACAACTCATTTCCCACAATCGGACTCCAACCGTTGCTCCGTCTCACCCTTTCTTCTTCTTCTTCTTCTTCTTTTTGTAGGTTATGAAGTCAGATCTCTGCTTTGCACACACACACACACACACACACACACACACGGGCTCAGTTCAGTGGGCAGGAAAAGGCCAGAGCGGGCTGTTTAAATTGTAATTGTGAGCGAGACCAGTGTGCAGGCTGCCTCGGTAATGAAAGTAAAGAAGCAGTGGAGTGGAGGGGCGGGGGGGCACATTTTCATTTCCTGTAGTCGGATAAAGGTCAGCGCCTCTCGTAGCGCGGACAGATAGATACCCGCGTGCTTTTTGATGGGAGCCTCGTGACATTTTACCGTTGGGTTTACAGGAAAAGGGAAAGTTCTTTGCAGCGTCTGACACCTGGCTTGGGAGCAAATGGGGGACGTTAGGGACTCCTCATGACGCTCATCACCGAAATATCAAATTAGATCAGCGGGGATCTCAAGTAGAAAACAACATTGCGTAACCGTCAGCCGCAGCCTCTCTCATGAGGAAGAGGAGCGGCTAATTAGCCAAAGAAAAGGCCCGTCACAGCGAGGGTGACTCAGCCATCAGCCTCCCGTGATCGCCACGGAGGAGACGGGGCCGTGAGACGCTGTTGGCAGCCCCCCCGAGCCTGACCACCTCTAAATACTTGTTTGCATCGCCTCATGCAGCATCACCCCAGAGATACAGAACAAGCTCTGAAGCGGACGTATCTGCGGCTCGTCCCGACTGTCAACGAGCCGGCCGTGTTGTCCTTCCGCACAAACGAGCGCGTTGTTCGGATGAGGACTGGAAAATGAGATCCGCTTCGTTAAATGAAGTCATCCTCCTGTCAACAAATCATAAAACCAGGACAGTCCGGCGATGGCTGATAAAGGCGATCTCTGGCTCAGGTGACAGCCACGCTGTTGCTGCAGCTAGTGCCTCCATGATGAACATCTGACCCGTGTCTGTGTGCTTTCATCAGTCCTTCCTCTTTGTTTACACATGAGTCTTCCTCCAGCTGTGCGATTTGCTGATTTTTTCTTTTCTTTTCGTATTCGTGTTTGCCGGTATTGGCAGCCCTCTTTGTCAAATCACTCTTGCTGGTTTGTACCAAGTGAACTGCAATATTGGACTAAAGCCTCAGAGAGAGAGAGAGAAAGAAAGAAAACAACTGCACCACTGCCAGGAAATTGGTGCTGTGAGCTCGCTTGTTTCCCGTTTCCATTTGCGGAACATGGCCGGGACAGGTTTGTGGCCGGCCCGAGCACAAACCGTCATCTCTGACGCTGCTTTTGTGGGTGATTGGTTTCACCAGAGTGAGCCGAGCTCCCGAAATGATCATCTAAACGATGAATATTTGGATCCACTTAGAGTTTATTGCCCTCGTTTGTTGCGTTTCCTTCACCCGGTGCTGCATTTCTGATGTATTTCTGTTCTTTCTTCCTGTTTCTCACCCGGCCGTGCTAAAAACAAAAAAAAAAAAAGTGTTTTCGAGTGTTTCCCCCCTGGACAACTGTACATTATTTTGCATCGGTATAGGCGCAAATTAGTCAGTGTACACACAGGAAGGAAGTTGAGTCACCATGGGAGCCGCGCAGAGACAACAGCAGCGACTGCTGCTAACAAATCTAAGGTGTGATGAAGTGCAGACGCCTGATTTTGACAGATCTCTCGCTTTAGAGGTGCAGACGGAGTGGGCTGTTTCAGCCCTGCTCGTGGATCATACATTCAGTGTCATTTGTGCAGCTGTCTGTGGAAGGGTTTGTGCGTCACTGTTCCTCTATGTGTCACTGTGAAATGCTCAAAAATGCAGAAATCAGTCTCATTTTCTCCGGTAGGGTTGTGACACATGGTTGTACAAAGAGCACCGTGTTCACTGTTTTTAATTAAAAGAGGTCTTCTGTGATAATCACACAGTTGATTTTACGGCAAATAGGTGGTTTTTGACACGAGCGGCAGTCAGCGCGTCGGTTATACGTGCACGCATGCAGTAAATCGCCATAATATCTCTGTGCAAGACTTGCTGAAATGGTTCCTTCATATGTGATAGCTGTTCTTTAACTTTCTGCTCAAGTTCAGCACGGGCGTGTCCGTCAGGGGTCGGCGTGTCCAGAATGCAGTGGGTGGTTGACTGGCTCCTGCAGGGTGGATTCAAAGTCGCCCTTCCTCAACGGCGTTGTCACACTTCCCTGGACGCAGTTAATGAAGGGGTCAAAAGTTGTCTGAAAAAGACAAGTTCAGCTTTTTTTTTCTTTTTTTTTGGTTCTTTCTCAACCAAGCCGGTGTCCTACGTCCGCTCTGTTTGCCTGATCTCACGTCCACGCCATTCAGAGCTTTGAGGACTAAACCATCACACAGATACCCAATCTGTCCGCAGGACGTCCCTCTCCTACCTGCTGTACTCACGGGTGTGTGATCCTCCTCCCTCACAGTCAGGCTCTGTGTGTGTGTGTGTGTGTGTGTGTGTGTGTGTGTGTGTGTGTGTGCGTGTGTGTGTGTGTAGACGACCGGTTCCGGACAGACTGAGTCGTGAATGAATATTTACTGTTGCAAAGTTTCTGTTACTGTTTCGCTAATGCCCAGACGGCTGTTACCAACCGAAATAAATCTGTGAATATTATTCCGAAGCAACGGGAAAAGGGTTTTATGTCGGTATTATTTTATCTCATTCATCAATGTTTCAGCACAAAATAACGTTGATTAATAATTCAGTGTTTTCATAAGGCTGCGGGCTTTGTAATGGCACACCCCAGCCTTTCCTGGCTCTCACGCTGACTTTCTGTTAGAGCACCAGAGGAAAGAAAGAGGGGAGGAAGGAGAAGAAGAAGAAGAAGAAGAAGAAGAAGAGGTAGTTCTTCTGGTGCCGGTGCATTGTCAGGTTCTTGTAAAGATGGACATAAACGTCTCTGAGCGGCCTCTGTGAGTGCACGGCTCTCTGACACAGTGTCATCTGAGAGGAGGGCAGGATGCAGAACAGAGGGGACAATTGTCTGGTGACCAGTCAGTGGCCTCCAGTGTGTTTCCATCCACATCTACCACTCCGCAGCTGTTGGGGCCCCAGATTGCGTTTTTTTTGTTGTTTGTTTGTTTAATGTACGAATAAAAACCTGTTTTTGTCCATATTGGTAGTTTATTAAAACTAGGATGATGTAAAAGTGACCCGGCGCTCACTTGTGTCCCTCTCCGTTACCAGGTCAGCCTCCAGGGACTGGAACATTTCCTTTGTCTGTTTCACTACGTGCAGCATCATCCCAACCAGAGCAACAAAGATGCACTAAAGTTCTGGTAAGTCACGTTATTTCACTCTGAGACTGAAGGTTTTGGACAACTTCAATAGCATAAATTGTAGAAAAAATCTCTTGGATTAAATGGTGGATTAAAAGCAAAGCCGTTGCTGTGATCAAGCGATATTCCATTTATTTCTTTATTTTACCAGATCGCTGCATCTGCATAGTCGGTATCATCCGCGTTCCGCTTGCAGGTGTTATGTAATCATGGCGCATCGTCAGGCGCTGGAGCGCCTTCCTGCATAGATTTACATATTGATGTGGAAAGTGGTGAAAGATTAGCCCCTCTAGTCCCAGTTGTTTGTACTCTGTTAAATAAGTAAATAAGTCTCTCTCTCACACACACACACACACACACACACACACACGACTATTTGGAATTAAATGAGGCCATTAGCATTCGTTAGCGGTTGTCTGCTTTAGCTCATGTTCGTTTTTAAAGACGATTCAAGTTCAGTCTAATCCAACAACTGCTGATCCCACATGGGAATCAAACACAGGACATGGAAAACTGGTACTAATCACAGACTTGAACCCGCCTTCAAATATATATGACCACTTATTGGAGGTAATATACTGTCTGAATGATAAGGGAACACAGAATGAGCTCCATCCTGCTGTCGACCTTTGCAGCTAGGAAGCGATAATGATTCAGGTCACGGTTCAGTTTCTACCTGCTGTTGCCCAAATGGGACAAACCGCTGGTGGAGAGCTGAAGCCATGAGCTGGACAACAGCTATGAAAGCAGTGGTTCTGCAGGCCGTGGCCACAGGTTGTTTCTTTCCCCTTATCCAAAGATCCCTGGAGCTTCGCCCACAGTGACCAATGGCTGCTTGTTTACGTTTCCTACAGGGACTAAATCACCCAAGTCTGTTTAGACAGTCCGGGCTTTTTGGCTCATTTTTAGAATGATGGAAGCCGCTGGGTTCTTGGGATCCCTCAGTGCATCAGGGTTTGTTTGGGTCGCCTTCAGTGATGGTGTGTGGAGAGGCCTTTCTTAGGAGGGACTCCCACTGCTGTTGGGTCCCAGGATGAGATCCTGGTAGGCGTACGCTGGAGCAGTGAGCCCTGAGTTCCGATCGGAGAGTGTCCGTTTGTCCTGGATGATGAAGACTGGCTGTCCCGGTCCCCAGACCTAAAACCAGACAAGCATTATCACCGGGACGGGCGATGCCCCCACCCAGGTCAGGAGACCTGCACATGTTATGGACACAGAAAAGAGAAGTCACCCGAAAAGTGTTGATAGGCTGGTAAAGCCAATCGCTGCATATTTTGGGGGATATGAGGGAGAATGAATGAGGAGGAATTCAGTAAAACTGCAGCTACGTTGTCATAAACATCGTCTATCTCCGTAGAAGTGATAAACAGAAGTAGAATTAGGAAATGCAAGTGCTCTGTTTTTTTTTTCTCGATGTGATACGTGACAATTCAGTGCAACCAACTTGAACAACTTTACTGCCTAGTTCTGTTTTCCAAGAACAGTGGTTGGGCAGCACACAAAGGCACAAGGATGGCTAGAGCTGGAGGTCTTCTGCAGGGAACCGGGGGCTTGTCACTCTTCCTAAGGCCAATCCCCTCGACATGTGACATCACATGCTTTCATGTGATACGCTGATCTGCTACGAATCTGGAAGGCTTCCATTTGAAATTCCGATTTAATGGAATTTGCGCCAGAACAGGAAATTCAGTCAGCAGCCGTGCGAGGAGGTATGCAGCTAGAGCCAGCTGAGCTGCACTCCTGCTTGGAGAAAGCGCAGGATGACTGGAAGGAGAGTGTTTGTCCCGGTGGCTGTGGGTAAGAAGAGAACGTCTGCACTCGGGTGTGTGTTTTACACGGCGCTCCTCGGCGGAGGCTCGCGCTCACTGTAAATTAGCGTTTAGGGTCAGTGGGCTACAGCTCTGAATGCTTTAGGAGCCACCATTTAGTGTGTGTGTGTGGGCTTTCTGTGTGTGTGTGTGTGTGTGTGTGCTGAAGCCTGGAGGTGATGCTTGAATGTTGGTAGAAAAGGCAGATTAATTTTCTCCAAGACTTTAAATCTTCACGGCTGAAGAGTCTGAAAGTTTTGTGAATCATTTACGAAAAGACATTTTCGAAATTCCTTTTTAAAGTGGAGGAGGAACTACTCCACAGGCCCTGTTCAGTCATGTTTTCCCTCTATTTCCCTCCAAGCTAAACTACCGTAAATCAACTTTAAATTTTTACCTGCGTGTGTTTGCTCCGCATGAAAGATCATTTTCACTGAATTAGCTTGGATTCAATTCAGTCCTGTACATAAATTATGTCATTAAACCTGTCACAAATATATTTTCCCACATTTGCAGGTTATCTGTTTTCTCCTTGGACACATTTTCATCTCAGGACTGAGGAATGATTATACCATCTTTAAAAAAGCGGCTGCTCAGCGTTCGGCTCTGAGTCTCTGTCGGACGGATGCAGCCCTGCGGCGCTTCGCTCTTCTGGCTCAACATAATTGGTTTTAGGCGCGACAGGATAACGTTTTATCTCTTCTGTGGCAGCTCGGACATGAGTGGGGCCAGCAACACGCTGGCCAGGGAGTTCCTGACCGATGTCCATCAGCTGTGCAGCGCGGTGGCGCAGAGAGCAGAAGCCCGCGAGGAAGACGAGGAGGAGAGTCACATGGTGGCGCTGGGAGAGTACCTGGTCAGGGGGCGGGGCTTCCTCCTGCTGAGCACCCTGGATTCCATTATTGACCAGGTGAGGCTCAGAAAAAACGGACAAAAAATAACAAGGAAAGTCCAAAAGCATGTTTACAAAAGGTAACTCCGTTTAATTGTCTGACATAGGTTCCTTCCAGCCTTTGAATTAGAAGAAACTGTCTCTAAACCAACTGGAACGTTAAAAAAAATTGAAATAAGGGTTATTTTCCCTGTCGGCCCTCATGTGGCCCCATATTGTTGATCTGTAATAAGTTAGCCACCTGGTCTTTGGCAGCACGCTTAGATGCTTCCTGTCTGCTCATTAAAAGGATGCAAATGTGACTTTTGCAGATTTGATTTAAGAAGATTTCACTTTTCTTCAGTGAGTCTTTTCTAAGTGATGATCAGTTAATACTGAAGGACAGAACAACACATCCAAGCACACCCAGACAGGTGGCAGCGTTGAACAGCTCTTCAGACTCGCAGTTTTTGTTTGCCATCAAGAGCTCACAACACTGGCTTTGAATAATTTAGTTAAGAAGTGAAGGTTTTAGAAGAGATGTGAAGTAGGGGAGCTTTATTTTCCATCTTCAGGAGATAGAACCAAAAATTCATGGAATATTTTAACCGTCTGTTCCGTACTTACTTGTAGTTATACAGAAATGCCCAATATAAAACTGGTTTTGTAATCCAGAGCACAACATTTTAGAACTTGAAGACAAGTTTTCAATAGTAAAGTAAAATCGTATAAAGTAGAAAAAAAATCTGCTAGTCGCTCATTTTTAATAGCGCTGGGAAAGATTTTCACACAGTCGAGGCAGAGGTTTGTCTTGTTGGGAGTGTCTGGGTGTCGACCTCGGTGCGAGTCCCCGGGGAAGCTTTCCATGTAACAACATTGTGTTTTCCTGCACCCTCAGGAACTGACCTGTCGGGAGGAGCTGCTCACTCTGCTGCTGTCGCTGCTGCCGCTGGTCTGGAAGAGCCCCGTTCAGGAGGACAAAGCCCCAGGTAGGCGCCCTGCCCCCCCCCCCCCCCAACCACCGTTCAGGTATCACCATAGTTGCTCTTCTTAGCAATGATTCAGCGTCAACTCCCGTCATGTCGACGGCAGCCACATTTGGGGACGTTGGGTTTTATCTGCAACTGTCATCTGCGACGTTCCCATCCAGTGACTCGCTTTTCTTTTTAGCTCTGCAGGTTACCGGTCCGAATAAATGTGGCGCTTTTTTGGGAGTCACATCTTTGGTTTAAAGTCTCAGTCTACACCGGCTTTGGGTTTATTGTTGTAAGATGGAAAAGTGGCCGCAAAACAGGAGCGGACTGGTAGCTGCAGAGGTCAGGTGACCTCTGGATGTCACTGGTATTTAGTACATGAGCGTTGATCCTGTGTAGCGAGGACTCTTGAGATTTTTCCTTTAATGAATTCCCAGTCACTCTGTGTGTGAGCAAACACACAACAGGGCCTGACAAGGAGCTGATTATTTATTTATTACTATTATTTATTACTTTCAACACATTTAGTGCCTTCATTAAAACGACTTTATTATGACTAGAACAATCCTGACAGCTTTTTAAAGCATCCAATTACCAATTACCAGCCTGCTCAGAGGGCTGAACGCTTTGATAACATGCGCGTGAAACAAAAACGCTAAAGCACTGCTCTCGTGTGTGGAAAGAAACAGTGTTGAGTCTGTGCTTGTTGGCAGATTTCACCCTGCCGTCCCTGCTGGGCATCTTCCTCAGTCGGGACGTGAAGAGCAGCCCTCTCAGAGAGGGACAGAGGACTGCAGCAGACGAGGCCAACTCCAGCAAGAGGCCCCGCCTCGGCAGCAGCGCCTGGAAGTCCCGGCGGTCTCGTAGGACAGCCCACAAGTATTCGGTGAAGGATGCCCGCCGGTGGCAGCTATCGACGTCAGATTCGGAAGAAAACCCGGAAGGCAAAGCCAGCGGCGGCCACGGTGGCGCCAGCAGCCGTAGGCTGCGCGGCTCCACCATCCGAGTGAGCTGTCAGCATCACCGTTCAGAATCCTTCCTGACGCCTCCCAGCGCCACCCTGGCAGAAACCCCGATGAGCACGCCCCACCTACACCCCCGGGCCCCAGGGCCCCAGATGACAGATATGGAAACCCTGACGGATCCGGCTGCTATTTCAATTTTCAACCGCATGGAAAACTCCCCCTTTGACCTTTGCCACGTATTGCTTTCATTGCTAGAGAAAGTCTGCAAGTTCGACCTGAGCCTGAACCACAACCCCGGCCTGGCGGTTAGCGTTGTTCCTACTCTCACTGAGATCCTGGCTGAGTTTGGAGAATGTTATGCCCCAGGCGGCGGCGGCAACGGCGGCGGAGGAGCAGGCATGGAGGAGGTCGCTAGGGGCTGGAGCGAAGAGCCCATCGCCCTCATCCAGAGGATGCTTCTGCGCACCATTCTGCACTTGATGTCGGTCGATATCAGTCAAAGCGAGACCCTCTCCGACAGCCTGAGGCGCAGCTTGACGGACCTCCTGCGCGCCACCCTCAAAATCCGGAGCTGCCTGGACAGGCAGACTAACCCTTTTGCTCCACGACCCAAGAAGACGCTCCGGGAAGTCCAGGAGGACTTCTCCTTCTCCCGATATCGCCACAGGGCTCTCCTGCTGCCTGAGCTCCTCGAGGGGGTCCTGCAAGTCCTTCTCAGTTGTCTGCAGGCTTCCACACCCAACCCCTTTTTCTTCAGCCAGGCGCTGGAGCTGATCCACGAGTTCGTCCAGCACTGCGGCCTGGACTTGTTGGAGACCACCGTGCTGCGCTTGGAGGGACTCGGCAAAATCCGAGATCCGGAAATAGCCGGCGAAGCCACCGAGAGGCTGCGAGGTCTCATCACTGGAGTCTTCAAGATCATCAGCGCCGTCAAGAAGGCGAAATCGGAGCAGCTGCACCAGTCGGTGTGCGCGCGGCGCCGCCACCGCCGCTGCGAATATTCCCATTTCTTGCACCATCACAGAGACCTGTCCGGTTTGCCCGTCTCCGCCTTCAAGCAAGCCGCCAGGCGCAACCCCTTTGAGGAGGACGCCGATGGCAAGGCGGAGCTGGAGGGTTACGCGGCCCGCTACCCCGAGCGCTGCTGCTGCTTAGCTGCCTGCGCCCACCAGTGCCTGCGGCTCCTGCAGAGGCTGTCTCCCAGCGGCCAGGCCGTGCTGCAGGTGCTGGCCGGCGTGCAGGCGGTCGGAATCTGCTGCTGCATGGACCCTCGCTCGGTCGTAGGGCCCCTGCTGCATGCGTTCCAAGCCCCGGCTCTCCGAGGGTACCAGTCCAACGTTCTCAGCGTGCTGGGCAGGCTCATCCTGGACCAGCTGGGCGGAGGGCAGCCATCAGAGAAGGCCAAGCTGGCCTCCTGCAACATCTGCACCCTGGACCGTAGTCAGCTTCCAGGCCTGGAGGAGACCCTGCTGCACGGGCACGCCTCCTCGCTCTCCGCCACTCTGTGCTACCGCTCCCAGGGTATCCTGCCCAGCGGAGGGGGTGCAGAGGACATGCTGTGGAGGTGGGACGCTCTGGAGGCCTACCAGCCGCTGGTTTTCGGCGAGGACTGGCAGCTGAGCCAGCAGATAGCTGCTCACGTCTGCCACCTGACGCTGCGGGGCAACGCGGTGGTGCAGTGGCAGCTCTACACGCATATCTTCAACCCGGTTCTGCAGAGAGGGGTGGAGCTGGCCCACCACGCTCAGCAGCTGGGCGTCTCCACTGTGTGTACGCAGGTCTGCAGCTATCACACGCGCTGCCTGCCTGTCGAGATCCTACTCGTTTATCTCCAAACTCTACCTGCCCTCCTCAAATCGAGGTAAGTGGGGGTTTTTATGTCTTTACTGAAATAAATGATGAGAAATATGGCCGTGCATCCAGTGCCTTCAACGTTTTTACTGCTACTTTCTCTTTCTACCTAATTAAAAACTCTAATAGGGAACCATTTTGATTAACCAGAGCGAATTGAAAAGAGGAAATGATTTGTTAAAGCCGAATTAATCAATCCCTCGTTCATTTAGTGAAGGACTCGATAAGGAGTACAGACTGGAGAAAGAAAGTTCTCTCTCTTTTTTTTCCTTCCTTCGTGACGCTTGAACTGAATAATAATGGATAATATGTCCAAATTTATCCCTCACTCAAACGCGAAGCAAGGTTCTTTTTTTTTCTCTACCGCACTGCAGCGTGAACTGATTGTGGTTCGGCTTTCTGGCTGATTTGTTAGCTGGTGAATAGTTTAGCCTAACCTAAATGTCGTTCTCTTCCTGACCAGGGTGATCAGGGACCTTTTCCTCAGCTGTAATGGGCTCAACCAGGTGACGGAGCTGGTCTACCTGGACCAGACTCGATCCCTGGCGCTGAAGGTGTTTGAGACTCTGATCATTGGATCGGGACCCCGTCAGAAGGGCGGGGCTCTGCAGGAGCTGGAGAGCACTGACGCTGAAGGAAGGGAGGCCATCCTAGGCCTAGCTGAGGAGCTGAGATCGCAAGGGGCTGCAGAGGGCCCCCAAAGCCTCAGCAAGTTCTATGAAGGCCTGAAGGAGAAATATCCATGCTACAAGAACCGGAGTGGGGAAGAACGTGGAGGAGGAGGAGGGCGGGGCCAAGCAGAGACCCACCTCCATGTTATCAATCTCTTCTTGTGCGTGGCCTTCCTCTGTGTGAGTAAAGAGGCAGATTCCGATCGGGACTCGGCCAATGACTCCGAGGACACCTCGGGGTACGACAGCACAGCCAGCGAGCCGCTCGGGGGCCGACTGCCCTACCTGTCCCCAGACAACATCGTCCTGCCTTCCAAAGAGCAGGTGCGACGCGCCGCAGATGTCTGGACAGTCTGCAAGTGGATCTACCTGGCCAGCCCTCTGTTCCAAAGACAGTTCTTCAAGCTGGGGGGGCTAGACGTCTGCTTGCGCCTGATGGCCATGGTCATTCAGAAACTCTCCTGCAAGTCCAAGGATGGAAAACCGAGGAAGAGGAGGGAGGGGAAGACCAAAGGCAGCCCCGAGTCCACAGCCCCGGCGGTGGAACCGGAACAGGAGGAGGCGTCTTGTGAATCAGCTGAGACCCTCGGTACCGGCCCGGCTGAGAGCAAGACCAAAGACCCAGCAAAGAAGCTGGAGGAGGAGTGGCAGCTGCAGAGCATTCGTCTCCTTGAGGCTTTGTTGGCAATTTGTCTGCACAGTTCAAACTCGGCCTCACTGAAGATGGAGACCGAGCTCTCCTATCAGGTGCGTACCTTAAAATCACGATTGGCTCACCCCCAAATGGCTGAAAACCACCAACTGTTGCCCCCCCCATCCACATTTACAGCTCCAGTCTGTGGAAGAGACTCTGTTTGAGGTGAGGGACCAGCTCTCGCGTTCCGGCGTGGTGAACTCCGATTTGGCCGTTCCTCTGTTTGACTCTCTCCTGAGAGTGGCCTTGGCCCAGGTTTCATCCAGCCCTGACGCCCCCGAGGAGAAGCCAGAGAGGGTGAGTCCTGGTGTATCTGAAACACCAAAGTTTGTGGTTTACTGCCCCACTTACAGTTCGGCTTTTGTGGGGTTTTTTGGCAAGAGTAAATATACAATTAGTAGTTCCAATCGGTTTGCTAAATCCTTCCTGAGATTCCAGCCTGGCTGACGGTGGAGGGTTAGAATCCATAAAGACCATGTTGCTTAGCAGCTGTGTCCCACACACACGGCCCGTAAATAACCGTGGTCTTTGTTTATTGCGAGTAGCGGGCCAGGACATGAGTAGCATTGTGTCATTTTGCGGCCACAGAGGAGCGCTCTGTTTAAAACACTGCATCCATTCCTTAATTCTTCTCCCGCACGCTTGTAAGCGTCTAAGCATGGAACCGTGTAGGTTGTACATTATTCCTGTGTCATTAAAGGGAAAATATGTAGCTTTCTCTGCTAAAATTGGCGCTGGTTGTTTCAGCTCTGAAAATGCTGATCTTGACTAAGCCTGCTCATACGCAGGATTAAACTTATTTTTATATAACAGATTTACCTATTTTCTAACCGCTAAGTTCTTTCTCAGCGAGCCCAGTAGAGTGTGACGTGCACTTACTCTTTGCAGAATTATAGTGTTGAGCCCTTCCAGAACAAAGTTTGTCCACTGGAGGATTATAACTTGAAATGTATTTTTCCCCCTCATTGAATATGTGATCAGTGCAACTTAAAACAGCACATGTGTGTGTGTGTGTGTGTGTGGCGCATTAAAACGCTGGGTTTGCCTACGTGTGCTTTCGATGACTGGCGCTCCACCTAAAGGAGCTGGGCTGTGTGAGGCCAAGTCAGCTGATATTTGTCTTATGACTGAAATCGTGGATTTTTTTTTTTCTCCCCACTCTCAAGATGTTTGTTTTTAATTTATTTAACTGTGCAGAAGAAGGAACGCTGAATGTCACGCTTGTTAAATTTTGCATTATATTTAATAGAGATGTTGCTTTTAGCTTTCTGCAGCAGGATTAGACACAGCCGCTGCGAAGCGTTTCACCCGTGTTTGATTTGGTTTTGACGGGTGATGAGAACAATTCCCTCGGTCTGTTGTACTTGGGTTCAATTCTGGCCCTTTCTTTCCTGTCTCTCTCTCTCTCTCTCTCTCTCTCTCTTGGTCTCAGAAGCCCCAGGTACTGGTGGAGGGGGCGGTCCAAGCAGGAGATCTGTCGGAGGAAGTGGATGAGGCGCAGAGCGGTGGCAGCAAGCCCCTGGGGGGGAGGAGGAGGAGGGCTACGACGCCGACAGTGAAAGCAACCCCGGAGAGATGGCCAAGCAGGAGGAAGGTATGTCCACCCACAGATCTGGCTTCGGTCACGCCGCTCAGCTCCTACTTATCATTCAGGAACCTCTACAGCTCATCTGGAACTTTGCTATATTTACTTTTTAAACGTGTTACTGCTGCTAATAAGCGTGCACTGACTAATGGTCGTGGATTGAAGGGTCACACTAAAGCCTCAACCTCATACTCCCGGGAATGTCAGCCTTGGGAAGTCTTCTCCCACTGTTGCTCTATCTTTAGCTCCTGACGACTACTCGTGGAAGATGCTCAAGCCTAAATATCCCTCCTCTTTTCCCCTCACACTCATATTAAAAAAAAAAAGAAAAAAAACCCAACTATGTTCATGGTTCCCGCTGCACTTGTCAATTTTTTAGGGGTCGTTTTTTTTATATATATTTTTTTTTTTAATTCATTGGAAATCGTTGTGGTTTTGTCGTCGTTGTGCAGCGTCATGACACCACGATGTCTGTGGTTTTCTTTCCGAGGACATTTGGCAACACAGGTTTTTGTTGTGTTCACATGACATGGCAGAAAGAAGCCGGTTCTGAGCCTCCTCTCTGCTCGGCTTCAGAGCACGGCCTGAATTGGCTCATTTTCCTTTTCCACCTTCAGAATTGAGGCATTGTTTTATGTTTTACAACCACAGGCCACCACCATTTCATGGTCTCATGAGCTAAATCTTGTGATTTCAAATCCTCCCCAACAGCAGACGTGTGGGAAATGCTTAGAGCATATCCTGGAAAACTGACACCAATTATGCTGACCTGCTATAAAAAAACCAACAAGAATATGACTTCTTTCACCAATTAGTTCTGGTAAAAACACCGAAGATCTTGATTCCTGCTTCCAAGACCTAAAAGTCCAATTCAGTGTACTTGGTGTCATGTAATTGTTCAATGCATTAAAAACCTTTAAAATAGTTTTTCTAAATTGCAGAAAATCCTCGTTTTGTTTGTGCCATCATTTAGTGCATAGCATTTTATTATCCGTGTGACTACTTGTGATTTTTTAATTATCACGGCAAATAAACAGCATGAAACGGCGGTTAGCCCCGAATGAATCCTAACTCAAGCAAGTCCTTTGCTGGGATGTGAGGTTGTGGTGTGTGTGTGTTTGTGTGTGTGTGTGTGGCTGAGGTAGTCGGAGGGAAACAGACACAGGAGGAAGCAGGAGGTCCTGGAAGTCACATGACTGCACCTTGAGCTGCTCTCCTGTAAATCATGCGGGGGCTCAGCGTGCTGCTGTGCATCTGCCAAGAGGTTTAAGGCCACTTCAAGAGGCAGCGCAGGGAACGTCCGCCCAGCACAAAGCACACAACGGTCTCACAACAACCCATAGACGTTAACCTCCACGTCTCATCTCGTGCGTGCGCTTGTTCTCGTAGGGGTGAAGGAGGATTTTGCTGCACTGCGTAACTTGGCGCTAGCAGGTGACGGGTCAAGGCGTGGCGTACTGCGCTTCCCGGAGATCTGCACCATGCAGTTGCATCTTCTGTCCACCGGCTCACCAGACCTGGAGGTCCTGGAGCATGTGTTCCACAGCCTGCTGGCGGCAGTGCACGCCAACCGGCGCAACGCTGCGCTGCTGTATGACCAGGTTAGCCGCACCACTTTGTCGTCAGTGATACTAATTCTTCTCATCCGTCATGTGTCTCTCAACTTTGTTGACTTTGTGTTTTGGCCTTTTCAGGGAGGAGTCAGAACCATCCTGTCTGGCTTCCACAGGATTCTCAGCCACACCAGCCCCTCCTTCACAGGTCTGTTGTCTGTACTCATCTGACCTGGTTCCTTCAAGACTGACTCCTTTGGGGGGTTTTTGTGTTTGTTTTGTGTCTTTCAAGGAGTTTGTGTTCTTTGCTGTGGTTTTCTTATTAACACAGTCCTCATAGTTAAAACTGAATCCTTGTTAATATTCATTTTCTTGGGAAAAATCCGACTAATCGAGTTAGTTTAAGCTCTTGCTTGCTTTTTGTTCTTTGTCCTTGTGTAATTTGATATTATAAAAGTAGTTTTTTGAAGCGCATAGTTCTGAATTATTAGCAAGGTCAGTTCTTTGGAAAGTACACATTCCCTTTCGTTGCCCCTTTATTTTGTTCTTTTGTGTGTGACGGAAACTGTTTGTGTAACCGACTCATTCTTGTGTTACTCTCAGGCTGTCAGACTGTGCTCGTGGAGCTGCTGGTTGCCATGGTGAGCCACAGAATCACAGCGGAGGAACTGGCTCTATTGATCCGCCTGTTCCTGGAGAAGACCCCGCCAACTGTAAATAGAGCCGCCACTCATCCCTCCTGTCCTGTCAGGTTCTGTTCAGGATGTTGACACTGGGAGCTGACACCTTTTCGGCTCTCTTGTAGCGCTGCCTTCACACACAGCTCCAATCTACACACGATCCTCTCTGTGCAATTAACACTAGTGTGTGTAAAACATGTCGCTGCAACTTTTTACCAGAGGCCTGTGATTAATTGGACTGGAGAGCAGACATTATTAATAATGTGGCTCCACTGAAAGAGGTTCCCAAGGGGAGTTTATTTTTAGCCATGTGAATGTAACACCATGTGACCTGTGCTTTCCTTTAGAATAACTTTGTAATTTTTTATCATTATTTACATTTTAAACACGCCGTAGGTTTTTTTTCTTATTGATCACACAGTTAAATTAAAACAAACCCTCCAACAGTAGTAAATCTGTCATCTTTTAAATAAGTTCATCTTGCTCACCGCGTGTTCTTCTCTTTCCTGCCCAGGAGGTGTTACTGAAAGGCTTACAACATATGGTGGAAGCCAACATGAGTATAGAACCTCTGCACCTGCTGACCTTCCCGGTGACACTTGGGGCTCCCCGCGCCCGGCGGGGCGTCCGCCAGCTTCAGGCAGAACGGTTCGGCAGGCGGGAAAAGCGTGGGCCTGCTGTGGAAGGGAAAGCTGTCTCCTGGGCGGGGGGACGGCGACGGCGAGTGTCGAACGAGCCACTTCTCTTCCTCCCCGTGGCACGCCGCGCCCCTCCATCTCCCGTTGGTCGGGCAGAACTGCTGGCCTCACATGGCCAGCGGCTTCAGCGCTTCCATGTGGCTGAGGGTGTCGGAGCAGGACGGCGATAGAAACCAAGGCGAGACCCCCAGCTTTGATGCCCTTGGGAACACGAGCGGAGCTTTGAGATGATTTGGTTGTTGTCTTCCAGAAGACGGCAGCCCTCCAGCAGCCCAGCCCCACCACGGCGCCTCTCAGGCTGGGACGAGGCCGGCGGAGGACGGCCTCACTCATATAATGTCCATGGGCTCCAAAGCGCTGATGCTCCAGATGTGGGCGGACTTCTCCACTGGTTCCCTCACATTCAGGTGGTTTGCAGCCAAACGTGTTGAAGACGGAAAGGAAAGAGGTTTTGTGCAGGTTGGTGGATTTTAAAGGGCTGTTTTTCTCTTTGCTCCAGGATTTGCATCGACCCAAATGATGAAATGAAAGCGGGGCTTTTGGCGCAGGCAGAGTCTGGTGAAAAGCTGCTTAACGCAGGCCAGTGGCAGCACGTTGGTCTCACCTACACCCAGCAGCTGGAGGGCAAGAAGAACACCCACGGCCGCGTTGTCGTCTGGGTGTGTGGCATCAGGTGAAAAAAAAAGTGTTTTGTTTTGGTTATTTTGGGTTGTTGTTTTTTTTCTGTGATAATTTAACGACCGTTCTCTCTTTACCAACCTTCCGTGTGTTAGGAAATGCGAAGTATCGTTGGTCTACTCTCTGCCACGAAAGTCCAGCCTGTCGTCTGACAGTAACAAGACCTTCTGCATGCTGGGTCACTGCACGCAGGCTTCAGGGGAGCTGGGGAAGCAGGGCAGACTCTGGAGCCTGGGCACTGTGCTGCTCTTCAACGGTAGGACTGGTTCCTCTCCTCCTGATGAGAGGAACCGTGTTCTGTCAGTCGTTCACCGTCTTTCTCAGTATGAGTTTTTACTATTCCGAGCCTCAGAGACGACCCTCGTTGGTACACTGTTTTATCGTATCGTACTGTGTGTGTGTCTGGATTGTTGTTTGTGTGGGGCTGTTGCTACCGCTGTGCAGAATGTTACAGAAGGCTTCTGTTCTGGCTTCTGTTGAGGCCTGCGGCCTCCTTGTGATCTCAGCCTGTGAACAGCTTCTTCGTGATTGTGTTTGGTGTTGATTGTAAGTCACTGTGCTTTCTCTGTTTCAGGATCCAGGATAGGAACAGAGGAGGCGCTCTATCTGTTCACCAGTGGGCCTGACCTGACATCAATTATGCCCTGCAAATACGGCAAACCCGCTGGAATTTTCACCAAGTTTGTGACCGAAGACTCCCTGAGGTCTGAGCACGTACGAGAGCTCTTCATGAAGAACAAGGATGTGGACACAGCCGCTCTGGTTGTAAGTCGGGCTTTTAATACATTCTTGGCTTGTTTTGTTTGTTTTCCCCAATAAATTGTCAGATATAGACCAAAGCATACGGTACGCGTTGCTGCACACACCTGTTATTTGTGTCGTTCTATTTTATGTCTCCCGTATTGTTTCACACTGTATTAATAATGCATTGTTCCAATTACCTTTCACTAATGGCGCTGCACTGAGGGAAATCATTTCCCCAATAGAAAAATTGGTACATTTAGATTGTAGCTATTTTAATAAGGCAGTAATAGTTTTTGTCCCATTACATACTAATGAACATGATAATGGAGCCTCTAACTGAACCAGAAAACTTTAAAAAAGTCATGGTTTTGTGTATCATTATACTCACAAATTAGCAACCCTTGTCGACTATAAATGTTCAATTAGATAAATAAATAAGAAATCACAGGAGGAGAATTGCACCTACAAAAACTGCATGTTTTGATCGCTTCTGTGTGCAGGAGAGCCTGGCGGTGGTGTACGCCCCCAGCAGTCCCAGAGACTACACCATCTACGAGCCCGTGATCAGGCTGAAGGGCCAGGCCAGGACCGTGGTCACCCAGCGGCCCTTCAGCTCCAAAGAGGTGCAGAGCCTCTCCCTGGAGCCCAGCGCTCTGAGCTCGCTGCAGCCTACAGAAACGCAAGGCCTGCAGAGTGTCCTGCACAAGATCGGAGGAATGGGAACGTTTGTTTTCCTCTTTGCAAGGGTAGGATTACAGGGGATTTTCTGGATGGTTGTAACATTTGTACCCGCCTGTGGCTCAAATTATGAAAGACCAAAAATAAATCCAGCACAAACATGTCATTTTCAGATTAGTGATTCAAATAAATATCCATCCTGTGAAAGTATGCGGAGTGTCGTTCTGACAACAGCTGATGCCAAATATCTATTTCTTCCTCTGTGTTCCTGCTGCTCAGACGGTGGAGTTGAGCGACTGTGAGAAGACCCAGGCTCTGGCCCTGCGCGTGCTGCTGTCGTTGACCAAATTCAACCAACACCGCATCCACGAGATGGACTGTTGTCACGGTTACTCCATGATCCACCAGGTCCTTATCAAGTCCAAATGCATCGTGGGATATCACGTGCTGAAAGTGAGTCCCACCCTTAGCTCTGTGCTCTACGGAAGACCCAGGAATTCTTCTCTTTTAGCCCGGAGACCCACGGAGCTACAGGATTTATAACCTCTGCAGTAAAGCTGGCACAAGTAATGCTCTCTGATCAATAAAGCGCAGACGGGGAGGGAATGTCCCTGGTTTGCACGTGTGCCGATCTCATGCGTGATTTATTGAGACGTAAAAGTTGTTTTCCTGCAGCAGTGGCAATGGTCAGTTTGCCGGTGTGTGTTTCTATCATCAGCAAGCCTGTAGGAACACCACGCACGTGCGTTTCTCACTTTTGGGCCATGCTTTTTGTTTTTTGCAGACTCTTCTGGATGGATGCTGCAGCCGACCCATCCTCCTGCTGGGGGACGACGAGCAGTTCCGCTTGGACCCGGATTCTGTGGCCGTGGTCCAGGATATCAGGCTGCTCTCAGATGTGCTGTTGGACTGGAAGATTTGGGCCAAGGCTGAGGTGAATAATGCACACATCAGAGCTGCCGGCGCGGTTGCGCTGCGGTGGAAACAGCGTGCACGAGACCCCGCTCGCTGCATATTTCCACTGAGGTTCAGCTTGTGTAGCACAGATGAAAGCGACGTGTTAACCTCATTAACTTCATTCAGTCACTAACGATGTCAAGCGTGTAGATTTAAGTGATTCTTAACCTGCTTTAATCGACTGTTTACAGTGTTTACAGCCTTTAATTTATTGCCGGCATCAGGCAGGATACAATCAAGGGAAGAGATGAAACGAGACAAGGTTTTCCCCACCAGTGACTGCGGCCATATTTACTTGTTTCGTTTTTACTTATGCATGAAGTAAAATCCCACGGTGCTGCGTGCATGTTCTTTAACTTAGGGGGCACATTTTGATGTTGAAAGGCTTGACTGACTGCATTTTTCATGTTTTGTCTGTGGTCTGTAATTTATGACCCGAATGAGGAGAAGAACATTCAAAACATCATCATCTAATGATGAGCTGCTTATAAATTCATTAACCCCTGAAGTAACTTTTCCACCTCATGGAATTAACTTTTCTTTTAACATCAGCAGGTTTTTAAAATTAGCTTAAACTCATTTATACGTTGATTTGGTGTTGAAAAATGAACAAATAAACCACTTACACTCTGTTAATGATGCACCCTGAAGTACCAAAAGATGCTTATTTACACTGCAAATTGTATTTTTTAGCGACCACAAGTTTGCGCCGGCTTATGACATGTGTTATGATAAAAATGCTGGCTAATAAAAGATGCAGAAATGATTAATTTTTTACATTCAGCATGCTGAGCAGTAGCGGTTTTCTTTGCTGGCAGCCCGATACCAAAACAGACAGATGTTGCAGAATTGTTGACAGGTTTAGTGTTACTCACTGTTTCTTTTTTTTTCCTCTCCCGACAGTGCGGCGTGTGGGAAACACTTCTTACTGCTTTAGAGATCCTCATCAGGGTCCACCACCCTCATCAGGTCTTCAACATCCGTCAGCTCCTCAAAGCCGGAGTAGTGCATCACTTCCTGCTCACCTGGCAGGTCTTACAGGTACGCCAGCGCCCTGAAGCTCAGAGGTGGACTCCGCAGAGACTAACTGGGTTTGGCTTGTCTCAAGGAGCATCGGGACGAGCATCTGACCGCCATCCCGCAGGACGTGTGTCTGTCGTTCGTGCGAATCATCCAGGAGGTGCTGGGGTCTCCGCCGGACATGGACCTGCTGAGGCTGATCTACAACTTCCTGCTTGCCGTTCACCCTCCCACCAACACCTACGTCTGCCACACCCCAGCCAGCTTCTACTTCTCACTGCACCTGGGTGAGCAGCGGATCGGCTGACCCCTGTCCAAGCGCCGTTAGTCGTCCTTTGACTTGTCTTCCGTGGCCCTGTTTGGTAGATGGGAAGCTGTACCGGGAGAAGGTGCAGTCCATCATGTACCTGAGACATTCCAGCAGTGGAGGAAAGTCCACCAGCAGCTCTGTGGTTTCCCTTTCTCCCACCGTCTTTAACGATGCTCCTCATGAAGGTACTTTGGAGACAGGAGCTTTATGGATTTAACTTGTTTATCCCGTTTCAACTCGGTAACAAGGTTTTTTTTTAATTTTTGACACTTGGATTAAAATGAGTTTGCATCCTAATTACTAGACGGTTTGCATGAATAGCACCAAACGGCTCCACCTCCGTCCGCGACTGCAGGTGGGAATCTTGTCCTCCTGCTAACAAAGATAACATCCATTAGATTGCACCCATTGGTGTTCTCGCAAGCTGATCCAGTTTTTCGTTATTCAGTTACAGTCTTTTGACATACTTCTTTCCTGGATGTCGTTCTCCATCCATTTGTTGCTGTTTTTTCTCATTTCAGTCTTTATAAAATGCCCGGCAGTGATGTCTCGTATTCTCTCCGTGAGCTGAGTGGAGATCGTTTTGATGAATAGA
The DNA here is from genome assembly GCA_000180735.1 of Tetraodon nigroviridis. Lineage (NCBI taxonomy): Eukaryota > Metazoa > Chordata > Actinopteri > Tetraodontiformes > Tetraodontidae > Tetraodon > Tetraodon nigroviridis. The sequence continues at coordinate 3,150,092 of CAAE01015006.1, read as the reverse complement.
TCTAAAATGCTCTTTTTTTTTTATTTGTCATTTTCCAGGCCATCTCCACGCTCCCTCCCCTGAACATGGAGGCGATGATCAGTTATTGCGACCTCCCAGCCTGGCACCATCGCCGTACACCTCTCCGCTACTGACACCACGACTGGGTCACCCTAACTCGAGCGAAGCGGGCGAAAGCGATCGCAGCTCCCTCGCCGCTCTGCAGGCCCTCGGCAGTACGGAGACGCTGAAGAAGGCCGGAGACGAGCCCCTTCTGAGCAGCTGTGAATCCGCCAAGACCATCTGTGATTCCAAAAGCGATCCCAAGGACGCGGGACAGGGAGCGCTGCGCACCCCTTCCATCAGCGTGGAAGAGGAGCGAGACGACACCGCAGAGGTGGACAGCCTGGCAGACGGCAGCGTCGGCGTGGCGGAGTCTGAGGACCGGTTCGACTGGGCCACCGAAGAGACGCCGCGCCGGCCAGACAGCCTGAAGGGCATCCAGTCCTTCCAGAGGAGCCACAGCAATCTGGCCAGTCTGGGTCTGGCCTTCCCGGCTCAAAACGGCTCGCTGGCCATCAGCCGGTGGCCCAGTGCGGCTGAGCGAGGTTCCATGCCGGAGGACTGGGAGAGCTACACCTACTCCCCTGGTTACGAAAGGGCGCACAGCAAGACCGAGACCAACGAGAGGTAGTAACTCTTAATACTGGGATAAATCTCTGTGTGTTCAGGATCACAACCATCGGAATTTGAAATGGAATTGTCCTGCAGTCTAAATTCACTGTTGGTACATTTTCCGTTGAGCAGGGGTTTTTTGGCTGATAGGAAAGTATTTCTGATCTAGTTTGTTTACTTGCGCACATTTGGTCACAGTGTGGGTTGTGTCACACACACAAGTGTGTGTACAAACCTTGAAAAGTTCATCAAAAAGAATCAAAGAGTGATAACTGTTTTTTTCCCTTCTTTTGCTAGTTCCAGACTGGCGTTGGTAGATAAAATAGGCCTTCACTGTTGGCTTTTTGTAGATAGTGATGAAATGTTTAACCCCTGGGGTGCAAATGACGTAAAGGCAGTAATTACATTTTTTATCTACTCATCTGCAGTTCTGAACACATCAAAATCCTGGAAATGCTTTCAAATGACTTGTGAATCACAGCAGGTTCCAGAACTAACTAAATGTGTGTGTGTGTGTGTGTGTGTGTGTGTGTGTGTGTGTGTGTGTGTGTGTGTGTGTGTGCGTGCGTGCGTCAGGTCCAGCACAGAGGACTGCCTGGTGCTGATCTGCTGTGGGCTCTATGACCTTCTGAGGGGCATCTTGCTGCTGTTGCCTGATCTCATGCTGGAGGAGGTGATGGACAAGCTCATCCAGCCAGAGGCCCTCATCGTCCTGGTCAACCACTCGTCACCGCTCATCCAGCAAGGAGTCATGAAGGTCGGTTCAGGCCTTTTACAGCATCAGACAGATGATAACAACCCCAGCACTGCCATAAATTGACCAATTTCTAAGAATAGATTCAGTAATTACCTTATATGGACAGGCGCAGAGGGACTCTGAGAACAGCTAAAATGCTCATATTCCAGCAAAATGGAATTAATGTAAAGAAAATAAATGAAGCAAATGAGAATAATCCTGACTAACTGCTTTGAATTCCGGCCCTCATTATTCCTAGCTGCTGGATGCGTACTTCAGCAGAGCCCACAAGGAGCAGAAGGAGAAGTTCCTGAAGAACCACGGCTTCTCGCTGCTGGCCAACCAGCTGTACATCCATCAGGGCAACCAGGGGCTCCTGGAGTGCTTCCTGGAAATGCTGTTTGGACACCCAGTGAGCCTGGAAGAAGAGTAAGTGCACGGCTTTGGTTCATCTTTCAATGAACTGCATTACTGTCTGCAGTCGCATCCATTTTTTTTGTTTTTTGTCATCGTTCCTTTTTCCCTCTCATTTACTAGCCTGGATCTGGAGGAAATGGAAAATATCTCACCGTTCAGAAAGCGCTGTATCATCCCGGTGCTGGGTCTGATCGAGAACTCCCTGTACGAGAACTCTCTGGCACACAGCATCCTGTGCATGCTGCTGCAGCTGGTCAACGCCTGCCCCAAGCTGGCCGACATCCTGCTGGACCACGGCCTGCTCTACGTGCTCTTCAACACCCTCTCCACCCTCAACGGCATGGAGACCGGGTACGGCTGGCACGACGGGACGCTGGTTCATCGACATCACCGTCCCGGGTTCAGGGAATTCCATTAGGAAGCGCTGAGCCGCCTATCGAATGATTTATCCCCTCGCTCTCCGTTGATCCGGTGAATTCCCGCGGTGCTTTTGCTGCGTGGTGTGTCATTTTTTATTCTTCTTGTCCTTCGTCGGCAGAATTCCCCTGAACGACTACAAGCTGCTGGTGTGTGACATCCAGCAGCTGTTGGTGGCTGTGACTATCCACTCCTGCAGCTCTTCAGGGTCCCAGTACTTCCGCATCATTGAGGATCTCATTACTTTACTGGGTTTCATGCAGACCAGCAAGGTTGGCCGGACGCAGGGTGAGGACGGGCACGAATGCAAAATACATCTGTGCTTCCCCTCGGCTGGGCTCCACAGTAGGGAGCGATCTGGAGCTGCTCAACTCTACTGCATTAGCTTTATTTTTAGCCCCTGCTCTCCATCTGCTCCCAAATTTTCTGTTATCCGCCCCAACTGTTGTCTTTATTCTAGAACCGTAGAGGCGTGGCTCCTTTCATTTCTTGTTTACTTCCATTTTGATGGTCCTGATCCACCCCTGCCATCCTTAAGCCTTTACATGTGGTTTAGTTTTAATTGCTTAGCGACATTTTTGTGAAGAAACGGCCTCTTTGGAACGAATGAAGCAGGCGGTTTGCTTGACTGAATCCACCGCGGTGCGTTTAGGTGAGCTGTGGAGTCGAGCCTGTTCCTCTTCTCTGTTCCAGAGATGGCCGTGGCTCTGCAGTTCCGTGTCCTCCAGTCGGCGGTGGAGTTCATAAAGAGCACAGCCAATCAGGAGCCTCCAACGCTGAGCAGCTCGGCGACCGCCCCCAGCTCGCCGCATTACGGCATCTATCAGAAGCGCAGGAGCATCGCAGGTGAGTCATTTGAAGGCGACGTTGGAGTTGGAAGGCCAGCCGGACCTCCACTGTCTGTCCACTGAACCTGTGCTCGTGATCTCAAGGTTCCGTTGCCACCAAAGACTCCATTATCCCCCGCATTCCCAGGCAGCACTACTGCTCGTACGGCCAGATCCCCCTGCCCCCTCCCTTCAGCCTCCTGTCCCAGGACGCCCCCCTCCCCTCCCCCTCTGGAGCGCCACCCTTCACGCTCCACTGTGACACAGGTAGCTCGGACTGGTCCAAAGCGGAGAACATCCTCCCCCGTTCCGGGGAAATGGTTCCCACGCTTGCTGCGAACTCACCGTCACTCCAGGGGCTAATTCGCCCAGTACGGCCGTCCGCTACTGGCGCCTGCATGGGTGTGAACGCCACAATGCATCGCTCAATCAGAGAAATGCATGCAAATCCACCGACTGACCCTCAACCAGTGCTTCTAATCTACCCGTTTCATGATTTCTGCGATATTTGCACATCCTCGCTGTGAACTTTAAAAGAGGAGAAAGCATCCGAGCGTCTCCTCATGCATCAGAACGCGATGGCGCTACGCAGACTTTGCACTTTCACACACCAGTATTGTTCTTGTAGGCCGCCGTCGGTTCTCTCTTGCCCAGAGCGACTCTCTCCTGATGCGAATGCGCTCTTTAGCCAGCGACGAGCTCAGCCAGATGATGCAGCGGAGGATGAGCCAGGAAAACCCCATCCGGGCCAGCGAAGCCGAGTTTGTGCAGCGGCTGCAGAAGCTCGTCGTTCTCGCCGTCAACAGACTCATTTACCACGGTGCCGCCCTCCTTCCCCCGTTACCTCCTTTCCTGTCTCTATTTCGCACTCATCCCGCTCTTATTGTTCCTTTTCCCTCTTCTTTCAGACGTGAGCCAAGATTTATTCGACCTGCTGAACATTCCCGACTCTCCGGACCAACAGCCGCTCACGCCAGAGCTGTGCGAGGCGCCGCCCGAGAGCGGCCCCGCCTCTGTCCCGCACTCCCCCGTCCCGTTTACCCTTCCGCCTGCGAGCAAGACGAGCTTCCAGAAGGACATCCTCAAGCTCATGATGGACGGTATCAAACTCAGCCTGGTAGGCAGACTTCCGCCTGCGTCCTCATCCCGCCGCTTCACCGGAGCTGATGGTGGTGGTTCTGACCCCGCAGCAGCTCGGGCCGAGGGCCGGCTCCACACCACCAGTGGCAGAAGATCCTCTGGTCCTGTCGGGACACCTTCCGGGTGCAAATCGGCCGCCTGCTGGTTCACACCCTCAGCCCCGCCCTCCCCCTGTCTGACAGGAAGGAGGCGCTGGAGTTTGTGCTGGATTCCAGACATTTGGACATCCTGAAGGAGAGCCTCAGCCCGAGCCTGGAGGTGATCGACACCGTGGCCTCTGTCTGTGGCCTTCAGAGAAAAAACCAACGTGGAAACTAAAGTTTCCGTCTGCGCTTTTTTCCCGTTTGTGCCGTCTCCCCAGCACGGGACAAAGCTGTCACTCTACCTGCATGAGATGCTGCACGATCACAAGGACAGCCTCACCAAAGAGGAGCAGAGGGCCGTGGACGTGTTCGCCACCTCGCTCAAGCTTTGCGGCCATCGCTGCATCCCTCCCAACGCGGCGCACAAGCAGGACCTGCTCAAGGCCTTAAAAGAGGTGCGTCCCAAAGGAAAACCTGCCCTGGTGATCCACGGAAAACTGAGAAAACTGCGAGTTCTTACAGACTGGTCTGTGCAGGAGACGTTCAGGTACGAGGCAGAAGAAAAGACAAGCAAGGCGGCTTGGGAAAAGAAAATAGTCAGCACTCAGAGGAAGTAAGCAGGAGTTTCTGTTGTTTTATATTGTATGACGTTCGATTCAACGAGACTAATGTCTGATATTACCGTCTGTTGACTCGTTAACTCCGCTCTTCCTTGCTTCCTCGTAGTCTTATTTTGCGGCTAGACGGAAAATCCAAAGACATATCCAAGATCGCAGCTGATATCACTCAGAACGTGTCCCTGCTGCAAGGCATGGAGCGGAAGAAAGTCATCCAGCACATCAAAGGCCTCTACAAGACCGACCTGAGCGCCAGCCGCCACTGGCAGGAGCTGGTGCAGCAGCTGACCCACGACCGGTGGGGCTCCTCCCAGTTAAACACTGGGCCCGTGCTTGTGTGCGCCCAAAACAGGCAGCCAGTCCTCCTGCCGTCTTCTGTCGGGCTGATTTGCCGACTTTGATCCGGTTTCAGGGCCGTTTGGTACGACTCCTCGTCCTACCCAACGTCCTGGCAGCTGGACCCCACCGAAGGGCCGAACCGGGAGAGGCGGCGTCTCCAGAGGTGCTACCTAACCATTCCGAACAAATATCTGCTGAAGGACAGGCGCAAGCCTGACGGTGAGGAGCCCCAGGGCAGCAGAGAGCGCCCGCTCCGTCTAAAGTCTCTGTCCGCTTCAGACCCAGCAAAGGCAGCCTTGTCCTTCCTGTTTGAGGACAAGACGCATTCCTCCTTCTCCTCCACCGTCAAAGACAAAGCCACCAGCGAGCCCATCAGGTAGACCGTCCCCAACCCAAAACATTGTTGTCGTTTTTTGGAAAAAAGGTCTCCCACCCTACGTTTTAACCCTGACGGCGGTTTAGCGGTTAAGCCAACGGGCAAAGGCCGTTGCTAGTATGCTAACAGAGGTGACGTCACGGTAGCGGTGGCTAAAGCCTGGCCCTCCCCCGACCTTCATCCAGGGTTTTATTTCAGCGTTACGCTTGAACATATCAGCATCTATCTTGTAATTAGCCTTTGTGTTGTTTTGTGTCCTCTTTAAGGAGTGTGAGTAACGCCTGAGTTGTGTGTTTTTTCTGTCTGCAGGTTCACCAGACGATGCATCAGTGTGGCCCCGTCGAGGGAGACGGCAGGAGAGCTGCTTCTAGGTAAAAGCCCCTGGGGGTCGCCTCCGCCCGCGGGAGCGGGGGGGGGGGGGGGGGGCGGCGTTCCATAGGGAAACCGCACTGACTGACTGGCGCTGTCTCGCAGGAAAGTCCGGCATGTACTTTGTGGAGGACAACGCCGCCGACGCTCACGACAGCCAGGTGAAGGGCGGTTCCGCGGGGGCGTCCCAGCGGGAGCCGGGGCCACCGCTCACCCTCCAGTCTGTCTGTCCAGAGTCTCCACGGGGAAACGGAGGCGCCGTCCTTCTCCTGGACGTACGAGGAGATCAAGGAGGTGCACAAGCGCTGGTGGCAGCTGCGGGACAACGCCGTGGAGATTTTCCTCACCAACGGCAGGACGCTGCTGCTGGCCTTTGACAACGCTAAGGTGGGCTGGAGCCTCCGGGCGTCCACGAGGGGCGTGGGGAACGCCGGTTCAGACCGTTATTCCTCACTGTTGCTTTTTAATGCGAAAGTCGCCAACCGCGTTTCTGCTAGGGATTCTTTCGCATCGAGCAGCTGTGGTGGAGACATTTTATTCCCGGTTTCCAGGCCAGAGGTCAGAGGTCGTGGTCGTAGCATTACGATGCTAGCGTTGGGAAACTCGTAAACAGACTGTCCAGTTTCAGCAGCTCTTCACCCATCCTGCCATCCCGAAGGCACCGGGTTCTGTTTTTCTCCCAGGCAGAAGAAACCAGACGGCCATAAGTGTGTCCGTCCCATCACAACCTAGCGGTTTCCCTCCGCTTCCTCCCCGGCACGGGAGATGACGGCGTGTCCCGCTTGCTTTGTGCAGTTCCGCGATGACGTCTACCACAACATCCTGACCTCCGACCTGCCCAACCTGCTGGAACACGGGAACATCACGGCGCTCACTCAGCTGTGGAGCTCGGGGCAGATCTCCAACTTCGAGTACCTCACCCACCTGAACAAGCACGCCGGCCGCTCCTTCAACGACCTCATGCAGTACCCCGTCTTCCCCTTCATCCTGCGCGACTACACCAGCGAGACACTGGACCTGCAGGACGCCGGCATCTACAGGTCAGAGAAAGACGCCGTCAGAACGTTAGCGTCACGGCTGTTGCCGGTTTGTCCATCCACGCTAACGCTAACGCTAAAGCTGCGTGTGTGAATCTGTTCCTCTGCTGCAGGAACCTGAGCAAACCCATCGCGGTGCAGTCCAAAGAGAAAGAGGACCGCTACGTGGACAACTACCGGGTAGGTTCCGCCGCGCGCGCGTGTTCCCGCCGGGCGTGTGCGCGCTCTCACCCGCGGCTTCTTTGTGGTGAAGTACCTGGAGGAGGAGTACAGGAAGGGCGTCCGCGAGGACGACCCCATGCCCCCGGTGCAGCCCTACCATTACGGCTCCCACTATTCCAACAGCGGCACCGTGCTGCACTTCCTGGTCCGGATGCCTCCGTTCACCAAGATGTTCCTGGCTTACCAAGGTGAGTCCCCGCGGCGCCGATGAGGAATCGGATCGACGCTCGCCCTCCTTCCACTCTTTTCTTCTGCCACCCTGGTTAATCTCCTTCCTCTGATCCTCCGCGGCGTCCTTTCATGTGTGTGTGTGTGTGTGTGTGTGTGTGTACACATGAAAGGAACGTGTGGATTTCATGTGAATGTGTAATGGGACGCGTCTCCGCCTCCTCCCAGACCAAAGCTTTGATATTCCGGACCGGACGTTCCACTCCATGAACACCACCTGGCGCCTGTCCTCGTACGAGTCCATGACCGACGTGAAGGAGCTCATCCCCGAGTTTTTCTACCTCCCGGAATTCCTCGTCAACCGAGAAGGTGAGCGTTCCGTCGGCCGGAAAACCGCGGCTGGTTTTTCTCACCCTGCGAACGTTCTGGTCTGGCAGGCTGTTGATTTCGGGGTCCGCCAAAACGGAGAACGGGTGAACCACGTCAATCTGCCCCCCTGGGCCCGCAACGACCCCCGGCTGTTCGTGCTGATCCACCGGCAGGCGCTGGAGTCGGAGCAGGTCTCCCAGACGCTGTGCCAGTGGATCGACCTGGTGTTCGGGCTCAAGCAGAAGGGCAAAGCGGCCGTCCAGGCCATCAACGTCTTCCACCCGGCGGTGAGCGCCAGCGCCGGCGTTCCCGGGGACGCCCTCGGCGGCGGGAGCACGCCTTTTCAAAAGTCCTTCCTTTCCCAGACGTACTTCGGCATGGACGTGTCGGCCGTGGAGGACCCGGTGCAGCGGAGGGCCCTGGAGACCATGATCAAGCACGTACGGACAGACGCCGCGGCAGCTCTTCAACGGCTCCCACGTCAGCCGCGCCGCCTCCAGGGTGCTGATGGAGGGCGAGCTGCCCGCCGCCATGGGCCTCCTGGTGCAGCTGGCCTTCCGGGAGACCCGGGAACCCGCCAAGGACGTCGTCTGTCCGGTAGGGCCGCCCGCCTCCAGGCGGAACGCCGCGCTCCCGCCCGCTGACTGACCCCAGGGCTTCCTCTCCCTCCGTCAGAGCCCGCTGCCGTGGATCCGAGGCCTGAAGTGGGGCGAGTACGTGGGCTCGCCCTGCGCCCCCGACCCGGTGGTCTGCTTCAGCCAGCCGCACGGGGAGAGGTTCGGCTCCCTGCTGGCCCTGCCCACCCGGGCCGTCTGCGGACTGTCCCGCAAGTTCTGCCTCATGATGATTTACAGCAAAGAGCAGGGTAGGAGGTCCTCGTCCGCGCCGCAGGCGGCCAGCCGGCGTGAACGCGCTCTCCTCTGGCCCTGCGTCCCCCAGGTGTCCGCAGCATGCACAGCACAGACATCCAGTGGTCGGCCATCTTGAGCTGGGGCTACGCCGACAACATCCTGAGGCTGAAGAGCAAGCAGAGCGAGCCGCCCATCAACTTCATCCAGTGCTCCCAGCTGCACCAGGTAGGCGCGGTGGCGCGGCCGTGCGCACGCACGCACGTGCGCGCACCCGGTCCCAGCGCCCGTGTGGCTCTCCCCGCAGGTGAGCAGCTGCGCCTGGGTGCCTGACGGCTGCCAGCTTTTCACGGGCAGCAAGTGCGGAGTCATCACCGCCTACAGCAACCGCTTCACCAACACCACGGTGGGTTCCCATGGCAACGTCCCCTGGTAACCTCCCGCCTCCACAGCAGCATGCAGCCCGCCCCTCCGCCCCTCCGCCGCGCTGAAACACTCAGCAGCGTTAGTCACATCCCAGCTGCCCCTGAAACAGGTTTCCAGTCAGCTAGCAAGTGGGGTTAGAGGGGCGAGGCTCCCCCAGAACACACCTGTACCACGCAGGCTGCTTGAGGAGCGCGCCGATGCCGCCCACTGACCCCTCCCCTCTGTCCCTCATCGCAGCCGTCAGAGATGGAGGTGGAGTCCCAGGTCCACCTGTACGGACACACGGCAGAGGTGACCAGCCTGTTCGTCTGCAAACCCTACAGCGTCCTGGTCAGCGTCAGCCGGGACGGCACCTGTATCCTCTGGGACCTCAACAGGTGCGTGACGTCGCACAGCAGAAACTAGCCGGCCGCTCCTCCTCCTCCTCCTCCTCCTCCTCCTCCTCCTCCTCCTCCTCCTCCTCCCCCGACGGTGTGAGGAGGACACTTTGGCTGCTCTGCGTCTCTGCAGGTTGTGCTACGTGCAGAGTCTGACGGGACACAAGAGTCCGGTGACGGCCGTGTCGGCCAGCGAGACCACCGGCGACATCGCAACCGTCTGCGACTCAGGTGACTCCACCTACGGCTACGCTAGTGTGCTAACGCTAACAGTCTCTGGCTACACCAGGGATAATAACAAGGTGGAGAAAGAGGAAGTTCTGGTTCCGAAGCCCGGTACCAGTAACGGGGACGGCGGTGGTGTGTGTTTCCCCCAGTGGGCGGAGGCAGCGACCTGCGCCTGTGGACGGTGAACGGCGACCTGATCGGCCACGTGCACTGCAGGGAGATCATCTGCTCGGTGGCCTTCTCCAACCAGCCGGAGGGAATGTCGGTCAACGTGATCGCGGGCGGGCTGGAGAACGGCGTGGTCCGCCTGTGGAGCACCTGGGACCTGAAGCCGGTCCGAGAGATCACCTTTTCCAAGTCCAGCAAACCCATCATCAGGTGGGCCGCCGCCACCGCCGCGCCCTTCCTCCGTCTGCTGGGAATACTGACCCGCGTGTGTGTGTGTGTGTGTGTCAGCCTGACGTACTCGTGCGACGGCCACCACCTGTACACGGCCAACAGCGAGGGCACGGTCATGGCCTGGTGTCGCCGGGACCAGCAGCGGATGAAGCTGCCCATGTTCTACTCCTTCCTGAGCAGCTACGCCGCCGGCTGACGGCCCCGGGGCCCCTCCTCCTCCCCCGCTGAGAGGAGGCCGCCCAGGCTGCTCCCAGCCTCCACCTTCCTGCCGATGGTGGTGAATGTACAGAACTCTACATTCCTGAAGGTGGAGCTCTGGGGTCCCGCCCTCCTCTGAGGCCGCAACAGACACTTTAATCCCAAATCTGCATTTATGTGAGTCCGGTCTCGTCTGTTCCCGTCATGTCGCTGCTACCCTCTGGTCACCTGACCTGACGTGTGACGGTGTGTGTGTGTGAGTGTGTGTATGTCTCGCCCCTCGGTGGGACTGAGGAGGGAAGAAGAGGGGAGGGAGGAGGGTGGTCCGCCCAGTCGCTCCTCTCTGCAGGCTCCCAGGAGTGTGTTGGATCACATCCCTTCCATCCAAAGAGCTCCATCGTTCCTGCCGGTTGTGTCGAAAAAGCTTCTTTTTTCCTGCCAACATGGTCAGACGGGGGAGCGGAGGAGGCGGAGGAGGCGCTGACCGCACCCATCCTTGGAAGGACAACCCGTCCTCTCAGGAGTTTTCTGCACTGGTGACCTTTCCAGTCCTCCGGGGCCCAGAGCCAACGAGCTTTAACATTGAAAGAACCCTGACGGCAACGCGGGACGCATGCGCGGCTGCGTTGACGCCGGGAGGACGCGGTTGCGCTCCTTCATCGGAGAGGGACTCGTTTCGCTTTGCTCCTCACTCCTCTGGCCTCCTCATCCAGTCTGTCGTTTCTTCCTCTCCACACGCCTATCGTCCTCAGACACACAATGTCGCCGCCTGTTTACGCTGGTTTGTGGGGTCATTTCTGAACAATACGCACCTTTTTTTTTCATTCTTTTTTTCTTTCAGAAAACCTGGAAGGGACTGGGGCGGAGGGGCGGCGGAGAGTGAACTGTTTTTGTGTTTGTAACTTAACTATGCATAATTTAAGAGGACTTTCGTAGGTTATTGAAAGTGGGTCGTTTACCTGTGATGGACCAGCTGAAAGTGTGTGTTTGTATATATGAGAGTGTGTACGTGTGGACCAGCGGCAAAATATAAATACCCTATAAATATATACATACGTGTAAATAAATCCAAACTCTTGAAGGAACATGAGGAGTGTCGGCTGCTTTTATACTGAATCTTTTTTTTTTTCAAACAACCTTTAAAATTCGGGTTTTCTCCTAAAAAGTGAACAAACGGGAACGCACAGCTTTGTGTCACCCACAAACTAAAAAAACGACTTGAAAGATGGAATTTAACTGTTGCTGCTCTGCTATCACAGCAATAGTGGATATTTAAATAAAAGTCCTGTTCAGACTCGACCCCCCCACCCCTGACCCCCATGTTAGGGATGAGGGCCATAAAGGGGGGATGTGTGTGTGTGTGTGTGTGTGTGTGTGTGTGTGTGGGGGGGGGGCGGTGATGGTCAAAGCTGATGCTAAAGAGTGACTGGGGAAGCCTGCAGATCCCAGTGCCCCCCCCCAACCCCCCCATCAGGCGGCGGCGCGTCGCTAATTGTTTTAATTGTGCAGCGGTGTTGCGTTCAGGGCCGCTCAACCGCAGCGGAAAAAAAAAAAAAAGGAGGAAAAAAACGCGTCCCGGCTGCGTGGCTGCTGCAGCTCCGCAGATCGAGCGCTCCCTGCCCCGCCGTCCGCATCCATCCCTCCGTCACGCCGAGGTTTCCCCCCCACGAACGTCTCCCCACGACCAGCCGCGGTGCTCGCCGACGCCTCTCCGCCCGGATCCCGTCTTCCTACGCGGAACACGCACGACGCGCCGGGGCAACATTCCCCCTTTTTTTCCTCCTTTTTTTTTTGTTTTTCTTCGCGAGCTGCAGGATCCGCGTCCACGGGTTGATTCCACGCCAGCGCGAGGCGGGGATTTCCTCCGGGCTTCTTGATATTTGACAGATTTTTTTTTTTGGCGTGTGTGAGTGAGCGCCTGTGAGCGAGTGAGTGTGTCTGTGTGTGTGTGTGTGTGTGTGTGCGTGCGTGTGTGTGTGTGTTTGTTTTTGTATGTTTTTATATCTTTTTTTTTTTGTGTGTGTGTGTTGGGTGGAGTCAACCCGGAATTCTCCAAATTGGAAAAACCATTGGCACATCTCAGGTAGGTCCGCTCCTGAAACCTGCAACCATCTGCACACACGCGCCGCGCAGTGTGTACGAACGTGGGCTTTTCTCCATTTTCGCTCGTGCAGAATCCCCCCCCCCCCCCTCCCATTTTCCCCCATGATGTGTGTGTGTATGTGTGTGTGTGTGCGCGCGCGCTTCGCTCCTTTCTGCTCCAGCCAGGCCCGCGCGCACCGCCCGTGTTCTGCCCCCCAGGATGGAGAGTCGCGCCGACGCGCGTCCACCATCAGCGCCGCGGAGGGAGCAGGAGAGAAGCGCGTGAGGGTGGAGGAAGGGAGGCGTGGAGCTGGGTGGCGAAGGCCTGGCGCTTCCTGCCGGGGTGTGATTGGGAAAAGACAACAACCAACTGGAAAACTGGCTCCTGGGGGGCCGGTGCGTGTGCGCGCGCCCGCACCTGCTTTCTAAGGCGGAATGCGTAAAATAAAATCAAACCCCACCTGAGAGACTCCACGCTGGTATTGAAAAGCAGAGTAGGCGGGTATGTGTGTGTGTGTGTGTGTGTGTGTGTGTGTGTGTGTGTGTGGAGGGGGGGCTAAAATGGGGGCAGCATTCAGCCGTTACGCACTAAGATGAACGAGCCAAGGGGGTCCGACCCCCCCCCCCACTGAAGTGCTCATGCTGCCTTAGACCCCCCCCCCACCACCCACCCCCCCACCTATCCCCCACTTGAAAACCCCACTAAGAGCCTGAGAGGATCCTCCAGCTTTTGGTTTTGTTTTTGTTTCTGTGTGTGTGTGTGTGTGTGTGTGTGTGTGTGTGTGTGTGAGGGGGGGGCTCCGAGGGGCACACTTTGTGTGTTTAACGTTGCTGTTTCCTACCCACCCCCCCCCGGAGCCATGAAGGACGGCATCGCCAACAACAGCACGGCCAGCATCTCCCAGGCCAGGAAGGCTGTGGACCCTCCCCTCCCCACCATCACCACCACACCTAGTCAGAAGCCACAGGGTTTAATCCAGTTATTTATTCCCTTTTTTATTTATTTTTTTTTCCTGGAAAGGTGGCTGCAGTAAAGTTCCCGGAGATTCTGGGCGTTAGCAGCTAGCTGCTAGCTGCTAACTGCTAACTTAGCTTATAAACATGCAGGGGTATTTGGGGAGTGTTTAAGTACTTTCACTTTATTCCGAAAGTGAATATTTGACTGGAGGTCGTGTTTCCAACAGTGACCTGCCTCAGTTGGAATACTGGCTGTTGATTGGCTGACAGAGACGATCCACTTCCTGTAACATCGGCAACCTCGTGTTAGCAGTGAGGGGCAGTGACGCTGGGGCAGTCTTTGTCCCGGTGGTTGTTCAGGGTTGTTCCTGAGCGGAGGGTGTCGAGGGTGCGGCTGTTAGCGTGTAGCGGGCGGGCGGCGGTTGGACCCTGAGCTCCACGGCGGTCGCGGCTTCGCTCGTTGGGTCAGAACTGAGGACCAACGTCTTCATTCCTCCTGGAACCGCAGCGCATCTGCTGCCGTTGAGACGACAACAGCCTCCCGCAGTCTTCCCAGAGCACCGCCAGCGCAGCTAGCGCAGCGGGATGGCTTTAATTGTCCGTCTCGCTGTGACAAACAGAGCAGAACCGCCGTGACGTTCATGAACCCACGCATCAGGACCAGCCGTCCCAACCTGATCCTTCATCTTATCAGATGTGATGAAAAGACGGAATTAAAGGGGGAAACAGACGCCGGCGGCTCGTCTTTTAGCCGCAGGTTGGATAAGATTGGATGCCGAACTGACAAACGGGGCCTTCTGCCAGTCTGACCGATGGTGGGTGGCGTGACAAACACGTTCAAAACCACAGTTTGGGGAACAGCTCGGCCACATCTGTATTTTTTCCTCCACAGCTGTCGGCAGCTCGGTTGTTTGGGAATAATCGCTCCAAAAAAAGGGAAAAGAAAGAGCAGTTCTGGCAGGAATGGACGCAGAGATGTGGCACCAAAGCAGCAGACGGAGCCCGCTGGGCCCCGATTGGCCCTTTTAATAAAGGGATCTGGCCAGGTCCTTTCAGGGATCAGTGGGATCCCTGAAAGGGGGAATATTTCTGCTTTTATTTCCAGAAAGTCGTCATTTTGATGATTTTTGGGTCAACTGGACGTTCAACCGAACCATGTTGGTGGCTGTTAGCCGTTAGCTGTTAGCAGTTAGCTCCCGTCTGAACACAAAGGAGCAGAAATGTATTTTGGAGTTGAATAGTTGATTCTGTTTGAGAGCTTTGCTCTTATTTGGCCAAAAACAGCTGAACCAACTTCCTGTTCAACTATTTGCTGCTTTTAATCCACAGGAAGGACGAAAGCAAAGAAGCAGAGAACATGAAGAGCGGTGATCATTAGAGACTCCACCGTTTGCTGGGTTGAAATGGATTAAACGCGTGTTGATCCGCTAGCGATGGTAGAATCACACCCGCTGGAGTGTGTCGTGTGTCGTGTGTCGTGTGTCGTGTGTTGTGTGTTGTGTGTTGTGTGTCGTGTGTTGGGAGGCCTTCAGGCGCGCTGGCGCACGTTTGCGGAGAGTGTGAGGCCACGCTGTGATGGTTGGCGGTGGACGATGGAGGCTCCAGCCGCGGGTGAGCCGAAGCGGCAGTGAGGGGATCAGGTGCTTCTGTCCTCCACCTGGGCCCCACAGACCCGGCCACGGGGCCCCGCAGCTGCTCCTGGCCCCTACACTCCCCTTGGGCTCGTGATTTATGGAGATTCAAATTAAATTATCTTTAAGAATAACTGGAAATAGTGCACAAAAAAGAGGTATAGCTCAACTAAAGCAGCATCTTTAGGGTTGACAAAAGGCAGAAATACTAAAAAGAGCAAAAGTGTTTGTTTTTTTAAGTTAAAAGTTAATATACTTCCTTTGGGGAGTAGCACTGAAAAGCCAATCTGCTAATAACAGATTTTTCCTCTGACGGAGGCTCTGTGCGTCTCTTTCCCTGCGTTCCTGAAACGCACCGCGACCCCCTGTTGTGTGACCCCACGACCTTGTCAGCTGACCTTTCCCTCGACCTTCCCAGGTGTCCAAAGCGGCCGCCGACCTGATGGCGTACTGTGATGCGCACATCCGCGAGGACCCCCTCATCATCCCCGTGCCTGCCTCCGAGAACCCCTTCAGGGAGAAGAAGTTCTTCTGCGCCATCCTCTGATGAGCCGCCGCCCTCGGGCGCCGCCACGCCCGGCTCCTCCGTCTCCACCCCACCCCAAGCTCCCGGCTGCGGGCATCGCGTCGAGTTTTGCCGGGCGGACGCTGTTGTGGGTCAGCTCTGTCCGGAGGGTTTTCGGGGGAGTCGGCTACCAAACTGGCAACCCGTGAGCGTCCGTCTTGTTCATTCAGTAGGTTTGTTATTGCTTTGTTGTTAGAGAACAGCCTTGCTCAGTGCTTCATGAGATGAGAGTCTTTTCCTTCGTTGTGCTAGATCTGAACACGCCTCAGGAAACACAAATTTGCCCCCCAGCTCTCGTTTTTCTCTTTGAAAGACATAATTGCCCTCCCGTGAGTTCGAAGGCACCAAAAGCTCTTCAGACGGAGGAGTCTGCCGCTTTTAGCCAACAGGTTCCTGGCTTAGTAGCAACGGCCCCCCATCACACACACTCACACACACACACACACACACACAAACAAACCCACCTTTCCCTTTAGTTTTAGAGCAACAAGCACAGTCGGAGCCTTCCCTTTGCGAGGTAGTTGAACAGCGTTTGTTCGTTTTCCAACCAACGGTTCCGATGTTCTGAATCGGTAGTATTGTTGATCACCTGTCGCACAGCGCCCACGCCGCCTGGCCGCCGCTGCTGCTGAGCTCGTATGATACTTAGAGGGAGAAAAAGGAAAAAAACCACCACAGGGTTCCTGGAGGAGGCCGTTGGGTGGTTTACCATCCCTGACGCCCTCAGGCCTATTTGTGCCACTTTGTTTGTGTCCAACCTGGGGGGGATTTCCTACCCTCGACCCCGGCTCAGGGCCGATTGTGCTCCTCCTCTTCTTCTTCTTTTTTCTCCCTCTGTACAAATATACCCAAATCTCTGGAGAGCTGACCTCGGGGTCGCGACCTCGTCTCCACGACGGTGCCAAATCTGAAACTCTAAGGCTACAGATGAATATTGCATGGTTTATTTCTGTCTATCAGAGAGGATTGCTACCATAAGATGAACTTCTGCGGTCTGGCAGACGGGACGACCCATCTGTTGGCCACGTGCAGCTGTATTTATGAATGGTGTTCTCGTTTTGGTAAAAGAAAATAGCATTTAAATAGCAGGCTTTGTAAATCCTTTGATGGATCGAACTAATTAAAAGAAAACAGCAACCCAAATGTGCCGTGTTGTGTTGTTTTTTGGGGGGTTTTTGGAGTCTTTGTGACATTTGGAGCAGAAACCCGAAGGCCGCGGCCAGCGCTCCCTGCCCACCTGGCCGAGCCGTTTGGAATCTCTGGGAGGTTTTAAGCTTTTCGGCTCAAAAAATGGAAAGTGACACACTCCTGGTAATGATCCAAGACCCAACATCTCTCAATTCAGCCTCAGCGGCTGCAACAGAGACAGATGGAATAATTCAACGGGAATGTCCAGCTGTGGAAAAAAGAAGAAGAAAAGCGACAGAATAAATACCTTGTTGTTGTTATTATTTGGCTCAATCAGCGATGAGGGGCAGCAAACTCTGCTGTGGTCACAGCGCTCGAAGAAAATAGTTCCTGAGAATAATCATATAAACACAAGAAAGTAATTATCCTCCGAACACCGAGGGTAATCCCATACAGAGGATCATAAAGCCATTTTCCAAACTGAACACGAGGTTAAAAACAGAGAGCTAATCCTGACTGTTATCTGCAGTCTTGCTGGTGTGTAGTTGCTTGATGTGTGCACAATAGCCATGCTTCTGCCTGCACGCTAACAGCACTGCATCATTGCATCTTTTTAAATGTTGGGAAATTCAGCAGAAAAAGAGGTTTATGCAACACTGCAACTCCATTAAAATCAAGGTAAATGAAACGTTTAGTGCAGCTGCAGGTGACTGTGACAACGGAGGCGTCGCATCATCTTTCTACTGCAAAGAAAATTCCATTCAAATGATTTATGCGCTGACTGACAGCTTTGATCACGCCACAACGCCACATCCCAAGCATTTCTCCTCGCATCTACAAAAAATGTCTCTAACATTCATTTTCTGCTCCTGGAATCACTGCAGCCTCGTTAATGTGATGAAAATGGAAGCAGGCCCCTGAGCTCTGTTTACAGAAGTAATCACAGCTTTATTGGCTTAACAGACTTCAAGGACGTGTTATAGAGAAAAAATGATAATGTAAAAATGTAACAGTGGGTTTTCTTTCTTTACTTTGCAAAAACGTTGACATAATTTTCCAACTGATCCATCCATCTGTCCATGAATGGTTATATTTCAAGGGGTGTTTTGTTTTCTAATTGGTTCTTAAGTATTACTTGAAGGGAAAATCTATACGATTTATGTAGGCTACACCTGAACAGACCTGTAAATAAACCCCTGCAGGCGCCCGCAGCTCTGTGCGGATGAACTCCATTTCCCAGAAACCACCGCGGCCGAGCTCCTCGTCTCCCATTGGTCCCTCTCTCTGCGCGGCGGAGGCAGACGCGAGGAGGTGGTGAGACGCCGGCGGAGGAGCGCGGCGGAGCGGAGACGGGCTCCGACCGACGGTCGTGCGGTGGAGAGCGGCTCCAGGAGAAGCTCGGCGCCGCTGAAGCTGGAGCCTCCCCCGGCTGAGCCGAGGGCTCCGTCCATGCGGAGGCTGGCGCTCATCCTGCTCCCCTGCGCTGTCGCCTTCCTGGTGCACTTGTGGTCGGCGCGACGGCTCTCCACCACCCCGCCGGACGTCAGCGCACTCCCGGGTACTTTCTAGCCACAAGCCGGGCTTCGCCTCCTCTAGGCGGCGGAACTTTTCTCCTCGCCGGGGCGGAGAGCCAGCTTGGTGGATCAGCTGGCTCGAGTTGATCCAAATAATGGAGCAGTTTTGGGTTCGGGCGGTTTGGTGTGGTGATTTAGCAGAGGATTTGGTGGCAGTTTAGAACGTAGGGCGTTGCTGAGATAGTGTTTAAGGCTGGAGAACAGAAGAAATGTTACATTAATGATGTATGGGGGCAGTTTTTAGAGGACAAATATGCACTCGTGTTTTCTTTTCCTATTGTTGTCTAACCAATGCCATGCTTTGCATCCGTTGCCGTCTGGTTTTTGAATGGCCTGGCACTAACGGGGTGTTTTCCTGGTGCAGATGAGGCGCTGCCTTTCCATGAGGTCCTGGTGGGAGTTCTGTCAGCCAGGCACCATCACCAGCTGCGGCAGGCCATAAGGGAGACCTGGCTGGGCTACCTCCGCCAGCACCCCCACTTCCACCAGAGGTCCGTGTGCTGGAGCTCCAACTTGTATTCTCCTCCCCGGTGTGGGCTCCGGGGCCGGGGCGCCACAGCGGACCCGTACCCCGACAGCCTCATCGCCGCTTTTACCCTCTCCTGACCGGCAGCCGATATTGTTCCTGCTCTCGTTCTTTCTTTGGGATCCGTTTTGGTGGCTCGGCGACCCGAGCGCAGATAATGTCTGATGGCCTTTAAGGTACCCCCCCCGGTAACCATGGCAACGGAGGGGCCGCTACACGGACCAGCTTTAGAAATCTTGCAGCCCAACACTGCATATAGAACTAGGATAAATGTGTGTGGTTTTTTATTTATTTATTTGTTATATCTGATTCTTTTTGTTTGTTTTTTTTTTCCAGAGTGGGGGTGAGGTTTATTGTCGGTGAACGTGGGTGTCCCATTCCAGAAGAGGACCGAGAGGACCCGTATTCCTGCACCCTGCTGAACTTCACGGAGCCCGGTACACAAAAAAGAAAACACACCACCCACCCACCCACCCAGTGTTCTTATCGCAGCGAGCAGCGCGGGCTTTGCTAACATAGGAATAGAAACAGACGCCTATATAAAAAAAAATGGTGCAGAGGCTCATTCAAGGGATGAAGTTGAGAGAAAAGAAATGCACGCTCACAAAGAAGTCGCGCACCTTGAATCGTGTTCACCCACACCTCAAGGACGCCGCTCTTTTCTCCTCCGTATCCAAGGCCAAAGCGTCTGTCACAGCTCCGGCAGCCATTAGAACTCTTTGTGCTAACGCTCGCAAAATGAAGCCAACGAGCACAACTGAAGCTGCCAATGTAAATGATACTTTTTATCTTTCCCCCACACTGAGACCAGCGGATCTGTTCGCCGTCTCCTTGAGAATGGCGTTGCTGCTGGGTGGAACCGGGAGGCTTCGTTGTAGCCGTGATTTCTGCTGCCTGGACGCGTTGAAGCCCAGAACCTGTTGTTGCATTTTAGACGCTGACACATATTTGCTGGAAACTGTTGTTTTTAAGGAGCCAACCAAGCTGTTTTTTCTCTAATTATCCGTTTTGCCATGCTTGATCCGTCCCGATCCGGACCTGGATTGTGTCTGGATCCAGCTGAAAAGGGAACGGATGGAGTTTTCTGAACGTGCACGTTGGAGTCATCCAAGAAGACGGCCGTAATGGACGTTCAATCTGCTGGCCATCGTTGAGGCCTCATGTCGAACCTTGTGCTTTTTCCTCGACCTCCCGTCAGGAGAGGCTCCGCCCCACCAAATTTGACAAGCGCGCATGAATATTGTATCTCGTGCGTGGGCAGGAAGGTGAAGCCTGTCCTCCCTGGGCCACGCGCAGGTACGAGGAAGGAAGAAATCTGTTTATTTCCTCCTTCCTCTCGCCTCTCTTTCAGAATTTGTGAGAGCCGTCCTCTTTTTAACTGGGGTGATCTTTTTCATTGATCTCCTGAGTAATGAAGCGCTCGTTGGTAATCAAGGAGCCGTGCGCGCACAAGAGCTTGCGCTCACTCATGAGAGGCGTTCGGTCGTCGGGACCAAAGTGCTGACGCCGGGGCTTTGCCGCCGGCTCCCGCTCTCATCTAGTAGCCCGGGTGCTGTAAAAGGAGCGGCGGTAATAAAGTCCTCCTCCCTCCTCCTGTCTGCTGCAGTGGCGGGTCAGAACCAGGAGATCCAACTGGTGACGGTGTCCGGCCCCTCGGCGCTCACCCCCTCCGATGTGTCGGCCATCGCGCTGGATTTTAAGGTTCTCCACCCGGTGGTCATCACCCGCCTGGGCGTGTTTCCCAGCTGCGGACCCTGGCCCCAGCTGCAGGGCAATGTGACGGTGAAGCTCCTCCAGCTGGACCAGGAGGTAACCGAACAGCCAGCCCCCACCTCCTCCGCCCCTCATCCTGGTCTGAGGACACCGTCGGCTGCCTCACTGACAGCTGAACCAGGGTCAGGGCTCCAACACAAGCTTCTTCTGTGTGTGTGTGTGTGTGTGTGTGTGTGGTGTGCGTAGGAGGCGGTGGTCACGGCTCGATTCAGCGCCGTCACCCCAGGGACCATGGAGGACGGGGTGTGGTACAAACCAGTGGAGCAGTTCATTCTGCCCAAGGTCGGTTTTTCCTTCCTGAACAGAGCATCGCCGACACGTTTAAGGGTTGTTTTACGCATCCAAAAAAAAAAGATGTATACTTGAATATATCGTTTTTTTCCCTCTTTTTTCCGCAGGGCTTTGAAGGCACCTTGGTGTGGGAAAGTCTGGACTCGGGTGGACTCAGCACCGTCAACTCCTCGTCCGTGGAGCTCAGCGATGGAGGAGGAGTCCTCAAGATCTCCTCTGTAGGTAGTCGTGCCGTCCAGAAGGTTCAGAACCGGACAGACTTCATTTCACTTTACGCGCCCCAGGCTTGGGAAACAGCTGTGTGAGGAGCTAGTGAACCTGAAAGCGACCTTTGCTGGACTTGCAGGTCTCGGAGGGTACCCTGCCCCACCGCAGCGCCCTGGGCTTCCCCGGTTTGGCTGGAGGCTTCACGTTCACCATCTACGGTTGGTGCTGCAGCTCCATCCTCCCAACCAAAGACAAAGGGCGTGGCAGCGCCTCCGTGCGAAAAACAGCGACCTTTTTTCATTCAGGCTGGCAGGTTGTGAGAGGAGCTCCTCGCCGCCTCGGCCTCCCGCCTCGCACGGGTTCAGTGAAAAGAACCGGGTTTCACACGCTGCCCAGTTGATCGCACCTCCCGCACGTTTGCTTCTCGGGCTAGTTCTCACAGAGCCCATTTGGAGCCGTTTTAGGCGAGGCTGAATGCCCTGCCCACCCCCCCCCAGTATGAAAAGTGTTCTGTTTTTATTTTATTGTACTGCTGATTTCAGATAAACCTCCCAAATTCTTCACACCGCGGTACTAAAAAGTTAATTGGCTTCTTTTTTTGGGGAAAATTTCAGACTATTCTCTAAAAATTTAACTGCTTTTCTGCTTCCTCCCGTGTGTGTGTGTGTGTGTGCTAGATGAGGACGGCCTGCTGGGGCTCCTGCAGGGCCGAGGGGCCAGGATGGAGCAGCGCGCCTTGGCCCTGAGGCGGGAGGACTCCGCCCTGCGGCAGGAGAGCCTCAGGCACGGCGACATGGTGTTCGTGGACGTGGTGGACACCTACCGGAACGTGCCGTCCAAGCTGCTTCAGTTCTATAAATGGTACGCTCACGTTGACGACTCCATTGTCTCCCTCCGAACTGCCCGTTTTCCCCGAGGAAATCGGCAGCCTGGAAACGAAAATTTGCCAGCTCTTCAAAAGGTCTGTCTGCTACAGACAAGACTGTAATCACTCAGCTGCAGTGGCGGGACAGGAGTGAGACGCAGAGCGCGTTTCAGCTTCAGAGCCTGCCTGCGTTTGCCTCCTCAGCAGCCCCTCCTGCCCCCTGGCCCTCACCGGGGTAAACCCACAGCGGGCTCCGATAAAACCGCCTCTGCCCCGGCAGGTCCGTGACAAACGCCCACTTCAACCTGCTGCTGAAGACCGACGACGACTGCTACATCGACGTGGACGCGGTGCTGATGAAGATCGACCGCAAGCGTCTCAAGAGGAGCAACTTGTGGTGGGGGAAGTAAGTGGGAGCTAGTTTCTCTCCGGCGTCACAAACCGAGACCGACGACGACGACGACGATGATGATGGTGGTGGTGGTGGTAATAATGCGCTCTGACCCAGTTTCAGGCAGAGCTGGGCGGTGGACCGCATCGGGAAGTGGCAGGAGCTGGAGTACGCCAGCCCGGCCTACCCGGCCTTCGCCTGCGGTTCCGGCTACGGGGTCTCCCGGGACCTGGTGGAGTGGCTGGCCGGCAACGCCGACCAGCTGAAGGCCTACCAGGTAGGGCAGAGGAGGAGGAGGAGATGGCCGCGTTGTGACCAGTCCCAACGGTTTGCTTCCAGGGCGAAGACGTGAGCATGGGGATTTGGATGGCAGCTGTGGGACCCCAGAAGTATCAGGTACGAGCAGAAGTTCCACCTGTTCTGTGAAAAGGTCAGAGAACCCCGCGGGTGACAGCCTGTCTTCCTGCGCCAGGACCCCGGCTGGCTCTGTGAGAAGGAGTGCTACCTGGACATGCTG
The DNA here is from genome assembly GCA_000180735.1 of Tetraodon nigroviridis. NCBI lineage: Eukaryota > Metazoa > Chordata > Actinopteri > Tetraodontiformes > Tetraodontidae > Tetraodon > Tetraodon nigroviridis. Next base: position 3,127,338 of record CAAE01015006.1, on the reverse strand, counting down.
TCGTCCCCCCAGCACAGCGGCGAGGAGCTGCACGCCCTCTGGGCCCGGAAGGAGGCCTGCGGAGATCCCTGCGGGTGTCCCTGGGGCCGCTGAGCAGGCGGAGCTGCGGGTAACGCGCACACCTCACCGCTGGCTTCGGGCTTCCTCTCACAGGTTTTCGCCACATTTGCAGCTTCAGGGCGCGTTTAAAACCACAGAGTTGTAGCAGATTGTCTGTATTTATGTCGCAAGCTCCATCCCAAATTCAACAAATTGAGCTTGAAATTGGGAAGTGACTGGAAAAATGGGATGTTTCTGCGGGCTGCTGCTTTAAATATAGTGATATTTGGTTCATGGTGGTTTCAGGCTTTTTTCATTGTATATTTGAGTTGTTTGTTTTTAAGTGTAAGTGTCATGGTGCAGCTCGTTTCGTGGCCTTGCCGTGTTTGTGGGGATCACGCTGTTAAACCTGTTTAAGATTCCGATTGTGAAGCTAAAGCACATTTTGCCAACTTGAGCGAGCAGATGTGAAGCGGTTTCTTTAGAAGAGTGACGGTTTCACGCTAATAAACAGCACTTGAAAGAGACGTCGACTGCGTTGTCGTTAACTCTTGAAGCGGGGCGAAGGCGGCAAACTCGCAGGTGGCGCCGCCATCTCTGTTGGATATGCGTCGGGCGCAAAGTTTGTCGCCTTTGAGGGATGCGAAACCGCTTTGATCTTCATCACTAATTTATTTTCTCCGAGTCGGAAACCGAGCATCAGTTTTTTCAGCTTAACGTTCCTCCTCAGCGTCTCCTGCCCTTGAGCACGGGCCGTATCCCTCCGAGAGGACAATTCCCCCAACCAAAGACTTATTCTCGCTCGGTGAATATTTTGCCGTAGACGCGCAATCGTCCTCTGGCGCCGTGACGAGCGAACGCAGGCGGCTCGCAGCCCTCCAGGTAATGGAGTCAAGCCTGGCGTCTTCCCAGGATTCATCTCCTTGCCAGTGCTGATTGAACAAAGCAACGGGCTGATTTTCTTTAAATGTGTGCCTCTTTGGGAAACAGGAGCTGCTTTAGTGTTCGGTGGTCCAGGGGGGAGGGGGTTGAACGAACCAGGACCTTTTACTTCCCAAGTTCTACTCATCAAATAAGTCAAAAGAGTGATAATACCCAACAGGTCTGACTCAGTCCTGGGGTTTGCTTTGTAAGCACATCAGAGCGCTTTGGAGGCGTTAAACAACCAGGCGGAAGCCACCGCCTACCGAGATGTGGACGGTAAAGAACGCTCGTCCACAGCGGACCCACTAGCGTTCCTTCTTCTCCATCCGTCGCTCTTTTCCTCCACCTCTGCAGCGTTCTGTTGTGGTGTTTGTATTTTTTCATCCACACCCTGCCTCTCCAGTACGTGTCCCCCCACCAGCACCTGGTTTTGGGCTTTGCATCGGTGACATGTAGCCAGAGGCCTCCTACTGCCCCTTCCCCCCTATTTCAGCCCATTCTAGATAAACGCTGTGATCCAGATCAGCCTGCCATGGCGGCGAGCACGCAGCCCTGCTGTCAGTCAGCCGCCTCCACTGCGTGCGGCGAAATGAGGAGGAAATCATTTATTCATGACAGCCGGCGTCTCCAAAACCAGCATTTCTGACTGCTGCTGATTCGCATAGACGAGTGGGGGGATATTATTAGACGCGCGCCTTGGCCCCGGCGGGGCGACGCTCTCCTCACCGCCCACGGTTCTCTCTCTCAGTCTGTGTCTCTGGCGGCCGCTCACCGGTGTCAGGTCAGAGGTCACGGCTGCCACATTTCTGCAAACGCTGCAGGAGGTGGGTGGAGGATCCCCGCGGAGGTGGAGAGGTCCTCATTTATTCCTTTCTCCAGGTGATGCATTCTTCAAACGCTACTTCCATAATTCATCTCCATAGCATCGCTTTATTGTTGTCTTTTTTTCAGATAAGGCAGGTGGACAGCAACTTCTTTTCACAGGAAGTGACACCACGCTTCCACAGCCACAGGTTTTCTCACACACACACACACGGCAGCGTTAAACCATTCACCTTGAATCTTTATTCGAAGCAGCCTTTTCATTTACCTCTCACGTTTGGCGCATTTGGCAAGTAATAAATGAAAGAAGAACATTAGGCTGATTGGAGTCTGCCCCGGGTGGGAGTGTTAACGCTGTGTGTGTGTGTGGGGGGGGGTACAGACGAGGTATTGAGTACCCTAATAAGAATTCTACTAACAAAGTGGGGACATTTTGGCTCTTTAAAGCTCTGTTTGAGGATAAAGACTTGGTTTTCAAGGGTTGTGCGTTTGGTTGTGGTGTGGCTATTAAAAAGTCCTCACAAGTGTGTGTCTGTGCATATATAATGAGACACATCTGGAGAACTTAGAACCTCAGGTAAATTAGGTAAAAAAAAAACAAAAAATCCTCCTTTTTCTCCTTCAGACCCACTTGGCATCAGAAGCCAGGCCAATTTCCATTGTATAACAGCGAGTTGAGTCTCTTCAAACTCCATCAGAGCAGCTAAACAAGCAGCACTTCTTCACCCTCCGGGGGGACGCGTGAGCAGCAGCTTCCCACCAACAAGGGGGAGCGGCTGGAATGATGCATGAGGACGCATGTTGTGCCGGAGAACGCTGACAACCGAAGCTCACTGCATGAATATTGTGACTTTTTTGGGTTTTTTTTTTAAATCATCTGTCGCGCTTTAAACTGCGCAACTCCAGTGGTGTCTCCCACACCCACAACTCACACTTGCGTCTGACAGTTTAATTGCGTTTAAGGACTAATTAGCGCAACTCAAATTCATTGCATTTAGGAGCCAACACCGGCTGTCACTGCTGGCGTCCCACTGCCACTTCAGACGCGCAAATTAAACAATCGTCATCACCCGAGCGGACAGCCGGATGACTGTAGCGTTCCTTGCCTGCTGAACATCCAAGATCGTCTCAAGCCTGAGACGCTTGCAGCTTTTACACCTCTGTGGTGTTAAAAACCCGCCGACACGGGCCTTATTGGCGTGGCGTAGTCGTGGAAACACAACATCTGCATTCTCAGGTCTTCTCAGCGCTTCTCTAAGGCGTCAGGTGAGGAGGAGACGGATGAGCCGGGGCGGGATCGGCCCCCGTTTTATGAGCGCTTCTTTGGAGGCCCCACTTGGTGCAAAATCGGCTGCGTGCTTGTGCCGCGGAGCCGCACTTGAGGTTTCCATCAGCGGGCGGAGAGGTGAGGTGGAACGCTGCTGCTCCCACAATTCAGCCCGTTGAAGTTTAATCAGTTCTGAGTCGGAGAAGCGAGTGGAGCACGCATGCTAATGGGACATGTGAGGAGGAGGAGGGTTTCTGAGGAGAAGGAGCCATGCTAGGTGTGGCTGGAGTGTGCGGAGGCTGCAGGTGGAGCGGCTCAGTGGCCGGTCTGTGGCTGGGAGCTGGGTTCCGCCGAGGCCTCGGCTTCCTGGTACATCTGGCCCAGGTGTCTGACGAGGCTCTCCAGCTGAGGGTTGCCTCCCAGCTCCCTGATGAGGCGGTACGCCTCCGCCTCCAGGTCCCGCAGAGTCTGGCGGGTGTAGGCGAAGGAGCCCACCTTCTCCAGGTAGTCCACGCAGTAGCGCTTGATGTCCGTGTTCTCCGTGCGTGCCGCAGGATGTTCTGCACCTGCGTGCTCTCCGGGCGTGACCAGATGGCGTGGATGATGGGGAAGGAGAACTTGCCCTCCGTCAGGTCCTCGCAGAAGCTCTTGTTGTCGCTGTACTCGCGGGAGCTCAGGTTGGCGTAGTCGTCGCGGATCTGGAAGAAGAGCCCCAGCGTGTCCAGGAGCGGCTTCAGGTCCTGCTTCCAGTCGGAGAAGAGCTGCATCAGGCCCACGGCCAGGCCGAACAGCCCCCCGGTCTTCTGGAGCACCATGTTGCGGTACTCCTGCTCTGTGGGGCAGGTGTAGGTGTCCCTCCAGTGGATGTCCAGGCCCTGGCCGCGGTGCAGCTCCAGCAGCTGGCGGGTGAAGACGCGCACGGCCTCGGGGTGGTCCAAGGTCAGCACCTTCTCCAAACCCAGGAAGTAGACGTAGTTGGCCGAGTTGATGACGGAGGGGACGCCGTAAATGCTGTGGGCCACGGGGAAGCCTCGCCGCAGCTTGGAGCTGTCTTCGATGTCGTCTATGAGCAAGCTGGCGTTGTGAAGCATCTCCGTCACCCGGATGATCACCTGAACGACGAGCACACGGCTGTCAGCCACAGGTGACTGGCTGAGGCAAGGTTTGTCTCATCTGTCCTAATTTATTCATCACAGTAACAGTAACAGGCCAATCAGCAGCGTGACGCTTAAATATGGAGCTCTTCACGTTTTGACACACAAATGCACAAGCAGTGGTGCACAGAGAGGGCAGAGTCACACACATCTTATTCATTCTGGTCTGTCTTGGAAAGCCTGCCGGAGGTGGGATTATCGGAGCTGAAAACAAACAAAATAGCCTCTGGCTCCAGAATCTGTTCTGCTGTTGGATTTTTATTTTCCTTCCACTGGTGATGCTGAACTTGAGTGCATTTAAACCTTCTGTTTGTCCTCCACATGCTGCAGTATTAACAAAACAAACAAACCCTGAACCTGTTTCTGTCCACACCTTATCTGTCCCTTCACACACCTACTGGACCAGTTTCACCAGTAACCCAGAGCAACAAGTGCTTAAACGGTGCGTTACAGCCTCTCTCCAGCAGAGGGAGCCAAGTGTTTGCTCCTCACTCCATTCTGCCGAGATGAAACACACACACACATACACATACACAGACACACACTTCGACAGCTGCTGATTTGATCATGTCCGCTCCTACGCGTAAACACAGCGAGCAGCAGCTGCGGCATTCAAACATTCAGAGGAACTACGTTCACATGCTTGTGCACACGCATGACACTGCTGATCACATGTTGCCCTCAGGGCTGAGGTGTAAACAAGCGGCGTAGTGATGGGCCTCAGATGCACGGATGTGGGCGCAATAATCATTTAACACACAAATATTCTGCCGGTAGAGAACAGCTTGGACCTGGCGACCAGAGGCCGATAGTTCCCTGACGTTTGTCCGTATTTTTAGCCCGTCGTGGGCAGGAAACGCCACCCGTCGGGTGTGTGTTGACCTGAGCTGGCCCTGCAGCCTGCCGGAGCGCTCCGCTGGTTTACCAGACTGCTCGTGTGGCCCAGAAATCAAGGCGGAGTCCAGCTGAACGGCCCAGCTGGAGGGTTCAGCCGCCACGCAACCTTTCCTCTCGAAACGCGCTCAGCCTCCCAGGGCTGGGGGGGAGGGGGTGGAGCGTAAGTAACAGAACGACATCCTCCATCATAAAGGCCATTTTTACTTAAGATGAAGGGGGCTGATTTGGGCTAAAGGTCACGACACCGGGGTTCTGTGCGGCTGTTTCCATGGCGCTGACGAGGGGGGAGCGTGTGCAGGACGGGTTCAGCTGATGGACGGAGAGACGAGGAGAGCGTGGGGGGGGGTTTATTAGACGTCGGACCACCTGAAGTGGGCGAGTTTAGGTCAGGTGATAAGATTTTCTCGCCCTCTTGCTCGGCGTTTGAGAAAGCCAACGACAGGTAGATGATTAACCGAGCGGGGTGGGAGGACCTGGGAGCTCCTGGACCGTGGAGGAGATTAGAAAACCCCGGGGACCCTGCTCCTGCTGCGGAGGGCCCTAACAAGCCGTGACGGATGCGGCACCGCCGTCCCCACCGCGTCCGGTCAGGTGGCT